>CM060964.1:354141932-354366932 GCA_030765045.1 Tenodera sinensis | reverse complement strand
AATGAATATACAGTTAAACCTGCTTTATACATAACCCAGTTCCAAGTAATTTGTATTTACACGTAAATTTCTGTAGGTCCTGGCAAAATGTAATTTGGAAATGTGTTGATAGAACCTTATTTATACGTAATGCATTTACAAGTAATTTGCTGTTATACATATCAAATTTCAGTGAAATGCAACTGAGTTTTACGTAATTATAAGGAGCATATGCCATAAGCACCTTAAAAGAAACTCAAGGAGTATTTTCCTTATCTCTGTTGACAAAGACGCAAGCTGAGTGGACAGCTGTCAGCTGCGGAAACAAAGACGAAGACATTTCTGGTGGAGCCAGTGACTTTCAGGATGACAACATTGTAGCAACAAACAAGAAATAAAGATAAAAATTTTCAGTGTCTGTGTTTATTTTTTATCAGTGGTTTTGTTTTTCAGCTCTCAATTGCTTGTAATCAGCCATGGAGAACAGAAAAAGGAAATGTTATACACTAGATCAGAAAGTAAAATTCAACGAGAGATGGCACTTAAATCCAAACAAAACCAAAAACAAAATTGCTTCTGACTTAGGAATTGCTTATACCACACTATATACAGTCATCAGAAACAAAATGAGGTGTATGCACTTAATGCAAGAAAAGTGAAACAAGCCAAATTGATTTCTTTACAGCAGGACCAAGTTCAAAATAATGTTTTCTTCATTCATATCTTTGTTGTTTGTAAAATTTTACACATGTAGGCTCACTGTATTGCTTTAGAAAAAAATGATGCACTATCAAAATCTCAATTATAAGTAATTCTGAGTTATAAGTAACCTTCCCTCTTCCCCTTGATATATGCATAAATCAGGTTCATCAATATATTATTATATAACTGTCCCTTAATATTGAAATTAAGAAATACTGATTTTTTCTTCCTGTTCTTCCAAAATCTGTTCCTTACCATGAAGGAAATGGTTAAGTTATTGAAGCAATATATGAATAAATACCATCACCACCACTAGTGGTAACTTTCTTTCACTGCACATGGACTGGCACTAAGTGTTACCTACACTAACAATGCTAAACTAATCATGTCCATGGGACACAAATGTTTAGCGACTTTGCCTCTCAAGCAAATCTATAAATTACCAAGCAGCATATCAGCTGAGGCCTATGTGACAGTGGTATGGGATCCATGATGAGGGAAAAGGAACAGAGGATGCCCATGGCAGAGCTGGTCACAAGAATTTAATGTACTGATGGGTGTGCAATGGATGAGACAATGAGAGACAAAGTAATGTGGAAAGAAATGTGGGAGAGGATAAAAGCATAGTGAGCGATAGTGCATTGGGAAGATTGGAATGAAAAGTGCTTTTAACTCACTGAGACTAGCTCACTCTATGAGTACCATCGAGCTAACCCTACCATAGGTAGTCGGAGGCCCTTGTCCAACAGGTATCTAATGGGCTTGATTATTTATTAATTTTTTATTTACTTTATATCAGCTGAAGTTACTCATGGTTATCACCACCAAACAAAGCACATGGAAAGCAGAATAAAGCATTTTTGGCTTCACTTCCATAGAACTATTTATTTTTCATGTAAATGTCTTATTTAGTTCCTAAAGGTTAAAACCATCACCTTTTTGTTCTGTATTTATGTGCCAATCAGAAGCAGGTCTTTCTATGTAGTTCAGTTTCACTTTTTCATCAAAAGATAATGTAGAAAATGGACTACTTAGTAAAAGCTTTCATGTTACTCAAAGCTTATTCATGTTACTTACATAAAGAACAGATCACATACTTGTGTATTTAACAATTTTCCTAGCAGAAGCAAACTTCAGCTTTAGTCATCTGCTGTAGTAGTATTGACAATGCAGGTAACATTATCAGAAAACAATGATCAATTTGATTTGAAGTATGAACAATGAGAAATGAATGATGTGTGTGATATTGGAAAACACAATTTTCCGCTAACTTTTACACTGCAAAGTAGTGATAAGTGCCTTATTTCTGACATTACAATGCTCTGTCTCATACTTTGTCTTAGGTTACATATAAGTTGGTACATTTGATTGGCATGAGCTGCCAACAATAGCCGTGACAGAAACTAACTGGCACAGATTTTACCCATCTCCTTAACCCTCCACTTAACGCTAGTGTCACGAGTGAGTGTCCTGAATGCTGCCCATCCATGCCAAAAACAAGGTGGCACGGGTTCATAGAATAGTAACACAATAATGTTGCAAACTTAGAACTAGCAGTCCCTTCCATGGTTTTTTGTTGTTAGGTAAGACATTTCATTGTGTCTTGAAGAATATTACGCCTAACTACATTTAGAGTACACAAACAATTTCAAATACACCTTTTTATTCCTTTTTTAAGGTAGTGCCATGGCATGGAAGCACTATCCCCGGAGCTGCGCCTGTATTTCAGCCCTTTGTGGTAAAAGGAAGAGTTTAAGTCATTTAAGTAGAACTCTTACTTCAAGGTGACAATTATATAAGAATTAATAATGACCCATTAAAATCATGCACTGCAACACGAATGCTAATGGCTTCATTGCCAGATGCAAGGCACTAGAAAACAACAACATTTAATATAACTCTTAATGAAGTAAAATCTTTACCAAATAAAGAAAAGCATATTGTAAAAGTCACTAATACAGTTTTACCTAGAATGTTTTAACTTCCTATAATTCATAAACTGGGAAATAAATGAGACTTATTGTAAATTGTATAAATTTACCAACTTACAATCTAGCTAACTGGTTAAATAGAAAATACAGTCTCCATATATAGGGTTCTTCCTTTAAAAGCTAATGGAGCACACAGCATTTCCTCTCTCCTGCAAACTTGCTGGATTCCCCCACTACTGGCTGCTGTTGTGCGTGCTGCTGGTCAGTACTGGGACTCTGAAAATCCACATTGCATTCAAGGAATCCCTCATTGTGATCGGAGAGTTGGAGTTTGCTGTGCTGTTAAGGCTAGACACATAATTGGTCCAATATTCTACGAGTAGACTGTAAATGCAGAGGTACCAAAATGACATTTTAACCCCACTTTATCATGAACTGACAGAAAAGAAATCATATGGGTGGTTTCAACAAGATTCTGCTACTGCCCATACAGCAGAGGAGTCCATGAATAAAATTAGGGAAGTGTTTGAAGATAAGAGTGATTAGTGCTGGTGTATGGCCCTCTCGCTCTCCTGATCTAACAGTGTGTGATTTTTACTTGTGGGGTAACCTGAAAGACAAAGCTTATGTGACAAATTCTTATACATTGGAAGAACTAAAACGAAAATATTAGAAATGAAATGGAAACGTTACAGTGGCCCAACTTAATTGTGTGAATCAGAGTGTGAACTCCCAATAAAATGCTGGACAACATTTCCAGCATCTTCTACATGGTAAAAGTGTTATGCATGCTTTAAGTGCAGAGTTTATGTAGCAGCAAAGCTGGCTGTGGCACACCCAATCACACACAGGTGAAATGCTGTGTGCCCGTCAGGTTTTAAATGAAGAACCCTGTATAAGCCCAATCAATGATAATTCATTGTTCTAACATACACATGTGTGGGCTAAAAGGTAAAATCAGAACTGAAAAATTTAATGCCATAATCAGGATTTCAACCCCGCATCTACCACGCTACATGCGGCTGCTCTTAACCAATGAGCTACCATGACAACATGCTGGTATCTTTGATCGATTTGAGAGAATAAATATTATAAATTCTTTTGCATTGGTAGCAAGGGTCAGCAATGCAGTATTGTCTGCTAATGTTAAACTTGCCTCATTTGATGTAACTGCTTTATTTCCTAGCATCCCTAGGGAAAATCACTTTGTTAAACTTACAAATCTTCATTTGGAACAAAAACTTATAAATTTTAATAGAAAACTCTATTAACAAACTTCTGACTCAGCAAAGGGTAGTCCACTTTCACCTTCTCTTGCTGATTTTTCCATGAGCTTTTCAGAAATACAGTTCACTAAAGCATTCCCTTTAATTTTTGAAACTAGGTATAGATATGTATGTAGAAGATATCTTTGCTATTGTTCCTGATAAACATACATGATGCTTTAAAATATTTAAATTTACAAGAAAAAGCAATAAACTTTACATTGGAAATTGAAAATAATGGTTGTCTTCCTTTCCCTGATTTAAAGATAATAAAACATAACAATAAATTGAATTTTGGTATTTATAAAAAATAAATTCATAATGATAATTACAATAAAAAAATCTGATGTGTTGCATTCACGTGACTTTCTCTACTCTTGTACTAACGATTCTTACAAGCTCTTATTCCTCTATCTTCTTCCTGTTAATCGAGATAAACATTTGTAGAAGTAACCTTATTGCATATTTCCTTGTAGGTGCAAAGGAAATATGGGAATACAGTAGGCTTTGAATGATAGTCAAATCTTTTAAAGCTCTGAAATTCCGTTCTCTTTGCATGGTCAAGAGAAAAAAGTAATAACTACCTACCATTTGAAAAAAGTTTAAGTCACACAAATAACAAGGAATATCTCTGAAACGGTTCACTCCACAAGAAAAAAATTCATATAGACATAAGTTGTGTGTTTTAACAAGATCTACATTAAATAAGGAAAAATTGAAGCTATTAACAGTGAAGCAACAAGATTCTAAAGTAAGAACAAATTAGAAACTAAAAACTTCACATTGGACACAGCTTGAAACCAAGGGTCAGCAAATAATACTAAGATAAGTGAAGTTTTTAGTTTCTAATTTGTTCTTACTTTAGAAGATCTACATTTTTTATATACTAGTAAAATTTGGTCTATCTCTTAACAGTTTACCGGTTATGCAAAAGTCATCAAGAGTAAACAAGACTACATGGACTGTAGCCCGATAATTCAGAATATATAATTCATTTGCCATAAAAATATCAACCTACGGCATTTTTAATCAAAATCATTAGCCATTTTTGGGAAAATGAAAATATCAAAAAAATTTCCCTGTAAAAGGTAGTTTAGGGTGGAAGAATTTACTTCAAAATCCTTTGTGTGACATCCTTGAAATATATTAAACTTAACTTCGGTTTTTATCCGACTTTTCGTTTTTGAGTTATGCTGTTCACAGACAGACCTTTTTCTAAAAATGCTTTTTATGGATTCAGGGGGCCTCAAAACATATTTCTGGTGAAATCTTGACATAAAAATTTTGGGTCATCACAATAACTCCCCTACTTGCTATACTATGGCACAAGCATCATGAGTAGGGTGCAGAACTGGAGGGTGGGATGTGGTTGGCACCACGAGCCTTACAGACCGGTTAAGTGACTTTCGCAACCTGAGGTCACTATTTCTTTATCAAGTAGTTCTCTATTGGCCCCTCAGGAACCTAATGAGGCTGAGTGTACCCTGTGTCAGATCTCCCAGCAGGGGAGAAAATCCCCATGCCGGTACCGGGGATCAACCCAGGCGCTCCAAGGGTTAATAAATATACCCCTTAATAAAGACTAATTTAATAGAGAATATAAATACATTATCAACGCTTAATTAATGATTTTAATGTAGATGTTACACATAAAAAGATAAGAGAAATTTATATATGAAAAGAATGTTCAAGATGTTTCTACTCCCAAGAAAACAAAAGATTATTATAATTTTAAAAGAATTTACTTACTGTTCTTGGGCTAATAAAAAATGTACAATTTTAAAAGAACATGGAATCATTTTTTTAATCCCTGGGACATCTCCTTTATGCAGAGGTTACCCTCATTGCCCATCCGCTGCATCCTCCAGCCACAGCCAAGGCCAAGGAGGAGTATAGGTTGGGGGTGGTGGTGGTCAGCAAGCCGACTCCTCTGACTGTAAGGCGACTACTTGACCTTTTAGAGAAACTACCTTTCTATCAGGATAGCTACTCAATTGGCTCCTCAGGGACCTAACAAGGCTGAGTGCACCCCATCCCAGACCTCCCAGCAGGGGAAAATCCCATGCCGGTACCGGAGATTGAACCCGGGTCCATTGCACCAGAGTCAGGTGCGCTACAGAGGTGGCAGAAACATTTTAGTTCTTAAAAATAAATATACGAAATTTGATTTTTTCTAGAACAAATGAAATTTCAAATCATAAAAAATATGGCATTCAATGTAGTTGTTTAGATTGTGACAATATTTATTTCGGATCAGACTTCTACAATGGAATGCAGCTGGTCTCAGAATTGGGATATATTCTTCACCACTCTGTCCTCTATGTGATCTGCAAGAGGAAATGGATCAAGACCACCTTCAAATATGCCCGGCCACTTCTAGTGCCCCATCCATCAGTGAAAAATATTGGAGAGCAAGAGGATTAATGACTTCATTGTCAGAAATCCAGCATTAGCTAACAACAACATATTTATTTCGGCAAGACCAAATATCATTCTGAAACTGGAATAAAAGGACATTTTAGAAATATTAAATATAAACAAATCAGTGTGGCAGATCATTTTTTTAATCATTTAATCATGAAATAAATCGAGAAAGAAATAATTATTAAAATAATTCATTGGATCCATAGATTTTATAGTTTGGGAAAAAATATTCATTTTGAAAAATAAGAATTGCAAACTGAATTTTGCTATCCTGCCAACTGATTGTCAATAAATTTGTTTTACTTCCAATAATTGGTCATACAACAAGATACAATCTATCACCTAGGGGCAGTAACATTAACAATGAAACAAACGTTCAACAAGCTCATAATTCAAATGATCTGATTTTGATTTCAAGTCTGGTGCTGTTGGAATATACATAATTATAAAAGATAAGTGCAGCTTTAATCACTAAAATCCATTGTAACTTGTTAATATGTAATATATCCAAGATACACCTTCAGCGCAAGAACTTATGGTAGACGCAGAAATTCTGGAAAAAGTCAGCAAAATGGCTTGCGAGAATGACAAAATTATGAAGGGAGAAAAGAGCAGCAAGTACTTCAGCAATGAAACAAACAGCAGCTATAAAGGCAGGACACGAAAAAATCTGAAATAAATTTAGAGAAACTAGATCTACAGGATGAAGGTTATAGCATCACTTCAAACCATTGTGGATATACTTAACAGAGACTTGAAAAGGGTCCAAGAGGAAATAAAAGCCATACAGAACGAGAATAGTGAGCTCAAAATGGAACTACATCACCTAATGAAAAAAGTGAAATACACAAATGTAATAAGTGGTATGAAAGCAAGAACAAAGGAAAGCATTCCAACAAGCAACAGATTTCCAGTACTATCATTGGATGAAATTTAAGAACTCCTTCCCACAGATAGTAGGCAATAGGAAAAGAAGAAAGAAGCTGAAGTCAACTCTAAATTCAAATGGATCAACCCTAAACACAAAATCAAGAAACATAACGAGGAAAATAAGGCGGAAGGTGAAGACTGCAAGGTACTGGGTGCATTAACACGTAAATGTGGACAGTGCTAAAGTGAAATTGCCATGTGAAATAAATCTGCAGCAAATGTACAATTAGCTAAATGATCTGGGAATAATAGGAAAGCAGAAAGTACTGAAGTGGTAGTGCTGCATGTGGGTACACCTAACCTCAAAGACTTGCACAATGCTGAAGAGATTCTGGGAAGTATGTACTACCTAATATGTGCAACCAAGAAGTTTACTAATGCCACAGTAACAGTAAACATAGTAATAAGAAGACACAATAAGCTATAAAGTGTGTCAATGAAAACATTATATGGACATGCTCTAAAAGCTATCTGGGCAACAAATTGGGCTACTCATCTCATGGCAGGGACAGTTTGTATCTAAATAGGAAGGGTACGCATTCATTGAGTGAGGTAATTAAGGAGGTCATAGGTTTAGTTTGTAAAACTTAGTTAACTTGTGCAGAAGTTGGAAATCAGGCATACACAGTTAGTAATCATTCAAAGAAATCAAGTAGCACTGCAAAAGTTATCTACCAGAATAGCCGAACAATAACTTCAACCTCTCAATTTTCCACCAAAGCATTAGAAACAAAAAATGTACTGTTGAAGTGCCATTAATATCTACCTTGAAAAACCTTAGTGCAATATGTTCCACTGAACCTTGGTTGGAAGAAAATGAAAGAGTACTTCAACATACCAAAATGTGTAATAGCTAGTAAATTCTGCTGATCAAATATGTAAAATGCTGGATCATGTCTATATGTGAAATTGTCACTTAAGCTTAAGCAAATTGTTTAATTTAAATACTTAATCAGAAGAAACATTTTAAAACTAGCATATATGAACTGATAGTAAAATAATTCTTATTCGTGTTTACAAAAACCCCTTAAGCAAGATTCAGATTTGTTTAAAAAACTTAGAAATTATTTTGGACTTTTCAAAAAGGTAAAAAGGAATATAATAATAGTAGCAGATATGAATGTTAACTAAGCGAAAATACTTATAAAAAACAAATGCAAAGCCTGTTAATATGTACTGTAAGTGCAAAATGCAGTAAGAGAAGCAACTAAAGTCGCAGATTTAGCCTATTCAGCAATTGATCAAGTAATACTGGGTACAAATGGCTGGGAGTATGAAGTTCAAGTGTTTGGCACAGCTCTAGATCATTATGCACAGGTGCTTAAACTGGTAATTGCAGTCAACTGTCGCACACTAAATCTCAATGTAAATAGAATATATACAAAAGGTTAGGCTTGCTAGTGATGTTAATTTAAGTTACTTAATTTTTTATTAAGTTTTAAGCTTTTATTAATTTTTTATTAAGAAATAAAGAGACACGATTTTGAGGATGTTACTAATTTGATGTACATTTTTTTTTATTATTAATTAACATCCTCCAACTTAATGTGATATCGGACAGTGAATCAATGAAACGGGTGAAATGATGCTCAAATGAGCCTGAGGTCCATGGAGCTTTAAGTTACCCAACATTCGTCTTCTCAGGATAAGGGAAAACCTCGGAAAAAGACCTTACCCGGATAACTTACCCTAAGTGAGATTCGAACTCACAACCCCTTGAACGTGAGGCAGACACACTAACCATCACGCTACCGTGGCGAGCATTTGATGTACACCAACTTCTCAATGATCTTTGAGAAAAACAATTCAAATGAATCCACGTCTGCAATAATTATACTATTAAGTCACTTTTTCTTCAAGATCTATAACAGCTGCGGTTTTCCAGTTATCTTGGGATTATTTTGACTAGTATCTTTAATACTTTCAGTAACTTGTTTAATACTTTCTTCTGTCCTATTGGGTTGTTCATTTGCATTATATGTGCTTTGCCAAACTTAACAGTTTTTCCCACATGCATGGCAGCATTTGTTTCGCTTATCAAAATTAATATATGCCTGTTTTCCTATGAGCTTGTTTTCACTAACATTAGTACTTTTAAAATTAGCAGTGTATGTTGTATTCTGGTCTAAAGGAACAATTATTCATGGTAATTAAATTGATATAAAGATGAAAGGTTAGGTTGTTTACACTGATTGCTATGAAAAAAGTATAAGATTTGTAGGATGGTCTATGTATGTATACACATATATATTATATTTTACTGAAATAATCAACGTTGTCAAATTGACAAAGTAAGCAAAAAGGCAAATAACAATATTATTAATTCATTAGACAAGCATTGGTATTTAGATTTAACAGGGGTCATAATATGGTGATAGAATTGATAATGATATAATTTTACAGAATTAAAATATATATTTTTTTAATACAGATTCTAAAACAAAAAAATATCCTGTTGCACTTTTAAGGTCCAAATAAGTGTGATCTAACGATGTTTACGGAGCCACGTATAGTGGCATTAACTATTTTCCTTATGTTGGTGGTTGGAAGTTTAAATTCTTTCCAGAAGTTCACAAAAAGGGCTAGAATTGTGCCTCGGGCACCTTCCAAGAGACCAATAATCTCTGTCATCCAGCTGGTATTTATTTTTGTAAAAGGGTATGGTAGGTGTGTATATGGTTTGTTTTTCTAAATGAACTTCCATAGGTTGACTTAAATAGTACTCAAACCTTATGGTTGCATCAATAATAAATCCCCTTTTGCTGTCTTCTCGGTATGCTATAATGTCGATCCAACGTGTGCTGCCTGTTGTGGATAAGCCGTGGACCTCTTTGTAAACCTTAAAGTTCTTTTCGCGCGGTTCTTTGACGATGAGTGACCTGATCTGGGGTGACGTGAGTTTCTGAGTACCTCACCATGGGGACAGGAACCCAGGACATGGGCCAGTTTTTCTTTCTCTCTGCCACATCTATGACAGAGGTTTCCGTCCTGAGATCTGCCCTTAATGCTTCTTCCCACTTTATCCAGTTGTTTGCTGGGGTGTATTCCTTTTTGTGGTAAAGAGCACCAGTTTACGAACTCTCGTTTCTGTAGTTCTTGGCAGATTTTTCTTGTATGTGGCAGCCTGCTGCTTACACTGGAGATGCTTGCAACATCTGTGATTTTGAGAGTCTGTAAACAATGTGTGGATTCAGAGGAGATATCCCGCAGTTTTGTGACATATACATTTTCAGCATGATGAAGAGCATTGCATACGTTAATTTGTTGAAGATAAACTTCCCATGCTGCTTTAAATAAACCAAGTCCTTTGAATTTCAAATCAGTATATAGCATACTGTCTGGTGTATCCGTGGGTAACTGCAAAATTTCTTTGAGACAGCTCTTTATAATTTTATCTGTGGTGTTCACAAAGTTGACTGGTACTTGCTTGATCTCAGCAATTTGGAAAGTATACACAAGACTCAGACAGATAGTTTTATTTAACACAATAAATTTCTAGTCAGCTTTGAGTAAAGGAGAAGATCCTAGTAATTCCAATTTACTGTGTAATGCTTTCAAAGCAGAATTAGCATCAAATTTAAATGCACCATTGAAAGAGACGCCAAGGTATCTAATTTCTTCTGTACAATTTATAGTGTTTATTTTGATATTTTCATCAATATTTAGCATCTCATTTATTAGTTGTCCCTTCTCAATACATATTTGTTCGGATTTATTTCCGGACCAACTTCCAAGAAAAGTCGGAGAGCAATTTGTGTTAATGCAGTTGCTGCTTCTTTATTTTTTCCTATTATGACCATGTCATCTGTGAATCCCATGATGTTGAGGGGCAACGCTTCTGCACATATTGATTTACTGTATTCCTGTAGCAGACTTTCTTCAACTAGTTTATCAAAAATAAAATCAGTAGCTAAGTTGTAAAGCATTGGTGATAATGGCGATCCCTGCAAAACTCCTCTTCGTAATTGAATATGTTTTGTTTTACCTAAAGACGTCTCGACTTGTGTAGTATTGTCTCTCTGTAAATTTAATATAAGGTTTTTTTTAGCTTAGAGGGAATAGATTCGGCAGACAAAGTTAGATCCAATGGCGATGACCAATATTGTCAAAAGCTTTAGAAACGTCTAAGAAAACCACAGTCAATATCTTGTTTTTCTGCTTTATCTTTAAGAATCCTCGGAGCACTGATGTCTTAATAAGACAGCTGGGCTGGTTATTAAATCCTCTTTGGTGCTCATTAAAAGATATAAATGAACGTAAATGTTGATTTAGTACCCTTTCAATAATATGTCTTAGCACTGAACAGATAGTTATCGGCCTCCAATTTGATAAACACTTAGTATCACCCTTCTTATGGATTAGCACATTGCACGCTAATTTCAGACATTCAGGTACGCTGCCTGTTGCAAGCATTTGGGTTGCAATTACAGATAAAATTTCACACACCATGTCGTCCCTCACAACTCTTACCAAAACGTGGTCGGGCCCTGGAGCAGTGTCTACCGCAATACACCCTACCGCGACTGCAATTTCTTCTTTTGTGATGATGGAGTTGTAAGTTTCATGAAGCTCTGTACAACAAATTTCAGTCATTTTAGAAGGGTATACATGCTGTATGCTGGTATTTTCATTGGAAAATATTGCTGAGTAGTTTTCAAATATTTTGTTAAGTTCAATCTTACAATTTTTGGTGTCCAGTTCCAATACTCTAAGTACCGTCTTTCTTTTAATTTAAAAGGTGAGTTAATTAATAACACTGAACAACACTCACAACATTTTCTTCCGGGACGCGTTTCGAAGGTTAACTTTCCTCCATTATCAACCGGACAATAACTGGGTTTCCATGGTGTTTGATGGTGCAGATGGTGATGCTTCTTCTGGTGTTTCTTCTGGTGGCGGTTCAATGAACTTACTGAAAATGTCTCTCTGAGGAATGTCCAAATTAAATACTCGGTTTCTATTTTTTAAAATAAAGATTTGTTCCCATGTGGACAGTTCTTGTTTTCCGGTTATGTGTTTGAGAAGTTTCGGTTCTAGCTTTATGTCATGATTTTTTGTCCAAAAGTGAAATGCAACCGCTGATTTTTCTAATTGTTTACTCTTAATGTTTCTAACATGTTTCTTGGATCTAATTTCTAAATTTCTTTTGGTTTTTCCTATGTATATTTCATTACAATCACTGCATTCAATTTGGTATATGCCAGATTTTTTGTTAGGTGGAATAGCATCTTTGATGTTTGAAAGTAGTAGGTTTTTTATGGAGTAATGGTTTACTGCTGCTAGCTCAATGTTGTATTCCTTGAACACCTTTTTAAATTTATCAAAGGCCCATGGATGATATGTGAATTTTTTGAATATCATTTTTGTTTTTGCTGCTGTGAGAGTTGTAGTTTCTTTTAATAATTTTTTCTTTTCTGCTTGTTTTACCTTTTTATCTACTAATTCTTTGGGAAAGCCGTTTTTTTTGTGCTATTTCAATTATTTTGTAATATTCTGTTTTATATTCTTCTGCTGAAAGAGGGATGTTCACCAATCTATGTGTTAAACTATTGAAAATTACTTGTTTGTGGCTTCTTGGATTGTAACTATTAGCTTTTATGTAGTTGTCTGTCTGCGTTGGTTTTCTGTGAATACCGAAATTTATTCTATCCTTGTTTTTGATTAATTTTATCTTCCTTTCATAGAAGTTTGAAAACAGTGTTGTCGTCTTTCTTCTCCGATTATAAAACAGAAAGTTGATAGTCGTACTTGTATTTTCTCTGGTTACGGGCTCTTTCTGTTGCATGTTGGGGATTTGATGTCTTACTGTACGTTTTACCATGATCTGCAAGGTGTTGTTTCCTTCTAGCTATATAATACTTTGTAGCAGGGTGGTTCGAGCCAGGAAGAAGGTGAATGGAACTAATCAGTAATTTTGAAAACTCATGTATGAGTGTGTTGAATTCAGAATTGTTTTCAATGGCTGGTTTAGAAGATTTGTTCCTCCATTCATGTAATTCTGATTTAAAATTAACCTCCACTGCCATCACGATGTTCATTAGAAACAGTGACTGTTTCAGATGCTACTTATTGAGAATCAGAATGTTTGATTAAGAGTAGTGTACAGTGTATTTGAGGATGCGAGCGAATGAGGTGAATTTTTACACTTCTTTCTCCTTGGAAATATCCGCCACAGTGTGGGCATTGCATTCTATTTCAATTTAAATCAGTATAATCTAGAACTTCCTAGTTTCCTTTCCTGCGTTGGCTTATGTTCAACAATGCAGCCTTCTTACCTGTACTCATAGCGTTAATGAAATTGTAGCGATTTACAGCATTTAGCGTGCAATAGCAGCTGAATAATTGCTGAATTAAGTATATATGTGGTTATGAATACCTGCAGATATTTGTGTGGCCTGATGGTGTTCTTATTTTGTTATAATTTTTAAAAACTGAGGAGCTTCTATAGCCTTCGTTGTATCTAGACTCATGGCCTACTCGGCTATTGTGTTACTTACAATTTCTTTTGATGCTAACACTTTCAGATGGGTGCCAAAGTCTCTTCTTTAAAAATATTTCAAAGAAAAGCCGGAGCATAAAGATGTATTATATTTTAATGTTTTAGTATAGCAGCAGAAAATAATAAACCATACAGTAACAAATGCATATATTTTTATATGCTTTCTCTAGCACCTACCAATAACAGTAGAGGAACTATTGCATGCTACTCAAAAATTTGATGCCTAGTTTTCACTGGAAATACATGATTGGAGGCTCCCTGAATCCAAAAAAAAAGCATTTTTACAAAAATAGGTCTGTGTGAACAGCATAGCCCAAAAATTGAAAGGCGTATAAACACCAAACTTAAACTCATCATCTTCCTAAGATGCAAACAAAGATTTCCAATAAAATTCCTCTATCCCAAACTAACATTCATATGAAAAATGTTAATTATTTTTTATTTTCTTACAAATGCACACAATTTTGCTGGAGAATTTAATGTTGTGTTGGCATGTTGCCAGTGGTCAAAGCAGCTGGACGGAGACTGGAAGATCTGTGGTTCAAATCCTGGCTATGGCATTGAATTTTCAGCTTGACTCTACCTTTCCAATCTTTGTCCTAGACACAGCTAGGTGAAAGAACAATTAATTGTCAAATTTTATTAACATACCACATACTTATTTTTACTTTCTTTATTATGTATAGTAAGTAGGGGAAGTATTGTATTCTACTTAAAATTTCACTGGAAATGTGTTTTGAGGCACCTTAAATACAAAAGAAGCATTTTTAGAAAAAGGTGTGTGTGCGCACACGCATGTGTGTGTGGGTATGTGTGTGTGTGTGTGGGTATGTGTGTGTGTGTGTGTGTGCGTGCGTGTGTGCGTGCGCGTGTGTGTTTGAACAGCCTAACAAAAAAAAGTTGATTAAAAACCTAAGTTGGTATTTAAGCTTAATATCTTTCAAGGTTGCAACACAAATATATTGAAGAAAATCCCTCCACCCTAAACTTTTGCATAACCAGAAAACCATGAGACATAAACCAAATCTTATTATACAAAATATGTAGATCTCATTAGAATACACAAGTTATGTCCAAATGCATATTTTTTGTGGAGTGAACCATTTCAGAGATATTCCTTGTTATTTGTGTATTGCAATACTTAAACTTTTCTCAAATGGAAGGTTGTTAGTCACTTTTTATTTGTTGGCCATGCAAAGAGAATGGAATTTCAAAGCCTTCATATAGTGACAAGCTTTAAAGCATTTGACTATTGCTCAAAACCTACCATATTCTCATATTGCCTTTGCACCTACATGCAAATATACAATAAGATAATTTCTGTAAATGTTTATCTTGACTACCATGAAGATAGAGGAATAAGAGTTTGTAAGAATAGTTAGTACAAGAGAAAGAAAGTCATGTGAGTGCAACACATCAGATTTTTTTCACCTGCATAAATAATAAAAATATCTTGAATTTTTTTTTTTTTTTTTTTTTTTTTTTTTTTTTTTTTTTTTTTTTTTTTTTTTTTTTTTTTTTTTTTTTTTTTTTTTTTTTTTGAAGTGAAGTCTCCTTGTTTGAGTAAATTTTATGTAATATTGTATCAGCAAGGAACCATAAGAAATAGGGAAAAACTTCTGTGGTAAAACATGTAAAACTCACTAATATGCACTGGTTTTGTCAAATAAACCTTTTTGTAGCATTAGCCACTTTCAAAATATTCCATACTGCAAGTTTATACTTTCCCAATTTGAGAGTATTATCTAGTGAACATGCCAGAAACCTTGCAATTCTTCCTTTCTTTCTTTCCACTGTAAGAGCTTGTTACTACAAATAAATACTAGAATACTGTTTCCACATATGTAACTAAGCACTTCTTCCTTAATTTAAAATACTTCCTATGCAAAAACATAATACAAATATGAATGCAAGACTCATAACATGTCATTGATAGAAAGGTTAATGTAGATGTATCACACGAGTTTTGAACCATCTGATCCAAAGTTCTAGAGATTTCTCTGGATAATGTAGGATTTTTTTTTATTGAAAGTCTGAGCTGAGTTGGAAACTTCATTCCAATGTTACATAAATGCACACCAACTAAAGAAAGATCTACAGATTTTACAATCCACTACCAGGATGAAAATGGAAAACCCACCCATAGGGCTCAGAAGAGAAGCAGTTATGAAAGTGATTAGGAAGCTTGAATGTGTGGTAAATCAGGTCTCTACTTCTGCAAGATGCCAACAAATATTTTGCTACATCTGTTAATAAACTACCAATACAGAAGAATCCTGATAACTTGATATTCCGTCTTAACTCGACGTCTTATTTTTTTTTTAAATTTTTCTATTTTATCATTAAACTTGACTGTAATAATTTCTATAATCCATTATGTGTATAAAAATTATAGATAAATGGCAATTAGTGTACACACCCAACTATCCACATTCTCCCTCACAGTATCCAAGGGGCTGGTCACATATATATCTAGTCAGAACATAAGCAGCCGGTAGATCATTGTCACGAAATCAAAAGCTTGCTTCTAATAATGTGGATACATAGCACAAACACTTGTTTAGAAGGTTTGAAGATTTATCGCTTTATCCAGTATGTATCTGATAAATTACACTTTCAGTTATTACATATTTTTGGTTACAGTATTGTTTAAGATTTCATGCTTACTGTTTAGCCACATTTACACGATGTCAGTTGATGAGACAGTTGTCAGAGGCAGTTGTCTTCAAATGATTGCGAGACAGTTACTGACCAGTCCAGTTGAATGAGAACCCGTTCACACAGGGAAACTATTGCCACGGCAGTACATGGCAAGAAATGGCCGGGTGTGCAGCGTCTGTTGTGCCTCATGAGGAATTATGTTCGCTTTATGATCTTTGCCAGAAATTTATTGCTGAGTCATGCGAAGTTCTAGTGGAGGAGTTAGAGAAAAAGTGGGAGTGGACAAGGAAATTGTCTTTCTATGGAAAAAAGTTATATATCCTGGACTTAACAACCTTTTTCACCTGAGAATTTCCTTATTTTTCCCATTTTAAAATAAATTGTTTCCATTATAATATAAATATATGATTCCATATGTATTGAAAAGAACACATTTTATGTATTGCATAAAAAATACAATTCTTTATGCAGCATTACTGAGTGTTGAAGGTTTCCAAATTCCTGGTGTATACTCCTTATAAATCTTAAGGTAATAACATTTAATTATTTGTCTTCTATAAAATCAAAATGTTTACTTTGACAATCACATGGAATCCAATTTCATGGCTCTATGGTTTTAATTTCTTTGCTACATGTTTTAACCGCACATGCTTCTTTCAGTTTTTTTTGCAAGTTGCTTCCTTAGCTGTTTTCTTCTGATTCAAGACATTCTTGTCATTTCTTTCACCATTACTTCCTTCATTATGCTGTACGATTTCAAGCTAGGCACATAAATTACTTAATTTTAGCCTTCACTTCATTTGTACCAAAGCCCTGAATGGTTCATTGAGAGGCAATCTCGAACAGTGCTGTTTGGCGGGCAGTTTTGTCCTTGTCCTTGTATAGGACTTGTGCTGGTCCCACAAACACTGTTGCTCCCTATACAACTCGACAAACTCTACGTTCATATTATTACTCCACTTTGGAGCCATAATTACAATTATAGCTTAACACACAAAGTTGTACTTAAAAACACAAGCAGACTGGCTCAGCTCTTGTCACACAAATACTGTCCTGTCCATTCACAGGGCAAGAATTGTCTCAACAGTACTGTATTCTGGGTGGTGGGGGAAGCAGCTGGGCCCAGCTGGTTGTCCTTGATCTACTCCTCAAGATAATAGATTGCCGTGTTAATTGTAGGGACAGTAGGCAGTTGGACCGAAGTGTTCACACGTAGTCAATAATTTTATGCCAGTCAACTGTTGTCTAACAATTGTCCCAGCAACTGGCATCGTGTAAATGCGGCATTAGTATTCTGTTTGTGCCAGTGAAAATGTTGAACGAGAAGAAAAGACAAGTAAACATGACAATGGAAACTAAATTGGATGCATTAAAGAGATGGGACAAAGTAGAACATTTAATACATAACAAATTTTAGGATATCTTATACTTTTTCTGGCCCCTATATTGTGCTAGAACATGTATTCATGTAACTTGCAGCACTATGTTATGAGTTGTGAATAACGAACCCCTTATTTCGCAAAACTAGACATTTTGGGAACTTGAAACCCTCTCAGTCCACATTAGGTTGAATTATCAGGATTCTACTGTACCAAGGTCCTTACAGGCCACAGCAATCAATAAGAACTAAAGAAATGTACTCTTATTTGCTTTCATGCTATGAAATTACTAAAAGGATCCAAATGTAAGGATACTGGAAGGAGAAGGGATCATTCAAACAGGTAAAAAATAATAATGTGTTTGCATTATCATATTTATTTTACTACAAAAAGAAAAATACTACTGTACAATCTCTTAAGGGTTACACATATTCTGAAGAATACCTGATGCACTTTTATTAAGACCATTTTGTTTAAAATAAAAATGTAATACATGACAAAATAAAAGTCACCTTAAACTGTCTACATATTAATTCTGTCGAACTTATTTGCTCTACATCTAATCATTGCTCATATAAATAAACCTCTACATGAAGAGCAACTTAAAAATATCATCATAGTCCTTTCCAACAATCTGTTACTAACGCACAGCATTGTTATATCTACTGTTTTGTTCCACAGAACTACCATTCAAGGCAAGTGTCATCTAGTCTTATTTAAGCAGGATTAACATCACAAATGCATGTAATCTTAACTAAAATATTTAAGCATTGTAGCATACAGAGCAGCAGTTGTCTAATATAAAAAATTGTTATAACAATTCATATTTGCAGTTTTAATTCATCAGCAAGTTAATCCACTTTGTGATGAGACACCAAAGCTTTCCTTGTGCTCGTTGCTAATAAATGATTCTCAGGATTTTAGCTGAAATATTTCATCAACATCCAAGCTTTTGGCCTTCTTCAGCGCACTGTCAGATAACAGCCAAAATCTTGAGTTTAGACTTCATCTAGCTTGAATTCTGAGAAATGGTTATTTATATGAGTTTATGTTAGGTTCAAAGGCTGAAAATGCTCACCAAATAAAAAAAAACTGACCACAATGGGTTTTTACTTCTCAGAGTCAGTTACAAAGTGAAATGCACACATTCCCAGAAATATTGACAATGTGTTTGGACACATTCACAAAAACTTCACGTTGACATCTTAGATAACCTAACAGAATGTGACAATGCTTATTGACATAAGAATGGGAAATTATAACTTGCCGCCAAGGGTGGTCTAGATTCATGTTTGTCACTCAATTATTCATGCTATAGAAAAGGATCAAACTGACTGCATAGATGACAGTGTTCTACAAGAACTAAATTGACTAGTCTCATGTTCTAAAGAACATAAGACCAATTTTAACCAATCTGATGTGTTGCACTCAAGTAACCTTCTCTACTCTTGTATTAACTATTCTTGCAAACTCTTATTTCTCTATCTTCTTCATTTTAGTAACGATAAACATTTGTAGATATTATCTTACTGGTAATTTTCTTATAGGTGCAAGTAGGTACACTAGGCTTTGAGCTATAGTCAAATCTTCTAAAACTGGTCGCTATATGAAGGCTTTGAAATTCCATTCTCTTTACATGGCCAAGAGATAAAAAATTTGAATAACGACCTTCCATTTAAGAAAAGTCTAAGTATTGCAAAACTCTCACAAATAACAAGGAATATCTCCAAAATGGTTCACTCCACACACACACACACACAAAAAACATTTTTTGTGCAGTAAGATTTGGTCTCTCTCTTATGGTATAGCAGTTATGCAAAAGTCATCAAGAGTAAATAGGGCCACATGGGCTATGCCAAGAAAATACAAAATATACATTTTATTTGTCCTAAAAGTATCTTAAACATCTGGCATTTCAACCAAAACTGTTAGTTATTTTTGAGAAAATCAAAATTTTCGAAAAATGTTCTACATAAAGGGTAGTTTAGGATGGAGGAATTTTCTTCAAAAGTGTCACATCCTTGAAAGATATTAAACGCAAATACCAAGTTTGGTTTTTAATTGACTTTTCATTTTTGAGTTGTGCTGCTCTCACATGCACCCACCCACGCATGAATGCACCCATGCATGCAAGCACGTGTGTGCACGCACGCGCACACACACACACATGGACCTTTTTCTAAAACTGCTTTTTTTGGATTCAGGGGGCCACAAAACATATTTCTGGTGAAATCTCGACATCAAATTTTTGGATTGAATACAATACTTCCCTACTTACTATATGTAGCAGGGAAAGTAAAAAAGTGTTGATTATCATTTTTTTCTACCACTTACCTATGGTAAGTAGAATTCACTAAAGATACAAGTTTTGAGGCTTCCTGGACATGCACATCCACATACAAAAAAAATCATGTTTAAAAAATGTATGTATACAAACACATGAGTGTATGTATGTGTGTTTGGTTTGAGAATGTGACAACAAGAGAAAACAGTATAACTCAAAAACAAAAGTGCAGATGAATGCCAAACTTGGTACTTAAGTTCAGTACCTTTTAAGTATGTGACAGATTACCCCCATCCCACCAAACTAACTTTTACACAGAACATTATCTTTCTTTTGTTTTCTTAAAACAGTTTTAATGATTTTGGTTTATATACCACATGTTAGATTTGCATGATAAAATGTATAGGTATTTTGACATATTTGTGAAGTCTGCGAAATTCCCTTCTTTCTGTATAAACTTTGACAGCGTTGCACAACTGGTAAAGCATAAGAGATAACGAAAACTTAAACACACAATAAAATGTAGATCTCATTAAACACACTATTTTTGTAAACTAAATATTTTATGCTATTAACCATTTCTTACACAGTCACTTATTAGTTTGAATTTACAAAAGTGCTACATTGCCTTTTGTTATATTTTTAGGGTCATACAAAGAGTGGAATTTCAAGACCAATATACAGGGTTCCATTTTTTAAAAATGTAATTATCACTTAAGCCTGTTGTATTTCTCCTGTGTCTACTACAAAATGTCCAATAAAACCACTTCTGCAAATGTTTATCTTAATTAACACGGAGAAAGATAAAAAAATAGCTGTTTGTAAGAATAGTTTGTAGAAAATCATATGCATGTAACACGTCACACTTTTTTGTTCTTAATGTAATAATTGCTAATAGACTTCTAGCTCATATTCTGTGAAAAAATTTGAAAAATTACTAAAACTGGCAGAGTTTATTTCATTACATTTTTGTTGTTAATACATTTGATTAAATTACTATACATCTCATTCTAAAAGCAGCGTTTTTTGTTAATAGAATGTTATTCTTGTTACTTTATGCTACCTAACCTATATGTTCATTTACTCTATCAAAGGAACAGCAAACATTTAATTATATTATAACTCAAACTCTTACAAATCCTGTTTTCCAAGGGGCTTAGCTTTTTAGATAAATGAAGTACAGGTTTGCACGAGCTGTCCCTGTGCCTGGAGCTGAACCTGTCCCAGCCCACTGGCCAGCTTTGGACTTAATTTAAAGAATATTTACTGGGCTCGGGCTTGAAAATAAAGATGCAAAAAATAAGTTTATCACATATTTTCTCTGCTATGTTGAGATGCCTGGAATACGTAATATGCACAGATCTATAGCACCAGTAATAAATTAATAAATGCTCGCTTTTTTCAATTGCAGATAATTACAACAGCATGGCATATGCAAATTCTGCCTCCCTCCACATGCAGTTGTTTGTGAGTTCATCTTCACTGCCCACTTTTCAGTTCATTTAGACACTTAGATCAACAAATACTCCACACTCATTGAAAAGGTAGTTTAAGGTATGCATGTCAACCTGGACTGAAGTTCATCTAAAAACATAATCCCTTCTATTGAGAGTTCAGTTTTTTAGCCAGTTTTAGGCTTTTATCACACAGTGTGCTTTGCTACAACTTTTAAAAGCTCAAGATGAGTGGAACACCTATAACATGGATCCATTGTCTAAATCAGCCAGAGGCTAAGTGAAGCATCTAAACAGCTATAGAAGTAATACGAGTGTTAATGAACTACACCGAAATATTTTCGGAGGATATGGAGATGTCTTAAATAATTTGAGATAGGAGACTTATGACCTGTTTGTTCAAATTTTGAAGATACAGCTACAAGTTTCTAAAGTGCCAGTACGCCACTGACTAATATCAACCATTCGAGAGCAATGATTATGACATTAGTGTTTGAGCTTAATATCTTTGTATTTTCGAGTTTGAATCTCGTTCACTTATTTTTATTTCTTCTTCTTTTCTTTATTTTGAGCAGAGCATATTAATGTGGTTTTGATCTCGACTTTAAATAATGTTTCAATGTATGCAGTTTTATTTCAACATGTCAGTGCAATTAATTATAATTCTTGCTAAAAAAAGTTTAAACCTGCTTAATATGTTCATATGCTGCACTTCAGAATGGAAAGTAGTTTAAGGGTCAAAGAAAGAGTAAAAGCATAAAAACATCTAAGACTTCACATCAGTTTTATAGGAACTGCTCAAAACTGTGACCTGAATTTTCATGGCAAAATTGACAATGGTGAAGGAACGATTGTCATACCCTATTCAAGATTTCTGGTGTAAGCGGAATAAGGAAATGTTAGTAGTGTTAACGCACTTCTTCATATGGAATAAAAAAAAGAAAGCAAAATTAGCAACTGCATGATAGAAAACAAACCCATAACCTTTGTGACTACAGGCTTTGACATTACAAATTGAGCCACAAGAGCAATCAACGAAATGTCTTTGGAGTAGGCTTCACAATGCAAGAAGGCAACAAATTGTTTTTCAATGTCACACTGTCACGAGCTGCTGAAAATCGATATTTCTATACTCAGCAGCAGCTTTAAAGACATTCTAAACCAATTTTTCATCAGGTTTAGCTTTAACACAGACTTATCAGCATCTGATGTTAATATGTTTAACGCCATATAACTGCGTTATATTTAGATGCGGACCATACATTGCCTACCTCAAATTACTTGCATCAGTCACATCTGCAGTCTCTCAAGTTATTTCACTGTAGTTCATTAAAACCCTGTATTTTACAGTCAATTAAAAGACAAGCCTATATAAAAATGAGTGCAGTAATTATTAAATTAGTATTTCAATTCTAGCATGATTAGGTCACACATGTTTCATATACCACACGTGATAGCTCGTGCTGTTTCTTTAAAGTAATGTTTAACACCTGTTTGTACTAGATATGTCACCACAGGTGGTGGACACTGATGAAACTTGAAACAAAATGATATTTGAGAAAGGAATTTTGGGAAGGTAATGTATCAGGCCTAAGTTTGGGGTACTGCCCCAGCATTTGCCAGCTATCAGGACTGAAGAAAATCCGGAAGAAACCTCAGTCAGGGGGGACAGTCCTGGCAGGATTTGATCTGCAGACCTCTCAAGTGCAGATAGCTTGTGAAATTTTATATATATTGAGCCAAAACATAAACTTTGATAAAAGACAGTTTAGTTTAGAGCTACCTTTGCAGATCCAACCAGCATCCCCATTCCTGTCATCAACCATCAATATCTTGAATATAAAACAATTTAAATAAGGCAATTATTCTCGATAAATCTAATAAATTACTTAATTAATGCACTTATTTGGGTTTTACTACTATTACCTACTTATAGCAGCTGAGAGAAGCTCTTCAAATTTAAAGGGTATGGCATAGAGAAAATCTGTAATGAGTATTATTTAAAACATAATACAATCTTTAAAGGCACCAACTTTGTTTTTGTTAAAAGTTCAGAGTTCCCATTTCTTGTGCAATTTAACAGAATGTGTCATAACTTCTGTGTAGTTGACACACAGCACCAGTATCTGAAAACCTCTTGGAGAAATCAGCTGTTGGTCTTCCAATTACTGCTTTGAGAAACCAGGAGATAAACTGTGAGAAATGTCAGCAAGAGCCTGAATACTGACGCTAACAACATATGTAATTTAAGATTTCCCTTTATCTTAATTGTATGGCACTTACAAAAGAGCCTTTGTTTCTAAATCACACCTAGTTGTACTACAAGGAAGCAAGCACAATATACCTCCCCCTCAAAAAATAGAGGGGGATTTAGCAGGCACAACCAAATGCATAAAGATGACTGAATACTGGCATACATTATATGGTTGCTATATTACTTTCAGGGACTGTTTTACTCACCTTCATTTATTTCCTGAAGAAGGACAGCGTAAAAAGACAATTATATATTTAATATTGAAGGGGAGAATATTTTAACAAATATGCAGTATAAAAATGGGAATAACAACTTGAATATATTTGGATACTCTCCATTATCCTTCTTTGTGCTACCTAAGTTTAGGAAGCTTCAAATCAATTTGTTTATACATAATGGTCAATATTATTTCTGTGCTACTCCGGGCCACCCAGAATTTTGAAATGAAGAAAGTAAAAAATATCTTCTTAGAAATAGCATATTAGTGAATTATAGTCAACTTTTAAAATCATACAGTATTGCACAAGTAAATGTTTAAAAAAAATAAGCAAATGGAGTTATTTTTAGCAACTTAAATATTATACTTTTATGTGTTCTTACATGCATAACATTTCATAAAAGGAATATTAAGAAGGCAAAATAAATTATATTGCAAATATTCTTTGGTTTATTCTTAAACCCAAGTAAAATAATACACTAGAGTAAAATACTAACATAATTCCCCCTAGTGTTTTGGTTTTGCTTAGAGGTTATACGAACTCCATAAAATGCACAGATAAACAACATCCTTCAGGCTGTTGGGTTATGTTTCAAAAAGATTCTTTTTCCCCCAGGTGAATCATGGTTGAACACATGGCCACCATATCTTCTGTCTATGTCTGCAATGGATGTCAATTGCAGTTGGCAGTACTGACTTACATACACGGTATCTGTCATTATAGTAAAAATTATCAACCTTTCACATTACTGTTCACAATTATAAATGCAATGCATTGTGGCTCATTAAATATCATGGTAATGATGAGTACACAAGATCTGGTCCCAATCTGTTTCAACAAACAGGTCATTGTCCAGCACATTTCTTAAAACTTAGTCTTGTCCAATAAAAACATTCTCAATAAGAAAGTTTAACAACTCAACACTGAATAAGTCCAGTATCAAAATATAATTTACAACAAATGATAAATTGCTGTAAATGAATTTCTGTAAAATAATGACTCCAACATTTCTAACTCTGGAATAATCAACAGACATACCACATTGTTCTAATACATGGCAATCCCCCATCCCCAAATATTAAAATTGGAAACCACAAGTTGTATTGTACTCCAATATATACTTCTGAATTATTGTAGAAAGAAACAAGCCTTCAAACTGTAAAGGGGCTGGATGGAAGGAAATCTGGTGCATGTGATCAATGTTGAAGGGTGCAGACAAGGTTGCTATCAGTGGATTCCTGTGTGCTTCATTTTATGTCTGTAATTGCAAGATTTACCATCATATATAGCAGATTTTAAACAATATTTGAGGTTAATAAATATACTCATTGGCACAAACGTTTTCTTTACAGTCAAAATAGAGATGAAAACATTTGCTGTCTCTAACAAGTCATCAACAGTATAGCACCTTTGTTAGTTCAAAAACATACTAGCGCTTGTCTGTAGAATCTTGGCAAGGCTTGTCCTCTGTTACGGCAGCAAAGTTTGGACCTAACGAAAGTGTGTTAAAAATAGAATTGCGAAGCAAAGTTTATGTGCTGATAGCCAGGCTACAGTAAATGGGACCATTAACAAAATGAAGACATCCTACAAGAGATGGAAATGGCACCTGTCATATAGTATATTCATCAATATCAAGAATAGTGGTTCCAACATGTCAAGCTTATGCCCAGAAGCAGGATCACTGAGCAATCTTGAATTACAGACTACCAGGGAAAAAAATCAGAGGTCACTCTGTGAAGAGATAGTGGGAGAATTTTATGTACACCAGAACAGTCCTTCTAGAAATCACCTCTTCAGATGGTGGTGTGGCAGTGGCAATGGGGGTAATGGTGGTGATGGTGGTGGCAGTGGCAATGGGGGTAATGGTGGCGATGGTGGTGGCAGTGGCAGTGGGGGTAATGGTGGCGATGGTGGTGGCAGTGGCAGTGGGGGTAATGGTGGCGATGGTGGTGGCAGTGGCAGTGGGGGTAATGGTGGTGATGGTGGTGGCAGTGGCAGTGGGGGTAATGGTGGCGATGGTGGTGGCAGTGGCAGTGGGGGTAATGGTGGTGATGGTGGTGGCAGTGGCAGTGGGGGTACTGGTGGTGATGGTGGTGGCAGTGGCAATGGGGGTAATGGTGGCGATGGTGGTGGCAGTGGCAGTGGGGGTAATGGTGGCGATGGTGGTGGCAGTGGCAGTGGGGGTAATGGTGGTGATGGTGGTGGCAGTGGCAGTGGGGGTAATGGTGGCAATGGTGGTGGCAGTGGCAGTGGGGGTAATGGTGGCGATGGTGGTGGCAGTGGCAGTGGGGGTAATGGTGGTGATGGTGGTGGCAGTGGCAGTGGGGGTAATGGTGGTGATGGTGGTGGCAGTGGCAGTGGGGGTAATGGTGGTGATGGTGGTGGCAGTGGCAATGGGGGTAATGGTGGCGATGGTGGTGGCAGTGGCAATGGGGGTAATGGTGGAGATGGTGGTGGCAGTGGCAATGGGGGTAATGGTGGCGATGGTGGTGGCAGTGGCAGTGGGGGTAATGGTGGCGATGGTGGTGGCAGTGGCAGTGGGGGTAATGGTGGCGATGGTGGTGGCAGTGGCAGTGGGGGTAATGGTGGTGATGGTGGTGGCAGTGGCAGTGGGGGTAATGGTGGCGATGGTGGTGGCAGTGGCAGTGGGGGTAATGGTGGTGATGGTAGTGGCAGTGGCAGTGGGGGTACTGGTGGTGATGGTGGTGGCAGTGGCAGTGGGGGTAATGGTGGCGATGGTGGTGATGGTGTTGGCAGTAGCAATGATGACGATGATGAATTAGATTGGTTTGGTAGCTGATGAGTACACAGAAAGAGATATTGTTATGTACAGCTTGATTATTTAGACCTGGCCCCGCAGAAATGCAGGGAAGTAAGTCTGGGATGGAGGAGAAAGGCTGGCAGTATTCTCCTTACCTGTATTTGATACTCGCATCGTGCACACACTCGCTACTCGACTATACCAACCCAAAACCCCTCCCAGAAGATAGTGGACTAGTCCAACTACTGTGCATACAGCTAAGCAGGTTCAGGGTACAAAAATCATACTGTACTTCCTTCTTTCCCTACTCTGCTCTCTTCTACATTTCTGTATGAATTCGTAACAACGGTGTGCAATATCTGCACAAGGCCTATTAATCTCATACATGCATCATAAACATCTTTGATTCTGATGACTTGAAATGGTTTCAAAAAAAGTTGGAAAGGGAGTAAGTACAAATTGAGGGTGTAATCCATGTTGACCAGCCCGATTATTTACTCTATACTAAAAGATTAATAGTTGTAGTATCCAATGTATGTTTACATGCAAATTTTTTAAATTTTGTTGTGTAATTTAACTCAACGTTGAGAAACTGTGAGGATGAGAGTTCGACAATTCCCATGCATAGGTACCGATGCTAATGGTTACACTTGTGATAGCAAGCAGTTATATAGATTGGAAGTTTGTTCAATTTGGTTGGAATTATCAGTTGTTAAAGTGCCCATTTTGCTTTTTGTAAACCATTTATAAAATATTTCTAGAAGTTAGCAAATCTGTTGAAAGTGGAAAATAAGATGACATAATGGCACGAAAAATTCAGTCAATAGGAAACTATTGAGTTATAGAATCGTGCTACTATAAATACGACGACAGATGCCAAAATTCGGCAGTTCCTACATATTGTGCAAGAATTGAACATGCTACTGGATGGAATAATGATTCCCACGAAAAAGTTTAAGTGTTGCATCAAGTGAGTTACTGCAAATTGTGCGAGAGTTGAATATACTACTGAGCAGAATAATAATTGCCATCAAGAAGTTTGTGAAGTGTGCATCACATTAAATTTATAAGTTGTGTGACCTGACTTATTTGCACAAGATTGTGTCTCGTGTCAAAACTGCTCTCGGATGATCATGGTTTCTTAACGAAAAAGGCATAGTGTTATGAACTACCAGGAGTACAAAACAAATACGGAGTGTTCATCTGGAAACTGTATAGTATAGTGTTTTAATTTTTGTCTGACCCATTACCACACTCTGGATCGATGACTCCTTCCCTGAGGAGAAAAGGTAAAGGTAGCCAAGGGTAGATATTGAGAAGACTACACCAGTGGATTGGAGCCTGGTTAAACACACAAACCCACCAGAGAACTTTTCTGTGGAGGACTGCAGATGAGGTGAGCAACTAGCTGCAGAAATAACTAATCCAGAGGAAGTTCCTGCTTCAAAATGCATCACATGAGCTAAATACATGACTTCTAATGGGTGCTACTGTTGTTCCTATGTATCCAAGATCACTGGCAAACTAAAACCTACTTAAACTCCCATTAAACTCATTGGATCTTCTCAATATATACAAAAACTGTGCATGATGCTATGTTAAATGTAATTTTAAAACAATTATGTGTCTTATTTACCATTTATGCCATCTAACAGAACTTTATTTCAAGAGAAAAATATATTTTTGGAATATGATTTGAAGCTTTCCTGGCGACGAACATATTCAAGATGCTCTCGGGCTTCGAGCTAGGTGTAGTGATGAAAAGACCGACGTTTTGGGAGTGTACATCTCTCCCATCTTCAATACAGTTTCAAAGTGATAGTCCAATTTTGCACAATCATTTGTGTAATTTTTTTTTATAATCAGTTCTGAAAGTAACGAGTGAGTAGAAGTCTTAAGTATACAAGAATATGTTTACAAAATATAATGGTACACACAACTGGGCCCTGCAACTGGGGCAGAGCATAACACATTGGCCATCCTGTCCTTTTCGCTTCTACTGTGACTCTTGGGAGGGAAGGATGAAGGGAGAGACCCAAAAGGCTACTAGATCCAAGTAACGACATGCAAAAGCTTGGACAGGGTCCCAAACTTTTCCAGTTCAAATGTCTCCGATACTGCCTAAGCCCCTAACCCCCAGGTCTCCCAAAGTTCCCCTTCTAGGAACTAGGACTACCGAGGAACCTCAGAAGGGACAACAGTGATCTCACTGCCCAGACATACTCCATCCTTCATTGGTATTGGAACCACTGCCCTACCAATTCCAGCTAAATTTAAAACACTCCCTGAAGTGAGTTCAGCCCAACATACTTCTAACAATGTCAGAAGTACCAGAAATGCTAGGAATCTGCAGCACCACGTCACCTGCAGGGGTTGGAAATACTTGCAGGCATACCTGATGGTTACTTTGGAATCATCATTTAGAGAAAGAATAGTTAAAACTGTTACTGAAAAATAACCATTGTTCTCATGTACACAAAACGAATTCACTAATATGCATGGTTTGGGACCATCTCTCAGTTTATTGTCCCACAGGGTCTCACTAGAAGTGAGGGATGATTACTGACCAATGACACTCCTTGATAGTTGCAATATGGGGTGAGAGGCATGGACAAGGAAAAGTGGGGGAGGGGGAAGGGCAAATAAACCTGGCATCGTAGAAAAGCCACGTTTTAATTTTCTTTAGAGTTAACTTAAAATTCTTAATGCCTATCATGGAAAAGGTTGCAAATGTTGCTTGAAATAAGCAGCATTTATTGGGTTAAATGATTCTGTGTTATAAGAAAAGCTTTAACTTTATCCTTAGAATCACAAACATGTAAACCTTTACAGTAAACATAATGCAATATGATATTCAAAAATATAAAAAGTTTAATCCTTCTACAAATTTTCCCTGTATTTATACTCATAATAAAATTCTCATCAAAATAGCTTTAAACAAGTTTGTCTATTACATTATATTATAATACAGTTTCTGCTTTCAAAAGAAAGGTTTTCTTCTAATACATATAGAATAAGCCACCTTTCTTGGGTGGCATTAAAATTTAATTACATTTCTGTGAATTTGCACAGCTTCTGAAATTTGTGGAACTGTGTTACCATCTTGCCATCTGGCCATGTGTAGCTTTGATGTATACTACATGCTGTGAATGAAGCAACAGTTGAGCTTAATGAGTAATGATTTACTCAACGACCATAAAAAAATCAATACCTTTCAGGCCAATGTGTCGGTTATAACTAGCATGTAGCATGAATAGGGATGACATTGGAGAGGGGTGAAGAGAGGAGGTAATGATTTACTGAACAATCACAAAAAATCAATACTTTCCTTTCAGACCAACATTGGTTATAACTATGTCCAGCCAGTAGCACAAATAGTGTTGTCATCAGAGAGGGGTAAAGAAAGGGAAAGAAGGGGAAGTTATTAAGGCCTCATTAAACAATCATGTTACCCTTGCATTTTACTAAATTCGTTTTCTGTACAACTTGCCTTATTGATTGAGTTAACAAACTTTCTTATTGGTGTGTTTAGTCTGTGACATCCTGTATATCAGTGTCACAGTTATGTGCAGTTGAAAATAATATATACCAGTCTGCCATCTATCTTCAGCTTATTTAAGTAAATTAAAAGAGTCCAACTATCTGTTTTTCCACACACGTGTTACACTGTCATACATTTCTTAAATGCAAGGAAAACAGTCATCTTGTCGTCATTGACAGTTTTAAGCACATCCTGCACTACTACTGGCAGAAAACAGGATCAATAAAATGCATGCATAGGAACAGGTAGTTCTTCGAAGCTTATAATGAAATGTCCAGCAGCATTAGTTATAACCACGAAGAAATTTGAAAGACGCTACAATAATACTTCTTGTGGCGGAACTCATTAAAGTTTGCTTCTTTGCCACTTTACACAAATAACACTAATAAGATTATAAGTTTCTCCTGCGAAGAGACCAGTTTGCAATGTGCCTGATGAAAGAAGCCCTCTTTGTTGAGAATCGAGAGAAACTTTGTGGGCCATGGTTCTTTGCACTGCTGTCACTCTCCGAGCATGAATCACTTTGCGCCACTCCATTTGTCATATTACTGACCCTATAAACAAGAGGTCATTTCCCAAAAAATTCCATCAACTTCTATTCATAACCAACAGCTTCAGGTTTTTACTGGAGCTCACAAAAATGATAGCACCTTATTTGAGAAAGAACAGCAACAGAAAATTTTAATACATTTGCTTGGTCTGAAATAAATTCATTTAAAAACAACTTTCCTTCAATGATAACATATCACAAAACACAAGCAAAAGAGCTCTAACTGCAATAGATATACTTAATGACATCAAAAGTTGGTTACAAGTATGACTGTTGGAGCTTTCAGAAATGTGTGAAAATGTTATGTAAAATCTTTACACTTTCTGGAATGATTCAAGCAGAAACGGAATAAAGGCCCAGCCAGGTAAGCCCATTGATAAACTTTGTTACATATATTGTACAACAGATTATCTCATTGGTGCATTCCTGCAGCTATTGCTGCAATGAATACATGCATTATTAGGCAAAAAAACACAAGGACTATGCCAACAGCTCTGTTATAAAAGATAATTTAAAACAATTGGGATGATTTTCAGGACATTAGGGGTGTGAGTGCTTATCAAGTTTGCCAAAGAAACTTTTAGAGTTTAGGTGTATTCATATTTCTCATTCTGATATCATTTATAAATAAAAGAAAGCATTTGTTGAGTGCAACAACATTCCACTATCCCTTTTTGATTTTGTGATGGCATTTGGCTTAGTGTTAGATCTTAAAAATATAAAAAGTTTGTTTTCTTTTTAAAATTGGTTCTTCAAAATTAAATTTTGATTTTGAGTATCTTTAATAAAATAACAAGATCTAATGCAAAGGTTTATACTACAGTTGGATACCTCTCAGAAAATTTCATACTTAGCTGTTAAGTTTTCGTAAATCATATGAACTTTTAATGCCAGATATAATGCATGATTATTTAAAAGAAGTATTAAATTATGAAAAACTGAAACTATTAACAGTGAAGCAATACAAATCTAAAAATTATAACATAATTCTTAGAGACTATAAGCTTCACTTTCTCAGTGTTTGATGAAAGTTCTTGAAATGAAAAGATGACTATGTAGTTTCACAGTATATTAACGGTATCATCAGTGCCACTCTTTTTTAAACTCATCACTTTATTATTCTCGTAGCCTTCTTTATGTATGTTTTTCCCTTACTCATCGTCTCGTCAGCATAATGATAGAAAAACAAGTGGCCTGAACATCACAGATATGAAATAAGTAAAAAGAATCTAATTCATAATCCATAATTTGCCTATAAATATTGATGACTATCTGTATGACATGCACATTCAAAGCAATTTTGTTTTGCTCACAGGATTTCTCAACTCACAGTTCAATTTGCGATCATTCCCACTCGCAGAATAAAATCTCGCTTTCAATGCTTCTATCATAAATAACTTAAGTCAAAACTGGTTATAGCAACATCACTTTTAACAATGTATTGGTTATAATAGCGAAATCTAACAGTCCCGTCTAAATCCTATGTAAATGCTATATTTAAAAAATCGCTTAGTAAGACATCGTGTATTGCAACTTCGCTTAGTAAGACATCGTGTATTGCAACTTATCATATAAAACAATGTATTGTTTTATTATATTTTCAGAGAAATATATTGGTTATAACGTCCAATGTTAACTTCTGTTTGTTACATATTTGGGGATCGTTAACAACTATGCAACACATAAAATAAGAGCAAATTAGAAACTAAAAGCTTTACTTATCTTAATAATATTGCAAGTTCTTCAAACGTTTGAAGAACTTGCAATATCACTAAGATAAATGAAGCTTTTAGCTTCTACTTTGTTCTTGTTTTAGATTCTGTTGCTTCACTGTTAATAGCTTCAATTTTCCTTGATTTTATAGAACACTAAAATTTACAGATACAAATTTTTTTTGCAAAAAATAAATATAAACAAAACAAAGCAAACACCCAGTTTATGTGACTATCAGGTATAACAACCATAGACCGGTGATTCCTGGATGTCATTATAACCAGTTTTGACTATTTTCATCCAGTCATGTTTAACCTTGGCTTGGTACACTTAGAGACCGCCTCCGTAGCGCAGTTGGTAGCATGCTTGCCTCTGGCGCGGAGGACCCAGGTTCGATCCCCGGTACCAGCATAAGGATTTTATCTCCTCTGGGAGGTCTGGCACGGGGTGCACTCAGCCTCGTTAGGTCCCAGGGGGACCAATTGAAGAGCTACTTGATGGAGAATTAGCGGCCGCAAGTAGACGACTGCATAACTGGCCGGGAGGGCTCGGGGCTCTGACCACATCCCACCCTCCAGTACTGCACCTCACCAATGATGCCTATAGTGGGCAGAGGTGAGGGACGCAGCAGCTGGGCAGTAGGCCTTGGCGCTTCATGGGCTGTCGCGCCGGGGTTAGTTTGGTACACTTAGATCTTTCCGTTGTTTGACCCTCTTTAGTAACATTCGATACTGGCCACATGACACAGCCTGAGATCACTTTTTAAAAATAGTACACAAAAGAAATCATTAATATTTTTACAATCCAATTTTAATATGTTAAAAAGTGAAATACTGCATTAGAACACCCAACAAAAGTAATGTTTTATTTATAAAACTAAGTTTTATGTAAGGAAAGACTTAGACTCAATGTAACATTAAAAAGCTGGGCACTCATATCCCTAACTCTTATAATCACAAAACAATAGCAGAATGTACGTACTTATCTGTGTTTCCTGTGCTTGAGCTTTTCTTAGAGCTTGCCTTGAGCCTGCCTAGCTTCATAGTGACTTTGCCCATAGCTGTCTTGAGGACTGCAGCTGCCTCTTCTTGTGTTGCTGACTTTAGGTCGTGTCCATTAACAGCCAGGATCTGGTCACCCTTCATGAGCCGCCCATCTGCTTCTGCCGTGCCCCCATGCACCTAAATAATGCACACATTCCTCATTAATAGTCTTACTCATGTTTTAGTTATTTAAAAATTAATGAGCAATGAGTGTGAACCTCTTTACAGTATCATTTCTCTACATTTTACTTGTGAGTAGAGGTAAGCAGAAAAAATACAGCACCAGATGTTGGAAACGTTCCATGAATGAAACCATAAGTCTGCATACAATTCTAAATAGCAAATGCAAGTAACTATTTGTATACAGGGAGATCAAAGATGGAAGGGAAGGCTGGTGTGGGTGTTTACGGGCCAAACTTTAGCCTTTCTGAGACCCTAGGGTCAGTTGCCTCCATCTTTAATGTGGAAAAGCACACTACTGAAATTTGCACTCATGAAAATGCCTACGTGGAACAAAAATCTATATTTTATCAGATAGCCAGGCTGCCTAGAAAGCTCTAGACTCCAACTTCTTTGAGTCAAGGCTGGTCTGGAACTGTTATTCGGTGCTCAATCAACTGGCCAAATGCGATAAGGTAACTTTAATGTGGGTGCCAGGACATGAGAGCACTGAAAGCAATGAAATAGCAGATTGTCTGGCCAAGGAAGAAGCTCAGTTACCCTTCATTGGCCCTGAACTTTTCTGTGGTGTTCTGAATAGTTACCTTAAAAATAAAGTTAAAACAAGGGAACAGAAAATGAAAACTAACCACTGGAATAACATTCCGAAGTATGCTAATGGCTTCATTGCCAGATGCAAGGCACTAGAAAACAACAACATTCCGAAGTTAATTCATTAAAAATGTTTATCACTTATTCAGACAAAAGGGCAAAGGACCTGCTTACATTAAATAACAAAGGAACATAGGCTAATTGTTGGCCTTCTTTCTGGACACTGTCCATTAGACATCATCTTTTTAAGATGGGCAAAAGCAATGTAAAACTTTGCTGACCCTGTGATTTCAACAATGAAACAGTGATGCATATACTTACAGTGATGCATAGACTATGGTATCTGAACTACCCCTTTCCTTCACCAGAGAAGTTCAGAATACTACTCCCAAGAAACTTCTTGACTTCCTAAAGAGGATCAAGTTGAACTGGGAATGAATAGCATTAGAGTCAGCACAATAGATCTTCTTGGTCACAGTGCAGGGAGCCTGGTTAGGCTTAAACGACTCCTTAAAATCTAATCTAAATCTATTTGTATACCAAGCAAGTCGGCTCCACAGTAATGTGCGCGGCTTGCATTTGGGAGGTTCTGGGTTCAATTCCAGTTGACTGCACCCTTTGACCTTGGTTTTTACATGGTTTTCCTAGGTTGGTATGCAAATATTGGGGTTGTTTCTAATCTAACCATGATTTCTTTTCCCTCATTTCACTTTCATTTCATTTCCTTCTCATCTTTCATGTGTACTTCTAGATTTTGAGGCACTGCTCACTCCAACAAAAGAATATTCCCCAGGGGATACTAGAAAGCTGCCTGGTTGAACAGATTGTTCACTGCTCTAGTAGTTGTACGGATATTCAAGCCAGCAACTGCTAGAGACTTTCGTATGTGCCTGTGTACCTGTAGGTTCCTGTGGTGCCTTCACCTCATCCCTTCATTCATTCCTCTTTGAGGGGCGCTAGCTGCAATAGATCACCTGCAGGTCGCAGTGCACGAGGTTTGCTCCTGTTGTAGGTATACCCTATGTGTATGTCGTGACACCTTGGAAGCGTCCCTGCTATAGTGCTTCCAAGTTTCAACAAAAAGCCAGACCCAAAAGAAATCATCTGGCCAATCAATTGAATTATGTCACTGAGCTCTTGTACTATACATGTGGCAAGTAATTACCGAAGATGCTCTTCTAGAAACTGATGCAAGAAGGTTACTACTATCATGAATTGGCTGAGCAGTATTTAGGAATTATATTTAGATACTATATATATTATTAGAATTATATATATTAGATGTTATGCTTAGTTAGGAAGGTCAGCCACAGGGATTGAACCTGTGATCTTCCAAACGCAACAGACATTAACGCCTGAGCTGTCATGCCTGGTTTATGCTGCCTAATGGTTGGGCAGCATTTCTTAACCACTACTGAAATTTTATTGCAAGAATTCTCCACACATGGCTTTTTAAAATGCTTCTTACAGTGTCTTAAAGCATGACATGTTGCAGTAACTTTAGCTTAAAGTTACTTGCATTTTAATTTAATAATTTAGTGTTATTGCTGTAATTTTTTAGAACCTTTAGAAATCTGTTCCATTTGCTTACCAGCCATATCTAATGACAATGAAAAGATTAACCCTGCGGTGTAATGGCCCTTTCAGGTCAAGGCCTACTGTCCGGGTTCTGCATCCCCCACCTTTGCCCACCACAGGCATCATTAGTGGGGTGCAGTACTGGAGGGTGGGATGTGATCAGCACCCTGATCCCTCCTGGCTGCTTATGCAGTCTTCACAACCAGATCTAATGACAATAAATTTGCAAAATTACTTGAATTATGCAGCATGGCAGGCTGCAAGTTGTCAGAGGTTTACAGACCAGATTTCCAGTTTATAGCTTAAACAGTGTTTCAGAAATACATCATTGTGAGCTGATCTTGCATTGTGATCATGCTATTAATGTGCTTATAGGTGCAATTGCATTTAATGATTTACCAAATGATTTCTTGCTACCCACTCACGATGCCGAAGGAGTTATTGCAATATTTAATGACTTACCACATCTGATATGAACACACCATTTCCATTCTTCCTACCCACTATGCTCAACCCAAGGCCTTTGCCAGGCTTCTTTGTTAGCTCTATTTCCATTACATCAAAAATATCCTCTTCTTTTGCTGAGGCCTCATCTCTGAACACAACCATTTTGACCTGCAACATAACAATAAGTAAAATAGTTTCTTCAGCATCAATGACACTGTACAGTAAAATCTTGATAACCCAACATTCCACGTAAACTTGAGGACATTTTTCCATTTTAATGTTTTGAATTTTTTATCATTAAGCTTAACTATAATAATTTCCATTATCTACTATACGGTATGAATAGTGGAGATAAATTCTAATTAGTATACGTATACAATCAACTGCATTCTCCCTCACAGTGACAAATGGACTGACCACGTATTAACCATTGATATCTAGTTAGAACATAAGCAGCTGTTAGATCAATGTCACGAAATCAAAAGCTTGCCACTAATAATGTGGATATATAGCACAAATACTTGTTTGGAAGGTTTATTACTTTAACTGGTACAACAGTATTTTTTAGATGTGACAAACTGCGCAATGGTTTATGGTCGAGTTCACTTCTGTATTTATAACACCATAGGGGTGCCAGGTTATGTTTCCGGCTTCTGTGTAGTACATAAACATTGCAGACCATGTGTGATTAAGTATGATGCCATCTTGCATTATCAGCAGTGTCTTGTTTATTTCAAGGGAGGAAACGCAGATGTTACCCAATCATCAGTTTGCATGATGTCACTTGTGCAGATCTTAGCAAGGTCATTTGCCACATCTAAAAATACACCTGTACATGGCAAGCTAAACTTTGTTGTTGTTGTTGTTTTCTAGTGCCTTGCATCTGGCAATTAAGCCATTAGCATTTGTGCTTTCCAATACTTTTGAACTGTAGTTTCTTCTGATCTTAATGCTTCACAGATCTTCAAGTGGTCTTCGTTCATTTCTGCTGGATCGTTACACAGGACATATATTGGTGAAGCTGAGATACCTATTCTGTAGAGATGACTTCCTAAGCAGTCGTGATTTGTCAGTAGTCGGAAGGCTGCAACCGCTGTTTTCCTTGGTCTCTGGGGGATTATATCTGGGTTGGAAAGTAGTGCAATCCATTTTTTATCCTTGGCATTTGTTTCTATTTCTTGTGGGTATGAATGAGAAAATTTTTTAATGATCAAGCGTTTTATTCAGGAATATGAGAAATTGAATTTAGACTTTTGTTTTATTGTTGTGCCTTTCTTTGCAAGTGAGTCTGCAGCTTCATTCCCCATGACTCCACAGTGTGCTGGAATCCATTGGAGATGAACAGTCTTATCAACTTTTTGGAGTTGTGTTAACATTTTGTAGCATTCTCTAATTTTTGTTGACTTCTTTGTAGTATTTGAACATATTTCCTGAATTGCAGCTTTAGAATCTGAAAGAATTACTGCCTTGTTAAATTTATTTAAGGGAAGATTTAATAATTGTTGGAGAGCAATGTATATAGCCTCTATTTCTCCATCATAATTTGTTGTGTCTCTGCCAACAGAATGATAAAAGGAAAAATGTGAACACGTAGCTCCAGCTCCAGTAAGGTTTTCCGTGGAGGATCCATCAGTATATATGTGCAGCCATTCTTCTGTGGGATATCTAGTATTGATTGTTTCCAGAGCTAGAAGTTTTTGTATTTCTTTTGGTGTGTCTGATTTACTTATTTCCTCTATTAATTCCAAACTGAAGATAGGTTGCAATAATTCCAATGGATTTTCTCTTATAAGTAGATTTTCTCTGGTGTTAGGAATGTTCAATTTGGATTTAATCTGCATTACCTTTTCTAGGAAACTATTATGAGTTTTAAGGATTGAAGGGGGGAGGTTCTCTTCTGTCCATTTAGAGTTTGGCAGTCGTAACATTTTCTCGTGTTGGAGCAATGCTTATTCTTCTATTTTTGTTGTTATTGATGGGGTCCGTGTTAAGGCAAGCATGGCATCAATATGTGTGGATTTAACTGCTCCACTGATTAGGCGAAGAGCCTGATTTTGTATTTGTTCAAGTTTATTGATGTTAGCATTTGCTGCTGTTATTAAAGCTTCAGAACAGTACAAGAGGTTTGGTTTAACGTACATTTTGTATGTTGTGTTAAGGACTCTCCTTGAGCAGCCCCATTTAGCACCACCTAACCTTTTCAGGATTTGCAGTTTCTTTTCAACCTTTTCTGAGATGTTTATTATATGTTTTTTCCAACTTAGCTTTCTGTCGAAAGTGATGCCTAAGTATTTGGCATCATCAACTGCTTTGAGTGGTTTACCATTATAATTTATGTTAATATTAACTGGTTTGTATTTTAGTGTAAATAATTCATAATTTGTTTTTTCCACATTGATAGTCATGAGGTTTTTGGAGCTCCATTCATATACTTTGTTTAGGGCTGTTTCTATTCTGTCTTTAATTAATTCAGGTTTTTTTGGAGAGCCTGGAGTCCAAATGACTACATCGTCAGCAAATAAAGCAATTTTGGTTTCTGAAGTTTTTATTATTGATGGAAGGTCATTTATATGTATGTTAAAGAGTGTTGTGCTCAGAACAGCACCTTGTGGAAGTCCTCTGTGTGTTTGTTTATATTTGGAAATGTATGTATTATATTTTGTGGCACAAAATCTTTGTGAAATAAACTGAGTTATCCATTTAAGCATATTACTTTTCACACCTATTGATTGCAACTTCTCAATTAATTTGTTTCTCCAGACTGAGTCATATGCTGATTTAAAATCAATGAATACTGCCAAGGTATCCTCCTTAGCTTCCTTGATGTCTTGGCTTAGTAGGAGTACATTTTCACTTGTGCTATGGTTCTGTCTGAAGCCGGTCTGTGAACTATTAATTAAGTTGTAATATTCTAGGAACCAGTTAAGTCTAGATGCCACCATTCTTTCCATCACTTTTGCAATAACACTGGTCAAAGATATTGGCCTGAAACTATTAATATTGTTTGAGGGTTAGTTTTGTAAGCTAAACTTTCAGTTACATATTTCTGGTTACAGTGCAGCTTCCAACATTTCAGGTTTTACTGTTAGTGTTGTTTGAGCCAATGAAAATGTCAAACAAGAAGAAAAGACAAGTTAACATGACAATGGAAATTAAATTGCATGTGTTGAAGAGACCGGACAAAGGGGAACATATTAATACATAATACATTTTAGAATATGTTGTACTTTTTGTTTCCTATATTATATTAGAATATGTATTTATGTAATTTGCAGTATTATGTTATGAATTGTGAATAACAGATCCCTTAGTCCATGAAACTCGACATTTTGGTAACTCAACACCCTCTCAGCCCACATTAGGTCAAGTTATCAGGTCACCACTAACTTCAAATGAAATTTCAGATAAAGCATACAAATTTAAATGCAAGTTCAGCCTTATAATATCTAACACAGTCTTAAAACCATTTAAAAGAGAATACCAACTTGAAAGTATGTTCCATTATAATCACATGACTTTGTCTACCACTATCATTTTTATATAGCTTCTAAAAATATTCTTACAAAGCTTATTTTTTTTCTCTGCTTCATGTTAACTGGGATAAACATTTGCTGAATTAGTTTCATTACACATCTTGCTGCAGGTACAAAGTGAATACATACACTGAAGCAATAGTAAAACGTTTAACAGAATTGCTATATTATTATTTATTTATGCCAACAATCTTATCCCTGGTGTTTTTTTTTTTTTTTTTTTTGTCGGTCTGGGTGGCTCAGTTGGTTACACGCTGGCCTACTGTTCCCAAGGTCGCGGGTTAAAATCCGGCCCAGGCCGATGGTTTTTAAGTGTGCTTAAAAACGACAGCTCCATGTCAGTAGATTTACTGGCATGTAAAAGAGCTCCTGCAGGACAAAATTCCGGCACACCGGCGATGCTGATGTGATCCTGGCAATTGACAGCGTCGTTAAACAACAAAATAATTAATTCCTGGTGTTTTTAAACACACAAGGCATATGTGGGCAACGTTTGAGAAGTAGAATCGGAACTGAAAAATTCAATACCATAGCTGGGATAGCAGTAGGTCTGTGGTTCAAATCCTGCTGAGGCATTGAATTTTTCAGTTCCGATTCTACCTCTCAAGAATTCCTATATGTTGCCCTTGAATTTCCATACTCTTTCTCTGACATCACAAGAAACAGCTGAATGATAACCACTTTAACAATGACAAAGTATTGCAAAATTCAAAATAATAAGAATAAATATATAAATAGCTGGTGCCACAAAAGCAATATTTGAATTGCACCTTAAAAAACTTCTAGTATATTTAACCCTCTTTCTGCCGCACGTCGATCAGGTTGACGGTATCTGCCCAAAGTTTAAATGCCAAGTCCAAGTATGGGTACTGGGGTGAAAAATGCCGGACAACTACGTCTTGAAATGTTAGTGAGACAGAATATTGACTAATAGAAAATTGTTCATGTAAATATTTTTGTAAGAGTGTGTAAATTTTTAATTCTTTTAATTTGGGTGTATCAGGGACTTATTTCTTTTTGATATTCAAGAACCAATGTCTTCTCGTCACTTTGAGTTCAACCAATGAGAACTGTTGCGCGGATGAATACATAAGAATGGCGGTGTTGCGTCATACCCACGCTTGGACTAGTTTATCATTGGCGTCTGTGAGCTCAGAGTGAACGGAAGTGTATTTTTGCTGATGGCGTGTGAACATGTAAATTACACCCAAACTTTTAACCAGCGTAGACGCTATCGGATTTTAAAAGTTGTTAACTGACTGAAATTGCGGTAAAAAGTGTAGATGAACGAATAAATGTGTTTGTGATAAAAGAACGTTGGCTTCTACATTCCATTCTTCAACCATAGACCCTGAAAATAAGAGTAGCGTCTACTATAACAAACTTTCCACCATTTAGTAAAAACAATACTCCATTTGCTGCTATATTCTCGCTGATATATGACCATCTTTTATAATAAAACCCCGCCACAAATGGCTTGCCCAACGTGGAGCGCGAATTTAGAATGGAATGCAAAATTACGAGTGCGACAAACATCAAAATGATGCTATCTCATCGTGCAGGAGAAAGACGCCATTAGACCATCGTCTGATATCAACAAAACATCGATACACGGAGAATCAACGTGGGAAAAACACCGGAGATCATCTAGCGAAGCCAACTACCCAGGAGACGTAAATAACCGGACGAAGAACCAGCAGAAAAAAAAGTAGGATCCAAAATTTGTCTTTATTTTATTTCCATTTATTAATGCTACTTAGAAGTGGCAAAATAACAGGACTTTCAACATTAAGTGAATTAGATAAAGGAATTAAAATGTCGCGAAAAGAGATAGAAACAGGAGTGGGGGAAGGGGCAGACAGGCCTAGTTATCAGATAGGATTAGAGAGTGAGGAACAGGCGGAAATAAGCAAAGACCAAAGGTTAATGATGATGATGTTTGAAAGACTGGAACAAAGTTTAAGTCAGAGTATAGGTCAGAAAATAGAGGGAGTGAGAGAGGACTTGGAAAATAATAAAAAAGAACTAGGTCAGAAAATGAAACAAAATAACATAGAATTGAAACAGGATATAGAACAAAGTTTAGGTCAGAGTATAGGCCAGAAACTAGAACAAAATAAGGTAGAATTAAAACAGGATATAGAACAAAGTTTAGGTCAGAAAATGGAGGAAGTGAGAAAAGACTTAGAACAGAAAATGGAATTAGGTAGACAGAACTTAGAACAGCAAATGGAATTAGGTAGACAGAACCTAGAACAAAAAATAGAATTAGGAAGACAGGAGTGTAAAGAAAATATGAAAGTAATGGAAACTAATTTAAAATTAGTACATAAAAACTTAAATGAAACAAAGGAAGCCTTAGAAGCTAGGATAGAAATTGTAGGAGATAGGATGGGAAAGATAGAATCAGAGATGAGAGAAAACAAAATTGTGTTAGAAGAAGAAATTGCTAGATGTAGGGATGAAATAACAGAAAGTAATACAAGTGTAGACTGTAAGATAACAAATGTAAAAGCAGAAATAACTGAGGAATTAAGGAAAGAGATTGAGGTAGTAAAGAAAGACATTATTAATGAAACTGTAGAACAAATTGTAATTCCTAAAATTAAGACAATGAATGATGTGATGCTTTCACAACAGGATGCTATAAATGACATGAAACAAAGCCACTTAGAAATAAAGAATGATTTAAAATCAATTTGTAAAGAAATGAAAAAAGGGAAAGAAAATTTGGCTAATGTAAATGATGTTGTGAAGGCATTACAAAGACAAGATGATTTAGATGTAAGTAATGTACAAGATGAGAGTTATTTGAGTAATGTACAAAATGTTGACTCACCATACAGAGAAAGAGGTTCACAACCAAACAATGACACAACACATAACACATGTTACACCAACAGCATATTACATGAAATCACACCACCTACATTTGACGAGGAGAAGGGAGACGATCCAAAACTCTTTGTTAAAGAGATGGAAGAATACTTTAAAGTGAAAAGGATACCAAACGAGCTTAGGATGATGATAGTTAAGAAAAGCTTAAAAAACAAGGCATTAGAATGGCTCAGGTTAACACTAGCTGGTCATGAGTCTTATAGCTCATTCAGAAATTTATTCCTATCAAGGTATTGGGGCCCAGCTAAACAAAACCAAACTAGGGTAGAGCTAGCGACAGGTAGATACGATCCAGCCAAAGGGTTGTCATTAGTCGACTATTTTATGAAAGTAGCCAACAAAGGAAAGCTATTAGACCCCAACTTGTCGGAGGCAGAACTAATTGCCAGTATAACAAGACATTTCCCAGACACAGTGAGAACAGGATTAATTGTTGCGAGGCCAGTAGATTTTGCAGATATGATAGAACTGCTGACAGCCTTCGAAACACAAAATGGTCGGCCTAATGAGCATAGACATAGGAACGGTCACCCAAACTCACCCATCCTAAACCGGAACACAACTACGAACAACCAGAGTGAGGGAGAACATAGAAATACTAGGAGTACCCATGAAAGGGGGAGAGGGGCACACCATTTCCCACAACCGCATAATCATGGCGAGAGGATGGAGAACACAAGACAGCGATACCACGACACGATACCGAGGGGTGAATCGAGATACAGAACGCATAGATATGATCGTGGAAGACCAGGAGACCGTACCCATCAAGTGAATCATATACGATTCTGTAGGGAATACATGAACAGCCATAGGCCGTCGTACAATAGGGGTTCACGTCAAAGGGGCAGAAACCAAGGGAACATCGACAACATAAGACAACAGGAACAGAATGAAAATGTGCCGGATAGGACCGATACTGCACAGAATACGGAAACGACGATCACCTCCAACGTCCAGGAAAACTAAGTACAAGTCAACTTTATGTCCCGGAAGTTGACCTGTGTGGCAGTAGGGGCAATATTGACCAATGTAATGTAGGTACCTTGAGAAGACAGGCGAGTGAAAGAAAGGAAATAACCAATCCACCAATGATTAGGCTGAAGGTATGGGGTATCGAATTGCCAGCGATGATTGATACAGGAGCCAGCACATCAGTATGTGACGAACAGCTGTTCCAGGAACTGATAACTAAAAGGAATGCTGAATTCTTGCCTGTGTGTGGAGTGTATTGCAGCACAGCAATTGGCAAGAAGAAGGAACATGTTAAATACCAGGTCAGGCTGGTAATTGAAATCGGAAGTTGGAAGTTCGATTTTATTGCCCTAGTAATACCTAGACTAACAGCTACCCTAATCATTGGCAGTGACTTGCTTAACCTTTGGAGGTCGGTAATTAACTATGACCTACATGAATTTATCATTAAGGAAGGAGCCTCAGAATGCACTGCGAAGTTCCTGGAGGAAGAAATATGCCAGGAGGAACCAGACCAGACAGGGATCCATCCGGATGAACAATTCTTTGTGGAAAACATCAATGTCCACGAGAATAGATTGGTAGACCTAAGGGTAAATAAGAAGAAAACAGGTTGGACGAGCGATGAAGAAACTAACGTTTGCAGCCATTGGATCTGCACAGAAGACGAGTATGTTGCCTGGGACAACTGCCAACCTGAACCACTACCAACAGATGGAGAAGAATCGATGTTACAGCTAATCGATGAGAAGGTCTGGGGGGCACATGGCATCTCTGAAGAGGAAAGAAGCCAACTTAGGAAAATATTGGTTAAAAACAGGAAAGTTTTCGATAAAAAGCCAGGTACGTGTAACAAGTACGTACATACTTTTACAGTAACAGATATAACCCCCTATTCACACAAATCCAGGCCCATCCCCAACTCCATTAGGGAGGAAGCTGACAGAGTAATCCAGAAAATGTTAGCGGACGGAATAATTGAGCCGTCGGACTCATGTTATGTGAATCCAGTAGTATGGGTCCATAAGAAAGGGGGAAAATTGAGGATGACCATCGACGCAAGGAAGATAAATGCACATACCTTGCCGGATCACTACAGGCCTGAGGGGGTAGACCAACTAATATCGAAATTGAAAGGAGGTCAACATTTCACAAGTCTCGACTTGACAGCATCGTTCTGGCAAATTCCTCTTCATCCAGATGTCAGGAAATATACCTGTTTCTTGCACAAAGGAAAGGTATACCATTTTTCAAAATGTGCCTTTGGACTATCGACCAGTAGCAGTGCACTACTGAGAGCTCTGGACAAAGTTTTTGGAGATACCATCGAGACTTTTGTGACGCAATATGTAGACGACTTTTTAATATACAGTGAGAATCCCGAGTCGCACTTACATCACATAGATTATGTACTATCCAGGTTCCAGGAAAGCAACATGACCCTAAATTTAGAGAAGTGTGAATTTTTCGTCAAAGAGGCTGAATTTCTAGGCCACATCATTACACCTGATGGTATACAACCTAATCCGGAGAGGGTCAAGGCCATAGAGCATATACCACCCCCACGTAACTTAAAACAGTTGAGAAGGTTTCTGGGCATTTTGCAGTACCAGTCGAAATTCGTGGTCAACTACGCTAAGGAATTGATACCCCTTAGAGCACTGTTGAAAAAAGATACTAAGTGGGAATGGAATGCTGAACACCAGGTGGCCTTTGAGAATATCAAAGAACTTTTCAAGCACAGTATTCTCCTGGAACGACCGGATCCAAATTCACCTTTTCTAGTATACACCGATGCTAGTGCGCACTCATATGGGGCAATATTAGCACAAGAAGATGCAGATGGCAACAAACATGTGATTGCCACAGCTTCTAGATTTTTAAATAAAATAGAAGCCAATGCCTGCATAACCGAACTGGAAATAGGTGCAATCCATTTTGCATTGCAAAAGTTCAGACAATATATATATCTTTATAAAATAATTATATATACAGATCACGTAAGCCTGTCCTTCATTCAAAAATGCAAGCTGACCAACTCCAAAATCTCAAGGTACATACATGAGATAATGTCATACGACATAGAGGTCAAACATATCCCGGGGAAGGAGAATATCTTCAGTGACTTATTGTCAAGATTGAGGTCGGAGAGTCACATACCCGAGACGATATACAGTCCGCACCATGAGATCAAAATTATGCAGATAAATAGCAAAGAAAACAACGAGATCTTGCAAGACTTCAAGAACATAGCAAAGCTACAACAAGAAGACCCTGAATTGAAGAGGCTATTCGACAAGGCTCCAGACATAATACCAAGATTGGATGCCAAGATAGGCAAATTTAGGAACATCCTATTTAAATTGCATGGTCGCGACGTAAGGAAATGGAAAATGATGGTACCAAATTCCTTACAGGACAGGGTCATTTTAGCATTCCACCACTCGATGCTTCACTCCGGTACTGAGAGGACAATGCTTGCCATCGAGGAGGTATTGTACATTAAACATCTTGGCAAGAAGGTCAGGAAGTTAATTTCCTCATGTGACCTATGCCAAAAGGCCAAGCCAATTAATGTAAAGTACGATGTCATCCCACAATCCATCGTGAGGAACGAGAAAAATGCATTGGTGTGTATTGACGAGCATGGAGAGCTGCCAAGGGGTAAAGATGGAAACAGATACATATTTGTCATGTTTGATGTTTTCACAAAATTCACCAAAATATACCCCATCAAGAACATCAAAAGCAGAACATGCCTAGATAAAATCGTCAAGGACTACATCCCAAAATACGGGAGAATAAAATGTCTTCTATCGGACAATGCGACCATGCATAAGAGCAAGTTGTTTCAGAACACCTTAGAAACATTAGGAATAAAATTGTACTATTCCTCAGCATATTATCCCCAGGGAAACCCGACCGAGAGAATCATGAGGGATATAAGTATTTATTTTCGTTTACTCTGCCACAGAGACCACACTTCCTGGACGGAAAAATGCAGATATATAGAGGAGGTGATTAACCATTCGGTGAACCCCACGACCAAGTTCGCACCTATCGAGCTTATGACCAACACGAAACCAAGAAAATTAGCAATTGACATTGACACTACAATGGCTGCCCAAAGAGAATTATCAGAGAAGGAAAAATGTCAATTGGCATTCAGAAGGTTACAGCAGAAGGCTGAAAAAGGGAGGAACAAGGTGAAGAGATTCGTCAGGAAATGGTCCCCACAAATTGGAGAAAAGGTGCTCTTAAAAAGTCACAAAGCATCCAAGGCATCTGAAAAAAGATCTGGAAAGATGGAGCTATTGTATACTGGACCACTGGTCATAACAAAACAGCTGGGTGACCACACGTATGAGCTGCAGAATACAAATGGCAAGTTGGTAGGAAGATACCACAAAAATAAATTGAAGCCATACAAAGAAAGGACCAAATAGTCTTTGTCAACAAATGTGTAAGGCAGGAATAATAGAGATGAAAGAAGATAACAATTTTGATGGGTTACTTATAGGAAATTACGTTCAGAATAGGATTACAACAGGGAAGAAAATCAACATAGTCATTGGCTATATCGACCACAAAGAGCATTGTCAACAAAAACAGATGAGGACACTAATTGTCATTAAATAAATGAATCATAGCGACAGAAGATAATATGTTTTTGACATAAGGATGTCAGGGACAAAAATAAAAATGAATCAATTATGATGAAAAAGATATAATATTTCGACACAAAGATGTTGAGGGTAAATTGAGAAGAAAAATAATACAATTACAGAATAATTGTAAGTATAGAAGTTTTCTCTTATAGAAATAAGAGACAAAGGAATGACAATTAGTGAAGTGAGGAAAACCATAACCAGAAAAACAATGCACATGAATTGAGATGAATATAGCCAATGCTAAGCTCGAAGAAATGTTGAACCAAACAACAATGAATAATAACCCAATCAAGAAAGTTAGTACCATTAGTAACATCAGAGTTTAAGAACCGACTCAATAACCTGCCTATACATAAGCTTATAAGACAAAGAAGGCAAAGAACTAAATAAAATATTGCCATAAACATGATCATAATCATTAGCTCAAAATTTGTATCCTGTTTTTCTCTCCTCATAGCAAAGAATACAAGTCAAAAACCACATGAAACACTTAAATTGTATTTGTGTCAATGTCAAATGTACAATAACTGAGTATGTGTTGTATAATAACTGAATATGTATTGTATGATAACTGGATATATTGTACAATAACTGAATATGTTGAGTAATAACTAAATGGTTTATGCCAAAACTGAATGTGTATTGTGTAATAACTGAATATGTATTGCATAATAACAGAACACATATGTGTTATGATAGCAGGATATATTGTGCAATAACTGAATATATATTGTGTAATAATTGGACATATTGTGTAATAACTAAATGTGTTGTACAATAACTGAATATGTATTGTATAATGACTGAAGGTGTATTGTATAATAACAACATATGTGATATGATAACTGGGTATATTGTACAAGGACTGGATATGTATTGTATAATAACTGAATGCATTGTGTAGTAACCGAATATGTGAAACTTATAAAGACATGTTGTATTATGTCAAAACAAAGGACAAAGACAAACAGTGAAGAAGACTGTAAAGAAAAAAAAAAAAAAAAAAAAAAATATATTGTACAAAGTGATTGAATCATAGGAGTAGGGAGAAGTATTGTATTGTGTTTCAAGAATGTAAATAAGGTGACAACTTGAAAAACAAAACAAGGGGCATATGAGACAGAATATTGACTAATAGAAAATTGTTCATGTAAATATTTTTGTAAGAGTGTGTAAATTTTTAATTCTTTTAATTTGGGTGTATCAGGGACTTATTTCTTTTTGATATTCAAGAACCAATGTCTTCTCGTCACTTTGAGTTCAACCAATGAGAACTGTTGCGCGGATGAATACATAAGAATGGCGGTGTTGCGTCATACCCACGCTTGGACTAGTTTATCATTGGCGTCTGTGAGCTCAGAGTGAACGGAAGTGTATTTTTGCTGATGGCGTGTGAACATGTAAATTACACCCAAACTTTTAACCAGCGTAGACGCTATCGGATTTTAAAAGTTGTTAACTGACTGAAATTGCGGTAAAAAGTGTAGATGAACGAATAAATGTGTTTGTGATAAAAGAACGTTGGCTTCTACATTCCATTCTTCAACCATAGACCCTGAAAATAAGAGTAGCGTCTACTATAACAAACTTTCCACCATTTAGTAAAAACAATACTCCATTTGCTGCTATATTCTCGCTGATATATGACCATCTTTTATAATAAAACCCCGCCACATTAGCATTCAGAAAAAAATTCATAATAAATGTAATTTTAAGGATAGAATTAAGATCCAAAAAACGAATTTTACCAACTTGATTTCTGTTCAATATTATATTAATTAGAACATTTATCAGATAACAAATAAATATCTAGCACATATTTTATTGCAACGAGAAATAATAGTTTTGTTATTGTAATTTGTGATGAAATATCATACAGTTCTATTGAAATAACATGAATGACATTTAGCACCATTAAATATGTATTTAATTACAAGTGAAATAATAATAAATATACCTTCAAAACTATGCTGTTACATAAAAAAAGCAAAATATAACTCACCAGTATCGACGACTTCAGTGCGATTTGCATAATGAATATGAACTCTTCAATAATTATCGTCGTAGTTTTCCAGCACTAGTTGGAACACTATTTCAGGTTTCTAATAGTTCTCAGTTTACATATGTGTGCACAAAACTGATTATAATAATAGGTTCTGGTACCAGAAGATAAAAAATAGAACACTAATTAAAACAATTTCACTTTGCACAGTTAAGCGCTTCTAGCCGCAAAAAAGCACTACACTACATTTAATACACTACAATTAAATTAATTATAGTGGTCTCATTTAGCTGCAAATCATTAATTTGGTATTTATTTTGAGCACTTGCATAAATTAATGCACTTAGGATATAACCCTTGTTCACATTTTACGCACACTGTGTGGAATCTTTTTTACTGCCCTGGTGTATAACACACAGTACACTGATGTTCCTGCTTCTTTGGCAATAATTTCACACCACATGATGCAGATGGAGAACTATTAACTGTATCTTTGACTATTTCACCTCTTTTTATATCATCATTCCTTCCTTTCTTTCATGTGGACATTCATACAGTAAAACTACAATTATAAATTGTGGTTGTCAATTTATAGACAAATACAATTTTGAAGTCACAATTACAAAATCAGGTTGGTTTAGATTTGTTTAGAGAACTGGATATGGGAACATTTGGTAAACTGAACCAATTCTTATGCAATTTTCCTCTCATACCTATTGTTCCTTCACACTGCAAGATTAAGTGCCAATAATTATTATAATTCGTATTACGTAAGGGGCATTTTCCTTGCATTTCTCTTTCCCCAAACCTTCTAGCATCACCCCCCTGACCTGGCCCATGCAAACCCCTTACCTTTGTATGCAAATATCAAATACTTTTCTCTTCCCCACGTCATTTTTAGCTCTGTAAACTGTAAATCTACACAATGATGTTTTGGAATTAAAAGTAGCAAATATTGCCTTTCTATATCTTCAATTCTCAATTTAATTCTTTTCCAAAATCCTTTCTCCAATACTTGGCTATCGCTTCAAATGTCCCTACACCCTATTTGATTTACTGTTCTTTCTATGCTCTCACACAAAGTATCCTCTTAATTTAGCCTTTGCTGTACCTCCAGTGCTCTGTATTTAATGAATCTATGTGAAATTATTATTGACAGGGAAAGTCCTGTAAATATCCCAACATTTTTTTCGGAGTAATTAATTTACTCTGCTGTCATACCCAGAAATATGTAGTTTCCTGAGATACATAATGTCCAGATAAGCCTAAACCTTTCTGGTTACCTTAGAACTCTCCTGCAACTAATCTATTCATAAGTGAATTATGCTTTCAAATCACTATCTTATAAGCATAACTTTGTAAATACCTTGGCTGATGTCTGTCTCAGAGCTGCCAAGGCTTTACTGTGAGTGATGCTGCGGAAGTCCTCATTGTTGACCTCCAAGATCTGATCACCAGGTTTCAAGCGCCCATCTTTTGCAGCAGCACCATCTGGGTATACTTCATGAATTATGATCACACCCTGTTGAAATGTGAGAGGCAACCTTAGATCTTTGTGCTGAAGTTATGCACCATACACAGTAATTATAGAAGTAAGGAGTATTCTCGCAAAACTCAACATCTAGAATTTGCCAAATTGAGTTATGTTAAGTGGACGGATAATGTCTAAGTAGTTTCACACGATATAGCGGGGTAATTTGATATATAAAAGTCATAGTTTTTAGATTAACGTGTTAAGCTGCAAAATGAAAATTTATCCCTTAAAATTCTTGATTTCTAAGTTTATCTATACAACATTATAAAGAAAGAACATTTTTATGTATACAGCGTAATTTCAAATCACCAAACCAATTTTAGTAAGTTTTTCACTACTTAAAAGCACTGTCCTTCACAATAGACATAAGCTACTAAACACATAATTTAAATTCCTAAATGATAAATACTAAACATTATTTACAAGGCATGTATACCAGAATCAAACAAACTGGAGTCGTACAACAACATGCTTGCAAAAATGGCTTTGACTTCCTGTTGAGAATGCCATAGAGAAGAACATAGTTGTTGCTGCTGTTCCTCCACAGAAAATGCATGTTAAAACAGGACAGAAGATGCAGATACTTCATTCCATGCAATATACATAGATAGTCATGGTTTACCAATTAAAAGAACAAATGACAACTGGATGTTACTTATGGCGGTATGATGATTGTATACAATAATTCAAATACTGCAAATGTATATAGGATGTAGTAATAAAACACTTGAGTAAATTTGTTTTAATTCTGCAGATTACAAAGTGATGCTTCTGGATGACAAAATGTTTTTTAAGAACCTCAGTATTAGAGCTCGTCTGTATTTCCTTTGTATGTTGTGATCAAGTTCATTACCAGCATAAGCTAAATTGTGTCTAGAACTACTCAATCAATATTTATAACTAACAAGTGAAAAGATCATGTTTCTCAAAGGTTGGAAACAATGTGCAATTTACAAAATATTTAAATTGTTTTTCTTGCATATGAGAATCTTCGTATTTTGCCAGTTTTGCCTCCCCTTTTTTAATACTGCTGTGAAGGGTTTATGTATTACAGTATAACCTCCTTAGCATGAACTCACTTACCACGAACTTGTGGTTAACATGAAAAAAATATTGGCCCTGGCAGAAATATTTTAGTTCTTATGAGAAGTTTGATCGGTTAACAAGAATATCAGTTAAGGTGAACAACAAACTCTTAGCATAATTAAATTTCATTCTAACAAATATATCATGTTACGGTATTTTTAAGTGTACATTTTTTCCCAAAATGAATGCAAGAAATATAACCACAAAGCCAACTACCCATTGTTGACTCATTTCTAACAATTGTAGGTCAGCAGCCACGATTTAAATAAATTCAATAATGTGTGCAGTAACATTTATAAATGTATTCAATGCCAACTGTCCTTTTAGTCATAGCCAAATGGAATTAGAATATTGAATAAAAGTCTACAAAAGATAGCACACGAAACATGGCTAACAGGAAACAGCTCTAAATGTACAGCTAAAGCTTATGATTCTAGATGAAGTGGCTGCGATACAAAGAACACAGCAGTTACAGAGCAGTTTGGAATAAGCAAATCTAATTTATCTACAACAATTAAGAACAGAGAAAAAATCATTAACGCTTTTGCATCATATTCCGGAAATAAATCTAAACGACTTCGAAGTGCTAAGTATGAAGATGTCAGGGCGTTACTGCTAGGATGGTTCGATCACATGCGTGCATTTCACATACCTTTAAGTGGCCCTATGAAACAGTCAAAAACAAATGAGATTGCTTAAAATATAGGCATCAAAGACTTCAGTTGTTCTGCTGGTTGGCTGTATCAGTTCCAAAAGAGACACTAAATTTCGTCTGTACATATTTGTGGTGAAGCAAGTAAAGTGCATGAATTTGACCGACTGAGGGAAAAGTATGCCTTGTATGATGTGTTCAATATGGACGAAACTGGAAAATTATGTAATGAATCACTTTACAACGTTGTAAGTCTACAGTAATGTAAAGTGATTAATACTGTGTGCATTACTGCACAACTGTACATGTATACATATTAAAATCTGTTTTTTTTCACTTAACACAATTTTTTTTAACACTAACTCTTCATTTTTCCCTTCGGATTTGTGTTACGGAGGTTATACTGTATATAAAAGTTGTGGAACCTTTATGTTGTTACTATTCTTTTTAATTCTTGCACCACTAAAAGATACTTAATTACAGGCTATACAACACATCCAGAATTTGGAAGAACATCTGGGAGAGGTTAAGGAAATCGGAAATACAATATCTGTCACCATTTCATACTCGTTTCTGTGTATATCAGGGTTCTTTTTTTGTCCATTATTGGGTTGTTGAGAGCCTACAAAATTAGTTATAAAGAGTAAAGGGAAGCACACCTAATGAAAATTTTCTACTCATAGTTCATTGTTAAAGGCACTCTTTTTTCACATGAATTTTTTTCTTCAAATTTCACGTTTTTTCGCTCTATATAGCTTGTATTATCACTTTAATTCTGCAATTTTTTTTAATTCCAGGTAAATTACACTGGAAGAATGTTTACTGCATTCACTTTTTTCTAATTTTATTAAATGAGTTTGTTTTCGTTTTTTCGCACTGTATGGCTTCTATTTTATATGTACATTTATCTCATTAAATTTATTTTTTGGTGTGTATATTTTTTATTAAATGTATTTAATATAACTACATTTTAATGTATTACAGTTTAGAACAAAAGATGTGTACTATGGAAACTACGATAACTACAAAACAGTAATGTTAGTTTAATTTTATTTCTTATTGGTCTTATTTAAAGGAAAGAATGAAAAGCCTAAGTGCAAAGTGTTTAGCTATCCGAAAATTCCCTACCCTTTTTTACTTTCCAACCTTTCCTTTCCTTTGATTTGTTTTTGTTCTGGAATATTGAGTAATCATGGGTTGGACCATTAGTTTTAAACAAAATAATACAACTGAGTTTTTTTCTTCTCTTCACGCTCAGTATAGTCAGGTAAAAAAGGGTCAATTGCCAAGAATGCTAATCTATCCTTGACTATCCAGACCATTAATTCACTAATGACAGAATGGTCAACTTTAAGAATGTTAAACCGTCCTTAGTCATCAGCCATTACTTCAATATTTTTGTGATTGAAAGTTGTACTTTATCTTTGTTTGTAATTTAACAATTCATGGGAATAAACTTAAAAGAAAGTTAGAACTAATTTGTATATTGAAAATCAATGGAATGTTGTGTTTTTTGCAAAATAAGGCAATTTTGCTTCAATCAGCGCTCATCGCTAAAATAATATTGATTTATTGATCAGTATCACACAATTCAGAAAGATAATGGGAAATCACTTTAATATAATGCTTGTTGCTTTTATCGTTAATGCGAAAAAAGAGTGCCCCTAATCATTGTACAATAATTTCTTAAACAAAACAGAGGGAGATAAATAAAATTCATTAAACCACCATTTGTGGTTATTCAGCCACTTGTAGAAGTATCAGAGCCTTGCACTATACTCAACAAGTTCCATTTTGTCTGATTAATAGTCTGAACTTCATACGAGTTTCACATACAAGCAAAATAGGGTCAAGGAGTTCATACACTATAAAACCACATTAGAATTATTTAAAAAGTGTTAACACTGTATGTATCAAATAGCTGAGTGGTATAATCAACACATGTTTGGTGTTATAAAATGGCAGTACAGGTTTGAATCCTATGTGTAGCTTAATTCTCCACCCCGGCTTTTATTTATTACATGGAATTTTAGGTTGGATATTTCACATAAAATATTCTATTAAAGTTGCAAATAAGTTACAGCAGTTCTTGTTTTATATCAGGTAAAAAATATTTAAGGCTGATATTTCTCCTGAGTGCACTTGGGAAAGTATTATGACACCAATTAAAAATATTTTCCTATTGCACTGCTTATTAATAATCACAGAACTGTAAGTAATGTTTGGATGAAACTCTACTACTAAGGTGATATGATGTTTCAACCAGAGTTCACCGCAGTAGTTTTAGAGCATAATGCAATCAACCACAACAAGTAGCCCCCCTTTGTAGTGTGGTGGTAGCATGTCTGCCTCATTCGAGATGTCCTGAGTTCGAAACTCGGTTAGGGTGAGTTATCCAGATAAGGTTTTTTTCAAAGATTTTTCCTTATCCTGAAAAGATGAATGTCAGGTAACTAAGTTCTGTGAACTTCGGGCTCATTTGAAAATCATTTCACCCATTTCATTCAGTCATCGTCCGATATGACATTACGCTGGAGGACGTTAACATACAAAAACAAGGTATCTTTAACCCTTTCACTGTTTGCTGTCACATAAATGATGGGGCATTTAACCCTTTCACTGCTAACTGTTTTTGTTATGCTAACCTGAACAAATTGAACTGAAGTATTTGCAATATATCAATGAGGGACATAATACCAATAAGGCTTTAGTTGATACAGCTGCTGGATCGAAAAAGTAAGCCTTTCTTTCTGTATATTAAGATTATCAGTGCAGAAAGAATGCCATTTCAAAATGCAGGTTTGGATGCCATGGCAGCAGAAGCAAGCAGGTATAACATTTGAAAGACCAATCATAATACACTCGCATGGACTGGTATTTAATGTTAACATCCAGTAGGTTAATAATTCTGGACAGAGTATAGCTTCAAAAATCAATAATTTATTACTACTTTTCTTATAATATGAATGCAAGGAAAACATTATTAAATCCCTGCACTATTTGGATCTTGCTTCTTAAATGGCAGTTGCTGAAAAACCTTAATAAATAATGTAACAGATAAAAGCAAGAATTTTTCTCTTAAAAATGATAATTTTTGTGGATGTTCAGTTTTGCAAAAACAGCCCTCAGTTTGAGGAGTAGACATACCAGAAGAGTATCAGAGCCTCCTACTATGCTCAGACCAAGTCCCATCTTGTCCTTATTTATCTCGACAGTGGTCTCCTTTCCGGGCTTGATCTCGCATGTGGCAGGATCAGCTGGTGGCTCCTCTGGTGGCGTGACAGCCGCCGCAGAAGGCAGGTTTTTTGCAGAGGGTGAAAGTCGCAATGTAGAAGAAGGTGAAGTGCTTGGCGAGATTGGCGTTGTGGCAAGAGAATGTGGACGTCCAAGAGAAGATGCCGGAATTGTTGTTATTGGAGATTTGGAAGTTGACGTTGGCACAGATGTAGTCCCAGTGGCAGATGGCATTTCAATTGTTGGCACAATACCAGCATTCGGTGCAACAGAAGGTGACATTGTTTGGATGGATTTAGATGGTGAAGTTTTTTGTGGTTTTAAAGATGGGATAAGTGGTTTAGGTAATAATTCTGTAATTAAAGAAAAGTAAAAATATATTACAAAGAATTGTTATATGTTTAATATGTTAAAACTGTTCTGTTAATAGGATGTGTGAACAAGGTCTTTGAGGGAAAGAAAAGCTATGAAATATATGTATATAAAAGTTAATTTGAATATACTGCTTTCTTCTAAGATTCAGAGGTTTTATGTTTTAACATAAGCATCTTTTTAAGTATTATGTTTATATGGATTTACTTACATGCAACATTAAGTCAAAATCATCACAAGTCTCACTATTTGAAATCTTACTGTAAACATTACTCATTTTAATTAACTTTCTTTAGCTAATTTACTGATACAGTCTTATGGATCAGTAGCCAACTTGATTTTCAGATTTAAATGCCTGAAGTCTTCCTAAGCAGCTGTTGCTACAAAAAGGAATCAAAATGAATCATAAAATTCACATAAGCTTTATTCATTTCAAAAATTCTAAAAACCTTGGAACTATATGCAACCTTAGAGATTTAGGGTGGAATTTGTCTTGAAGTTACTGTCCTACGGTTCTAGAGAATTTTAAACATTCTTCAATCAAGATCAGCAAACTGTTTCTGTGTCTATCTTTCAGCAGGCTTTGGATGCCAGGTACTGCTGAACACACATGGTCATCAAGACTGGCCTGATGATTGTAGTTTAACAGGCTCAATCCAGGCACAACCAATACAAGCCTGGAATCTTAGTCTCTGCACATGCAACACAAACAGGGAGATTGTCAAAGCAACACTGAAACCTATACAGAGTGGAAGGGAAGTCATCACAATCCTTCTAATATGTGCTTCACAGAAGCATTACAAACAAAAAAGTCTAATGGCATTTTGTTCTTCAATCAGCCGATTTCAAAAAAATAAGTAGTTTTTACCCCCAATTGGATGCATAATTCCACAAGAATGTACGAAGATATCAATTTGTTACTTGTAAGATGCATAGAGTAACTTATTGCTGACATAGCTTCGGTAGTAATTATGGGACATCACACTGGGTTTTAGCATAATTAATCACTTAAAATAAGTGAAGGAATACTCCGAGCTACTCTCTCAGATGTTAGGTTAGTTGACAATGTTGTGTTGAGATTGGTCAGGAAATTGACCTAGTTTGTGAATGTAAACAGTTCAGATACTTTCGTTTTCGTTGGGAGCTAACGTTTGTGATTGGCTTACACTCCACGGTGAACATGGAAGGACACGGCAGGGTATGAGTTTGTTTTTAAGACATACCGTTACGCTGTTTGTTTATGTACTGAGCTAGGAAAAGTAACCACCCATACAATCTGCAGTGTTGCCAGTTTGTTTTCGACAGAACTAAAATATCTCCGTAGGAAATAGAGACAAAAATGTAAGTTACAAAATGTGTTCCAATTACTGAGATCTACCACTAGTTTACATTAATGTAATGACTTCCCTTCCACCCGGTATATTCAAATCTTCTCTGGTATTAAATTTTTCACTTACACAGTATGTATGAAATATATAGTTGGTGACAATTTTGGTACAGTGTTTATTGCCTATTCTTACTACACCACAGGCGGTGATCACTGGTGATAAATGAAATGAAACAATTCTGAAAGGAAATCTGGAAACAAAACATTTCAGGGCTAAGCTAGGGTGTCTCCTGCCGCTCATGAGGATAGAGAAAAAACTGGAAGGAAGGTGAGGGAACTTGGAAAAATTATTATTTTTGTTAAGCCAATGCTTTGATGTAAAGTAGTAATTGCCAAATTACTGGCAGGGTTTGAATCGGAAACCTCCCATTCATGAGTCTGTGCATTAATGTTGGATGAGGGTGATATTGTTTTTTTGTGGTGCTTAACACCCGCTTTTATTACATGCAGCACTGCAGGCAGCGACACTAATGATACATGGAATGAAGATGGGGTACCAGTGGAATGAGACGGCAGGGAGAACCGGAGAACCCATAGGAAACCCAACCCTATGCTGCCTTGTCCACCACAAGTACCACATGTGCCTGGGACCAAACCCAAGCCACTTTGGTTGGTGGGTGGGTGGATGGGTGGGGGGGGGGGGGGTCGGGGGAGGGGAGGTGGCAGCGGCAGTGGTGGTGATGGTGGTGGTGATAATTCTTACCCTTCTTGGCCTAGGGGGGGGGGGGGGGGGGGCAGAAACTAGGAATCATTCTAGGGCATAAGGTATCACTGTGGCAGATTTGCTTGCTGCCTTTCACAGTATGTGAATCAAGTGACATCACTTACTTTTGAACCCAGGACAGTAATGCTTCGTTATTAAAAAAATCCCTCACTCTAGCCATAAATTGAATCAGACCCCTTCACAGACCAGTCAAGGGCACTGTCCACCACACCAACGGACAGTTTGTTATAGAAAGGTGCGCACGCGCACCCGCACCCACACACACACGCACACCCACACCCACACCCACACACATTAATTTGATGTGGGATTAATTTGTGATACAAGAAACTTGACATACGATTACATGTTTTGTTGTCATGCCCATCGTCATATTACAAACTGTATATTCTGGATACAGATATCCTTTATCGTGCGCAGCTATAAAACAATAGCAATTATTAATATTTATTTTTTATGTTTTATTTTATGTCACTTTAACATCAACATAATATCGCTTTAAATTTTTTAAAATGTTATTCCAATCATGAGGTCATATTGTAACAGTTTCTACACATGATTCAGTGTGAAAGCTGGCGTTAGTTGCATGGTCACATCTATTTTACTTTCATAGATTCATTAGAAGGTGGAATTCTGGGATAATAGAACTGCTCTACTTTTCGTTTTGATAAACATAGTAGAATCTGAGAAAGATTGCCTTACATATAGCATCGTCTTTCTGTCCTACATGCTTGTTTTCCCTAATTTAGTCATGCTAAATATAAAAGTTGGAACCACAGCAATGTACGAGCTTCTTTGCTAGGGCTTACTAACACATCGTTAGAAAATGCCAATCACTAAGATTGCAGCAATAATAATTTTACACTTTTTCCAGACTAGTGAGAAATCATTTTGGCTACTGAAGTTGTTTTAAATTTCTGGCAATGCACAATAGCAGTAAGCATTGCATTGCTGGATGCTGCGTATACTCACATGGCCATGCATAATGCCAATCCACCAGCAGCGATTGCAAAGCAAGACAGACAGACACTCAAGTTAATATTTTGCCCATCATGTTTTTTCAGCAATAATAAAAATCATCATAAAACAAAAGCTAGAGGCATAGCAATGCACACTTAAACACAAAATCTACCACTTAACAACCAAGAAAATTGAAACACAGAACAAAGGCCATGCCAGGATAAAAACAATACAGCATCACTTTGTGTACAAAATAATATTTAATACCACAAACACATAAAATACCTTATACAGCAAAAAGCAAGCATGAAAGTGCAACATTAATAACATATTTTTGGTATGGCAACAGCTACAAAATATCAGTGGTTACATTTTATCAATAGTTGCTGCAGCAGTGAATATCTGTAGGTTCATTGCCAGAAAAAGAAACTTTCTCTACAGCTTTAAATAGTGTTAATTTAGCACTTTCTGGACTGCTGGATTGTACTAAAAGATGAATGAATAAAATTATGAGAGTGAGTCAAATATAAACTGGACTAAGCACATCTTCTCAGACAAGGCGAGTAGAGTGGTACATTGAAGGTCAAAGTATAAGCCAGGAAACCTACTTGGTGGGCAGTTTCTCTCCTCTCCCTCCTCAGTACAGCCATGAGTGAACAAGAGGTTTCATTATTTTAATGTGCTGTGCAACCAGTAATGTTTTAACGAAGGAAGGCATAATAGTTTGAATAGGTTTGTAACAGAAATTGTGTGCTTAAATAAATTGATAAAAAATGCATACCAACATTTATGTCAAATTATTTCTATTAAGAATATGTAAATTTCTTGCTATATGAATACTGCATCTATTCTGTAAATGTCAGTATCAAATCCGAAGCTATTCAGTAGAAGGAAACATGGCCAACATCAATCATAAGAAAAGGTTACGACAAAAGACAAAAGAGAAACAATAGTTGTTGGCTATGTAACTAAGAAGAATAACTGCCAGACCCTATATACTAGTAATCCAAATGTCATATGGTGAAGATGTATATTTCAACAAATGCGCACATAACTATCGATGATCCATAATCTGTGACTGGATTACCAAATAATTCCGATAAATACTGTGCAAGAGAATTCATAATACATAATTATATTAACAGAACTGAATATTAATTAATGAGGAAAACTAAGAAAGCACATAGATTGAGAGATGCCAGTTTGTGTTGGCATATGAAAGAATGAAAAAAAGAAAGAGAAATAATGATATTAAGCTGAACAACTTCAGAAATTTGTTGCAATCATATTTGTAAAGAATGAAATAATTTGTCATATGATTTCTTTGTTACAATAAAGTAGATTTTGACTGAAACTGAATTTTGATTGAAAATACATTAGTCTTCGCCATCTTTATCCACAAATCCATTGACAACCCAAAGATAACGAGTCCCATTGCCAACTCGTTAATAAAAAAAACTGCCACAGTTTGATGGTGCAGTTTGAGGACGCTATACATTCTTGGCCTGAACTGTCTGATTAGACCAGCAAGTTTAACGTCAGGCAAGAAAATACGGAAAATAAAAGACACAATTGATGGCAATAGACAAGTCTCACAGATGATGACATCAGTGCTGTTTGTGACCTTGTGGAAGGTGACCGGTAGTTGATATTTGACGAAATTGCTTCAGAGGTGGATATCAACCACAGGAGTGCTCATATCATCATCAGAGCATCTTGGCTTCAGAAAAGTCTGTGTCACACGGATTCCAAGGCTGTTAACCAGAAATAAAAAAGAGATCAGGTCACAAATTTGTAAGAAACTTTTGAACATCCTTCAACGCCATCCCTACAGGGCAGATTTATCCCCCTGTGATTAATTTTTGTTTGCACCCTTGAAACAAACGTTGGAAGAGGAATGATTTGAGAATAACCAAGAAGTCGAAGATAGCACATACAGCTAGTTGAGGACTCAGCCTCAAACATTCTTTGAAGATAGGGTCTACAAGCTTCCAAATGGTGGAAAAAATGTACAAAATGTGTGGAGAGTACATTGAGAAAATGTAGAGGTTTTATTTGTATTTTTTCATGGCTAATAAATGTACATAAAAAGGTCCAATTTATATTTGACTCACCCTCATAATAAGAATTCATAAAAATCTGAAATAGCTAATTGTTCACATACAAAATAACTATAATCAAATAATACACTGTGATGAATTCAAATATAACTTTCTTCACTTCATTTTCCTTTGAAACTAGAATCACTGACTGAAATATCAAGCTGGAAAGTTGAATCAGACTCAATTGAATGTCATGACCAGGAGTCAAACCACAGAACTTTTGTCTCTGCATGTTGCTCCTCTTAATGCCTGAGCTATCATGGTGATAGTCATATATAAATTAAATCTTCTCATTTACCCTATGGGTATCACGCCATGATAGCTCAAGCAGTAAACACATTGTCAAACGGAGCTGAAGATCTGTGGTTCAAGTACCAGCCAAGGCACTGAACTTTTCAAGTGTAATCCAACTTCCCAACTTAGTGACTATACGCGCCAAGTGTGAAAGAACAATTATAAAAAATATCAAGCACTGCAATCATAGAAACGATAACCTACTTCAAAGGAAATTTTTTCCCCCTTACACTATGTCAGTATCACAATCTTATTATGCTAGAAACCCTCCGGCCACACAAGGGGTCAAAGAGATACAGCTATAGGTTGGCCTGTATATTATGGATGTGACAAGCAGTTATTTTCTCGTAATAGTTTTAACTATTTCAGTTAAATTGCCTCTCTGGTCTAGTGGTTAGCATGCTAGCTTCCAAACCCAGAGGTCCTGGGTTCAATTTTCAGCTGGAGGAAAACATGCTGCAGAGTTGGATACCTGGGAGAAAATTCATATCATACAAAACAAACTCTACGTAATGAACTTCGATTTGCCACCACCGAACCCTTTATGGAAGTTCATATCAGCCTACCGCTAGATGTCAGCCCAACCAACCACACATCAAACAACATCAACAAGAACCAGTCGGTTAATTCCTCTAATGGGAGCAAATTAAGCTCTTGAAACTGGTCAAGATTAATTACATGTAAATGATGTTAAGGTTTCAGTCTGACTCAACTTTCATTATAATTATTAAGTTAACTGTTTGCATGGATCTGGATACACTCGCAGTTACATTACATTAATGGTTACTAGTAACGATTAATGTAACTACATTTAATATGAATGATGCCAATACACCCTGCCTTTGTTATTTGATGCAGTCTAAAAAGAAGTTTCTCTCATTGTGTCAATGCTTTATTATGGTGGTTCATAATCACAAAATTGATTCACACTTGCTTCTATATTCCTGCACATTTACAAAGTTTATACAGGTGAACTCAGCTATATGGAAACCTAAGTATAAACATCACATGAAGGAAAATACATCACTACTGCCAACATCAACACGAGTTAAATTAAGCAGATAACTTAAATGTTCTCATCAGATGTTAGATTAAAATGGTTATGATATTTTGAAAGGCTATGTAGCTGGAGAAGGTAATAACTAGGCTTAGTAGTCTAGCTACATTAAAGAGGAATAAAATTATCGGCGTTCATAGTGCATGTGATGGCACAGTGTGGGGAACCAGTTCTGTCCGTCTACTGTACAGACAAAACATGCACAATTTCATTTTTTTGGTAGCTCACCTACTAAGCTTAATAATAACTGTCTTCATTACTTTGGTAACAATTAATGGGTGAACTATTTGTCTCTGTCACTTCTGTAACTGTTACTATGTAACAATTATATTATTTTCTGCCCATTCCTATCTTACATGCAATTAACTTTTAAGTCTCGATATGAGGAGTACAGCCCAGCCCCAACCATCTCCCTCCAACTTTGTCCGATATGCTGTGAGCAACTCTCGACCATGTGACTTCTGGCTCTGAGGATATATGAAAGATTGTGTTTATCAGGGATATACAGCAACATCTCGCTCTCATTTCACCAGAAATATTGCGAGCAATTGTTGACCATGCTGTGCTATGGATGTAAAATGTTGCTGAGTTGGGAGGCCATGTTGAACAGTATTTATAACAATAGTTTCTAATAACCATGCCAGAAGCACCATTATCGTGTGTTTCATCTTTCCTTCCTTTTTCCTGCATCCATGCCGTAATCTGACTGCTTGCAACATCTGGTAGCAAAACTTGGAACTAACTATTTTTGGTATAATTTGTTGGTGCATCGCTAAATTAGCATATATTCAAAGTTTCAGACCCGTATGATCATCACTGTCCTTGCTATGCCACACTGAACACCATCCCTTTAATTATAATCACCGGACATAAAGAAACAAACAAAATTATTTAAAACTACTAGATCCTCTATAAGCAATAAATTAAAATGTCACATGATCATCACCACTGCTGCAGTGAGCCTCTTGAGGGTGAACATTATAGCAAAACTTATTTTCCATCACAGAAGAATGTCTGGTACAGGAATCTTTCAAGTATTAACAGACAGCAGTGTATAAAAACTGAAAGTAACCAGAAACATAAAGAGAAATAATGCAAACAGCATAGTTGTTCATGCAATAATCAAGCAGTTGTGCCACTTCACACAGTTTTAGGTTCAAGTGGCAATGCAGTTGCATGAGTTTTGATATTATACACCAAACATCTACTAAAGATGAGGAAATGCAAACTTTAAAACACATATGCCTCTAAAATTATTTTCTTCCAGGCTTTGCTGCCATGGTTTGTTAGTTTTTATAAAACCTGCTGTTTTGTCTTTAACCCTTTCCAGCACAATGGTGCCACTTGGCATCATTAAGTACACTTGTTATTGGAAATGAGGTAAAAATTTGGACTTGGAAGAGTGAATTGACAATAATTCTCTGACTATTTGCTACATTTCTCTTCTGGGCCGGTAGTCCATAATATGTTGTTGTTGTTGTTTTCTAGTGCCTTGCATCTGGCAATGAAGCCATTAGCATTCGTGCTTTCCAATACTTTTGAACTGTAGTTTCTTCTGATCTTAATGCTTCAAGGTCTTCAAGGTAGCCCATAATATAGAAGGCAGCAAAGATATTGTTTCACCAAGTACTGCGCTTGGCATCTTCAGGGTGGTGTGATCAGTTGTCTGTGCTGGTCAGAGCTTGAATGCGCAAGCCACAACTGTGGTACTCTCATATAGTAGGGGTAGGCAGGGCTTGTGCAGTGTCTAAAGCACTGATTGGCACACATCAGTTGGCAAGGTGGGTGTAGGCGAGGTTTTATTACATCTGTTTTTTTTTTGTTTCTTTTTAATTTTGTTGTTTAACAACATTGTCAATTGCCAGGATCATATCAATGTTGCTGGTGTGCCAGAATTTCATCCCACAGGGGTTCTTTTATATGGCAGCAGATCTACTGTCATGGAGCTGTTGTTTTTAAGCACATTTAAAAACTATCGGTCTGGGCCAGATTTAAATCCAGCACCTTGGGATCAGTAGGCCAGTGTCTAACCAACTGAGCCAACCACACCGACATCTGCTGTTTTTGTCTGAAAGGTTTTCTAAGAAGGGTATCCAGGCTTTTTGTACATGGAGTGCTTCTTTCAGGTTGAAGTTATTTTTGTGTTTATAAATTTAAATGGCCTCTCTTTGTAGTAGAGCATAGTAGTTAACTGTTGGAGACAAGACTTGGGTTTCTTTAAAGCAAACATCATGGCCGTATAGCAATGCATGCTCTGCCAGATGATTTTTGTCTGTGGCAAAGCATGCATTACTATTCAGCCATTATGTCAGCTTTAAAGAAACCCAGGTCTCATCTTCTACAGTTAAATACTATGCTCGACTACAAAGGAAGGCCATAGAAATTTATAAACATAAAAGCAACTTCAACTGGAAAGAAGAAGCTCTCAATGTACAAAAAGCCTGAATACCCATCTTAGAAAATCTTTTAAACAAAAACAACAGATGTAATAAACCCTCGACTATACCCACTCAGCCAACTGATGCGAGCCAATCAGTGCTTTAGACACTGCATAAGCCCCAGCCATCTCAACTATATAAGAGCACCACAGTTGTGGCTTCTGCATTCAAGCTCTGACCAGCGCAGACAATGGATCACCTCGACCCAAGTGCAGTACTTGGTGAAACGTCAGTATCTTCGATGCCTTCTAGACCACAGCCTACAAGCCTGGAAGAGACAAATGTAGCTAATAATAGGACACCGGACATGAAGCCTAAGTTTATACAATAATTCTACACCTTTATTGCTACATATTTCAATGTTTTAATTAAATTTATATTGTATAATATAAAATGGATAAAAACTAAAAGAATGTCATTGATATTTTATGAAAATGCAAAATTTGTCCTGCTAGAGTGCTAATGAAGTCCCATGAACATCCAAGCATGCCAATCATTATTGATGTTACACAGGTCCACCCTATTCTTTACCAGAGATTTGGTAGCACAGCAGTGATGATTCAAACCTCGATGACACCTGATATAGAAATTCTGGCCAATGATATTCAGTATTTTAGCTAACCAACTTTCTAGGGGCACAAGCATTATATGCCTAGTGATTTCAAAACAGTTTCAATAAGAAATAAACTGAGCTGGAAGGGGTTAACTGCGGCGGACATTATCAGAGGACTGACATGGAGATGATCTCTGCTTTCTCGAAGTTGCTAATTATGCCTCAGTTAAAAATGCTGGGACTCATGGAAGGGGAGGAGCAAAGGGTCAATACTGACTGTTGATGGGAAGCACCCTGTTTGCTACATTCATGAATCCATAGTTGATCAAATTTCAGTCCTTCATCCTTGCTATTTATATTATTGGAAAGAAAATTGGTCTGACCATGGATTCGTCTACTTACCAAACAAGTTTTCCCCACTGACAGTCAGTATCAACATGCTTTCCCTATGAGTTACTGCCTTTTTGGCTGATTAATAGTTACAAATGAAACATTAGGTTTTATAAAAACTAATGCCCCATGCCTGGAAGAAAACAACATTAGAAATAATGGACTTTGGCAATGAAAGCCTAGGTCATTATTTAGAGATGTATCTGCTGCCCTATTCTAATGAACATGTGAATTATATCATTAGAAATGAACATCCTTTCTAAGTTAACATATATTAAGTGATATAAATAATGAAACTTTCCAAATGATTTATTGAAGTATTTGAGTCGACCTATAGACACTTTTAGTTTCACTTCACTTACTTTTTATCCAGACACGTTTTGAAGACCATCGTCTTCATTATCAAATATGTGAGATATGTGGATGACGTCTTTGCCATCATACCAAAGAAGCTTTCAGAAGATGCCCTGAAACTGCTTAACCTACAGAACCCAGCTATAAAATTCACCCTAGAAACAGAAAAAGAAAGTTGACTACCATTTCTGGACCTGAAAGTCATGAGGAAAAACAACAAAATAGAATTTGGCATCTACAGAAAAACCCTCTCACACAGACACCTACATCAAGGAAAACAACCTTAACCCAAAGTCACATCAACATGCATATTCCACAGCTTAATACACCGGTTAATAAACACACCACTTACAGATGAATTTAAAAAAGAACACCAACACATCAAGACAGTGGCAACAAAAAAATGGGATTCAAAGCAGATTTAGTGGACAGACTCATAAGAAAATATGAAAGACAGAAACAAATAAAAGACATCACAACACTGAACAAAGGATCCAATCCACAACCCACATACAGCAATTTCACATTCCACCCAAAGATGCACAACAAATTCCAGAAACTTTTGGGAGCATAATATTAAGCTAGCCCCTTACAACAAATTCAGCCTCAGAAACCTGCTAAACCATCCATTAACAGGCACAATACCAACAACTCAAAATCCAGTGTTTATCAAATAAAATGCAAAGATTGTCCAAAAATATACATTGGCCAAACTAAAAGGAACTTGGAAACAAGACTGAAGGAACATAAACAAATCAGCCATCACTCATCATTTCTGGACAACTCAACACACCATAAAACAAGATATCAAGTTATTAAAATATGTAAAAACTACAGCTGAACTGATAATTTGGTAAAAAATACACATAAAGAAGAATGTTCACCCAGCCATGAATTTTGAAATACCACAAGCAGATGACATCCTGAAGTTTACATCCAGCAACCCAGATAGCAGCATAATCACAACCATAACAGATTCTTCCTCTTCAAATGTCAGTCATGAAACTATTGATTATGAAGATGATGGTCCTCGAAACATATCCAGATAAAAAGTAAGCTAAGTTAAACTAAAAGTGTCTATAGGTCGACTCAAACACTTCTACAAATCATCCTTCCTTATATCTGTTGTATAATTGGAACAAACCAGAAATCAGTCAAGCTGCTTAACACTAATAGTAATTCTATACATTTAGTGCATATAGAGAACAGTAGTTCTCTTGATCTTCCTTTGATAACAATCTCATGAAATTTATCCATCACTATTTTATACGGAGACTTCAGAACTTCCGGTTTTAAAATCTATCCAGAACACATTACAGATTAAAGTGAAGCAATTCTTATTTTCATAAATATTAAGTATGAAAAATTCCAGTTACATTAACTACCTACAATTATTAAAATAACACAAATACTGGTCAAAACTAAATACTAAAAATCTGATATAAGACACTTACACAACTTCCTCTTAACTTCAAATAATTCCTTAGGTATATATTATAATTCCCAAATAATAAGCGATTCTTGTATTGTGTTACTCACAATACATTTTTACAACAAATTATCTCAAATTAAGCAATACGGATTTGGTTGCATGAACAATAAAGAAAATAAAAACACTGCATATCAGTGTCACTACAAACCCATGCAGATAAAAAAAAGAATCACGTAAAATGCCATGACAGTTCAAACCTGGGAAAGCTTCAAGGTATAACAATGAATATTTAAAAAATGGTTGGTGCTACAGAAAAAAAAAAGACTATGACATCAACCGTATATTTCATGGAGATACGGCTTATAAATAATACAAAATTCATTCAGAATAAAGAGGACTTCCCAAGTTATTTGTAGAAAATTCTACATACACATTTGTTAGTGATTTAATTACTTTAAGCATATAATACCTATTTAATAAAAATTGCTAGTAAGCTATAATATTTTCTGCTAAGCTCTATGGTCATTTAAATTTTTTGCAGCCTTTTAAAGTAGTGAGATTAAGCAAGTTGGAGTAACTTAGTGAAACTTGGAAAAAATGTTTTACATAATCCAGAAAAAAACATTTTGAAAAATATCACAGATGCTTATTTTTGGCCTGCACTCAGTAGCACATCCACTTAATCTGGGACCTGAAAAAGGAAGCCCTCGTACAGAAAATACCTGATTCACTTGATTATTGCAATATACAAAAGGAATTACTACATGCAACAACAGACAATAAAGAGAATGGGAATGCAGAAAAGGAGGAAAAGCAGTGACACAAGAATGAGGTGAATCAAATGCTTTTGTGTCATTTAATTTATTTTTAATACTAATTTGATGGAAAAATTACAGCACTATATTCCACCTAAAAATTTAATATTGAGATTTCATTAGTTGTTCATGTCTAGATGTACAGGAGGTTCATTTGCTTTACATGAAAAGAACAAACAGAATAGGAAAAAGCTGTAGTAGATGTTTTGCTCAGTATGAACTCACTTCTGGTTTGTTCCATTTTTATGCTGAAATTAAGTGTATTACACAATCCATGTTAATCATCTTCCTTAGTGTTCTTTTTTCATTCAATCCCTGGAAACTGTCATCATTTTCGAGCCAATCAACACAATGATCGCTGAAAACTACAATACCTAAAGCTATGTACCTTTTATGGATGAAGGAATCTTGGGTCAACTATTATTTGACCCCAGTCAGGGTTGCCAATGTATACTATTTGACTCCTACAATGGACTTCAAAATTCGCCATTTTCTAGGCAAAACTACACATTTTAATAACATAAATCTTAACCCTGGACTTATAGCTAAATAATGCAGATGGTGGCAATGGTGTTTATGCAAAACTTACGATGACAACGACAATGATAACCCAAAACGCAACAGCCCTTTCCGGGCCAAGGCCTATCCCCTGACACTGCATCCCCCACCTCTGCCCACTACAGATGTCATGAGTGGGGTGCACCCTGAACCAGGTCTCCCAGCAGGAGAAAATCCCCATGCCGGTACCAGGAATTGAACCTGAGTCTTCCACTTGATAAACAGCAGTGCTATCACTATGTGAAGGAGAGGACCTTGAGTGAGTGTGTCAGGTTTAAGGGCCCGTCAACAACTTGGTCATTAGGGAGGACCTTGATGATAATATATATAGATATAATAACAAGTGTTCCAGTGAATGGGGATTTTTGTGACCTTACAGTTCACCACTAATGCTATATCTTCATATTTCTTACCATGCCAAGTGGCTATCAGTTCTATCCATGGACCAAAAAATCTGCATCTCCATAGATGGACTAAACTACTAACCCTGCATTCCACAGACAGTAATCGGAGGACTGTGCTTCAAACCTCTATGCTAGAACAATACACAACCTAAATATGCAATCATCATTGCTTTTCAATTTGTAACTTTGATTCTCCATGTAAGATTACAACCTAACCTGCAGGTTTATGTACATATGTATGCATATTATCAGATTTTTGTACTACAGCCACTGTGTTGAAAAATTACAATTTTATTATTATAATCTATACACTAAAAGTTGTTAGAATTCCTGCTGGGTGGGATTAAATATTTGTTGCCACAAGACTAATGACTCAAAACTGTTTAATCGGTAGGAAAACTTTTGAATTGACAACCCTGAATCCAAAACCTCCAAGTAACATTAACATTTTTATAATAACGGTAGACATCATCTATTTGAAATAATATAAATATCTTTATATACCTCCAAATAAAAGTTCAGCATACAGCAACTTACTACATGCAAATACTTTGTTTTTCCTTCCACAGATATTACATTCCAAGTTTATGAAGTATGTTTGCACAACCACATTCCATCACATCCAATATAAGCATAGGGAACAGTGTTACCAACCTCATGAAGGGCATGCAGCACAAACAACATACTCACTCGGTTTCTCTGGCTCCTTGGGTGCAGCAGTGGCAGCTGCTGGTTTGTCACCCGAAGGAGCTTTGCCATCTGCACCTGCTTCTGTTTTCTTTTCCTCTTCTTTTGCCTTGTTAGGATTACACACCACCAAGGTAACAACGCCTTCAGTTTTCTTCAACAGAGATGCTGCCTGTGTATAGAAACACCATTCTTAAATTTCAGTATCAAAACAGAGAAAAGAAAAACTATCTCAATCAAGTCATAAAGATTTGTATTAGCCTATAAGGACCTAGAAGTGTCTGTATGATTACATAATTATAAAACAAACCTAAATCCTACATTATTAAAACACTTAAACTGACCTAAAGAATCAATGATTTCTTCAGAGGAAGTGAGTGAGTGAGTGGTGTTTAAGGGCCCGTCGACAGCTAGGTCATTTGGGCCCCAAGTCAATTTTAAAGGATAAAACACTCGCTATCTTCTGGTTAAAAACTAAGCTAAAATACAAAACTAAAAAATGCTAAAACGGTTAAAATACTAAAAAGGTTAAAACACCAAAAAATTAAAACGCTAAAAAAGCTTTAAAATACTAAACAGTAAAACAAAACAAACCTAATTGCAGATTTTTAAACCTTACTCAAAAGTCTAATACTAAAAGCACAAGTTATACTTGTTTGGCGAATCCAATTTCAGCAACGAACCGCAGCACCGTATCTACGGAGACTGGGTCGTCGCCTAGGATGGACCGCAGACTAAAACCCAGGCCAAGCGACTGGCGCACCGGGGCGTATCTCGGACAATCAATTAAAACGTGCGATACGGAGAGTTGGACGTCGCACGTGTGACAGACAGGGGCCGGGTCACCACACAGATGGTGGCCATGTGTGGCGCGTGTGTGACCTATGCGTAACCGCGTTAAAATGACCTCTGCCCGACGGGAATCCCTGCAAGAAGTCCGCCAGGGTTTTACTGAGTCCTTAATTGTCTGTAGTTGGGTGCCAGTCAGCTCTTCCCAAGATTTCTGCCAATAGGAATAAAGATGGCAGCGGAAGTATCGCTGCACATCTCTAAAAGGAAGAGCATATGTGGAAAACACCGGCAAACGACATGCAGCCTTAGCAGCCACATCTGCCTCCTCGTTGCCGGGAATACCCACATGGCCTGGGATCCATGTAAAAATAAACTGGTATCCGCGAGTGACTAATTGTGAAATGAGTGTCTGGATTTTAATTATCAATGCTGATGTGCCGAGAAACTGTTGCAACGCCTGAACAGCGCTCATAGAGTCGCAGCATATAATGAAGCTGTCAGGAACCGAACTAGAAACAAAGAGTAAGAAGCTCTTCAGAGGAAATTTTCATTATAAAGAACAGAGGTTGTGTTTTGAATTTTAAAATATTGCAAGCTGATCAGAAATTTCTTTCTTTGCAATAAATACTTCATATAAAAAGCCATCTATAACTAGCAGTGCAAATCAATGGAAAGCAAGCACTAACTAACAATTCACAAAATAACAGGAGAGCAACAAGTTTATAAACGGGCTGCTCAGTGTTTTGCCTGCCCACGTCCTTGGTGCTCGTTGCAATCTGCCACTATCATAGAAAGGCATGGCTAAAACCATACAACATTCATAAAACTACTTTTAAAAGCTTTACTTACCAACCTTATGAAGGGAAATGCTGAAACTGGTCACTGTCGTCCATTTGGCACCACTTCAGAAAACGATCCATTACTTGCCGTAGTTCATGCTGAGAAATGCTGACAATTTCCAGGCAGATATTTTGTTTTAATTCTTCCAGGGTGTGTGTGTTTGTGCTACACACTTTATGTTTTAAGTTACCCCAAAGATAGAAATCATTTATGAGAGCTCTGAGAAACCTTTCTCCGCTAATGGCACACCATACACCAATTTTTTTATCATGAAGGGGTACTTCACGAACAACATTAGGTTCTGAGTTGCAGGGCCAATTTCTTTGAGTCAATAGTCGACGCCCTTACATACGTAAATAAAATTTTGCCACTCCCCCTTTTTTAGAGAATTAACAGACAGCAAGACTTTGCCTTTTTTCAGCAAGACTCTGCAACATCTCATATGGCCAATCTTTCGATGAGAACAATTGAAAGTGTGTTTTGGGATAGAATTATTAGTAGAGATTTGTGGCCCCCCTTAGTACCTCGACCTAACCTCCTGCAATTTCTATCTATGGGGTAACTTAAACAAAGTGTACAACACAAACACAACCACAACCTGGAACAATTAAAACAAAATATCCACCAGGAAATTGCCAGCATTTCTCAACGTGAACTACAGCAAGTGATGGATAGTTTCCTAAAGAGATACCAAAACTGTATGGACAAGGACGGTGGCCAGTTTCAGCATCTCCTTTCATCAAATTGGTAAGTACAGCCTTTAAAACTAGTTTTAAAAATGCTGTATGGTTTCATCCGCACCTTTCTATGACAGCGACAGACGGCAACGAACGCCAAGGATGCAGAGCGGCAAAAGACCATGCAGTCAGGTTGTAACTTTTTTGCTCTCCTGGTATGTTCTTCTTTAATTTAGTTTAGAAAAGATAACTGAAAGTTTAGTTGCTTTTCTTCATCACCAACAGATAACCCTACTCTTTGCAGGACTTACACCTTCAGTAGCCTGTCGAGGAACAATCAAATGTTGGATCATAGCACATCCAGCATGGGTGATCAAGCCAATGCCTGGTGTGGCAGTGAAGAAGAAAATTAAACATAGTGATGAAAAGGATGATCAAAGTATCCAACCTGGCAATCGACCAGCAGCAAAGGAAAACCATAAAAAATCTTATATAAAAGTTCATTTAGCCATAGGAAGTGTTACTAACCAGGTGTTAAGTACTGCTTTGGCCATATGTTAACCAGAGATTCCACATGATGAGTGTAACAAATATGTCCAATACAACTATTCTCAATAAAGAAGTGTCAAATATTTGGATCCATCTAGCTCCGTAACAAATGGATATAAATGGTTTATTATTTCACTAACCATCATGCAAACATTGTGTGATGCATTTTGACCTTAATTTATATGAATTTAGTCACAATTTAACATTAAAATGTCACACAAAGTTTAATTTCTAAAAGAAATTTGCCAACGTCATGTTAACATTAACTTATGACTAAATTCATTCAAATTAAGGTAGAAATGCATTGTAGCATTTTTCACACAATGTTTGTGCAACAGTTATTGAAATAGTAAACCATTTACATCCATTTGTTAAGAAGCCAGATGGCCTCAAGTATTTGACACCAATTTTTTTTTGGCAAAACGGTTCTTTACTGACAATAATTGTATTGTACATATAATATGTATAATATATTTGTTACACTCATGTAGAATCCGTGGTTAATATATGGCCGAAGCAGTGCCTTCCAGCCAGTATAAGGTGTGTTGCAAAATGATACAGTCACCCGTGTGCTATAGAAAGGACAGGCAAATTTATAACAGAAAACTTATACACATGACTGAGGTATTTATTAGATATATTTCAACATTATGTAATGCATATGTGGGTCACAAACTGCACATTGTCCAGAACTCAGATATAAATCAATGCTTACCACATTCCTGGTATTGCAAAATGATACAACCACCTCATCTCAATAGCCAGTGTAGGAGCCTTGTTTGAGCACAAGCGTGAAAACATGATCACACATACTGTCTATACATTTCTGGAGCTTGGACACCTCTATATTTTCCCAAGCAGATACGAGGGCAGCTTTCAACTCTACAATATTAGAATAAAGCTTGCCACCAGCATATGCTGAGCGACATAATACACACCATAGGTTCTCCATGGGGTTCAGATCTGGCTAATTTGCAGGCCAGTCCATTTACATGCACTCCATTCTGTAAAGCCATTGCCAGGTGGAGTATGCAGTGTGAATACTAGCATTGTTGTGCTGGAAAACCCAACATGGACCTCCAATTGCTTCCCCAAAAGGTAAAAGATGAACATCCAGCAGATCTTGGCAGTCAGTGGCTTCCATTTGACCCTTTGGGAAAGCAAGGTTTGTTGTGCCACGATAACCAAATCCAGCCCAAACCATTAATGAACCTCCTCCTTGCTGCCGTTTGCAAAATATCTGTTCTTCTTTCCACAAATCATGTCAATAGTAGACAGCTCCATCTGGCCCATCTAAATTGAGTTTTTTTTTCCATCACTGAACACTACTTGCTTCCGCTGGGTTTTCCAGGTCACACGTTTCTTTGCCCAGAATATCCATCTTTTCTTATTCACATCAGTAAGCCGAGACTGGCGTTTCTTTTTCTTGTACAACATGAAGTTCTTCATGGCCACCATTTGGGATAGCGTAGACTTGTGCATGCAAATGTTGAATCTAGAGCCAATTTTCCCAGGGAGGTTCCACCTACACATAATTGTTTTATTACACTTCTCTCCTGCCTGGGTGTAAGTTTCTGTGACTTTCCAGAGGACTTCTTCATGTCATAGTTTGCCCCAAGGCACAAAAATTAATGTTATTTCTCTAGACGACAAACTTTCCTTGCTATAAGCAATTATTTACCCTTTCCCCTCATCTGATAATACCAATTGACGTCCTATTTTCTTAAACGCTTCCTTCACCACTATTCACATCGAATACTGGTGTGCAGCTATGTAAGAAGTCAACTCAATGTACGTACACTCTCTATGGCTACTATCATGTTGTTGTAGTGTTTAACGCCCGCTCTTACTACTACGGCACCGCAGGCGGTGACACTGATGATACATGAAGATGGAGCACCGATGGAATGAGATGGCGGGGGAAACCGGAATATGCGGAGAAAACCCACCCTGACGCCGCTTCGTCCATCACGAATACCACATGTGGGTCCCTGGGATCGAACCCGGGCTGCCTAGGTGGTAGGCGAGTGCGCTAACCGCTCGGCCACGGTGCCGCCGTACTACTATCATCAGTGGATAAAACGGGGAGAGGTGGGTATGAAGCATGGTTGTATCCTTTTGCAACAGTCGAATGGTCTTGTGGTCAAGACCAAAGGGTAAAATGTATCCGTGGTTTGTCATGAATACAGGCACATCAACTATGTTGAATTAGATATATCTATACAAGCTCACTAGGTACTTACGTAGCGCTACAGCTGAAAACCAGGGTGGTTGTATCATTTGCAATGCACCTTGTCATGGCAACTATTTTTTTTTAATTTTTTGAAAATTTGCTGACACAGAAACCTTACTCATGCATTTGAAAGTGTGTTACATGATGTAACCAGGTGGAGTCTGAGTGCGCCAATCTGGAAATGTACATGATACCTATAACGGTTGTTGTTGACAGTTTTGGGGATGGGAGGTCATGCCACATTCTCTGTATTCCCTTGACTTTAGCCCTTGTGACATCAATCTTATTCCTAAAGTGACGAAGCCATTGCATGGGAAATCTTTGTGAACACACAACTGCATTTCTGTATGAAGCAGTATGTATTAGCAAAACTCATGCAGCCACCATTTTTGTTCCTCTTCCGCACTGATGTTAACAAATCATGGACAATATAGGAGGAAGGATGTTAAACATCAACATGAATCTACACTTGCAAACAGGTGGGTTATCCTGTAGAATAGTGGCCTCAGCTCATCTACTCCTAGCTCCTTCTATTATGTTTTCTTGCTGCCACGTGTGGATGACGTGGAACTGTGAAATCTGTATAAGCGTGTAAATATTGCCAACCACATGAAAAATGAATAGTGTATGTATTAGCTCTTTTTATCATTATTATTTCATGATCATTTAACGTGACATTAATTCTTTTGCATGCAGTGCATTTTGTGAAATTATGGTTATTTATGGTTATTTCTTATTATCGTTGTCATCATGGTTGAAATGACATTAGTTCTCTGCATGCAGGGCTACAGTTTTTCAAATTACAGCTATGTCACCATGCCATTTCATAATCAACAAACCAGGCACTGCATCGGCATGTAAAATTTTTTGTGGAAGTAAGCCAAGTAATTAAATTTTTTAAGTCCTTTTTGTAGTCCTCAGGCCCAAAATGTACTCAGCACACTCGAGCATTGTCGGTGTTGAATTTATCACTGTTTACACCGAGTTATCCATACATGCCTTGGCTTAAGAAAGATGCTAATTTTATTAGCAGTGAAAACATCTTTATGTATTCGAGTATCGCCACTTTCGTGATGTATTAGTATTTTCAGCACATTCATGTTGCTTTGGTTGGCAACATTCAAGGCACACAGGCCATTCCCTTGCCCTGTGTAGCAGACGACAGTATCGAGTACAAGGATTGAAGCCGCTGTTCTACAGGATAACCAAGAGGTGACATGCTAGCTTCTGCAAATGATGTTGAACAGGCTGCACAATATTAAAACGATTTCTAAATTTTAGATCTGACTTGTTAACCTTCTACTGTTTACTGCATCCATATCCCGTGTGGTGGCAACTTTTAGAAGTTCGCGTAACATACTTAACAATGTAACAATGTAACATACATTGTGCATTTGCTGTCACATTTTCCAGAAATAAGACAGTTGCTATGGCTTCTGAATCAACCCTCATATGTGTCTGTTTCTTTTTAATTATGTAGGTAGGGTTTGAAAGGCACATTTACTACTTCAGAGCACATATTGGCATCTCTCTGTCCATTCTTAAGTGTGAAACAACACCTACTGCATGTATCAACCAAAAGTTTTATACAAAATTAATGGCAATTCATGTGCTGGGCCTCCTAAAAATATAATATGCATGCATGGAATTTAATAATGTTACAAATATTTTTGTTGTGTGATACATTTTACAATGTGATTTAACTTCTAGAATCTTGTAATAAGAACAAATGTAGTTGTTGCTGTAATTATACGTGTGTTATGTTATATGCTTTTCATCATGTCACACAAATATATACTTACGGAATCATAATCTGAACCAAGAAGTGTATCCTTGTTCACAGCCAGTATCATATCTCCTACAACAAGACCAGCCTGGAAAACAAAAATAATTCATTTGGTTACATGTGTGCAACACACTTCCGTCAACTGAGCTGTTATGTCAACTGCATCAAAATACTAATTAATGGGGTACTATTGAAGTATTTGCGTTGAGAGTGCTATGAGAAATAGGTTATGATGGATATACTGCGCTAGATACCACACTGTTGCAGTTCTGGAGTTTCTATGACAGAAATTAGCACAACATGTGTGTAGTGGGGGGGGGGGGGGGGGGGGGGAGATCAATTTATTTACATGCACAAATTATGTAGGTATTATTCAAACTTTCACTTATGTTTTAATGCTTACAACAAAGTAGGTCTATTACTGTTTTTCAAAACTTTTCATGACACGTGTGTTGAACAGAGGAGAGAGAAAATAAGGAGGATTAGAGAGGGGAAAGAGAAGGGATGTAGGAAGAGAAACGAGGGAGATAAAACAAAAAAATCTTGGCTATGCATGTCGATGGCTATGCATCACTACACCTGGCTAGAAGTCCGAGAACATCTTGAATAAAAAAATCTTTGTATTTAACATAACATGAGCAGAGCTGAAGGTTCTGCTTGACCTTATAAATTTTAAAGATCTTGACAAGAGATCAGTGTTACCTGGTCTGTTTCTAATCAAAACAGAGCTTTGATTTGATGTCGTTTTATGATTTTGTGTATATTATTTAAAAACTATTCTCTCAACAGTGAAGTATCATAATATTAAACTTGCAGCATACGTTGGGGTCAATGCTTGTAATAGTTTTATTGCTAATCTAAATATCCACTAAAATGATATGGGGCTTGAGGGTACTCAGAACTGAAATTGCTAATGTCTAAAAATTGCAAAAAGTTTAGTTGAAATTTATTCAACCTATACTAGGTTCAGTCTTAGGTTTGTCCGCGTCAAAACAAACCCATGTGACCAGTGCACCATGGTACAACAGGGTAGCAACGCGTGCAGGGAAGTAGTCCCATCCTAGTGATCTGAGTTTTAGAATGAATTTGTCGTTAAATGATGTAATATTCTACACAAATACTTAAGTGGTCAATTAACGCTGATGTATACTGATAGACAGAGCTACAAGTTCCAACATGCAACTCGTGAACTACCTGATATCCGAGTATTGTTTACAGCCAGCAGTTTCTATTTACAATCATGGTGGACGGCCGCGGTGAATTTACTCTTGCGTCTTCGTCGACTTATGCAGAGCATAACGAGGGAAAACCTTTGACTAGTGGTGAAAAAACAATAGTGTTTAACGTGTATTATAAGTTGTGTGAGAAATATCCAACTGTTCCCGTCAAAGAAGTAGCGAAATTAACTTCTGAGTTCACCGGTGCTTCGAGTACCAGTATACACAGTGCTCGCAAAGAAAAATAATAATTATGTTATGTGCGTCGTTTATTTTGTTGTGACTATCAATCTTATCGTCTCTAGTTACATGTTAGTCACTCTTTAAATTGACGGAATAAGGGATCGTTTCCTTTCTGTTAGGTACCACATGCACTCACCACATGGTTGTGACAGTATTTCTGGGGCGAATGGCGGAGGGATACATTATAACTGTGCACTGGCCACCTGGGTTCAGTTTCGCGCGGATCAACCTTAGAGTGAATAGATAGTAGTTGTAATCTAAAATTAATTGCTATGGTTCTGTATATCTAAGTTTATAACAAAATAATTTTCTGGAAATTGAAATTGACTCCCTATGAAATGGGCTACACTACGAAAACCTGTACAGTTTAAATTGCATTAAATTCCCCTTCACAATCAAACTTCACATTCTGTGCATCATCAGAACTTGTCCGTGCAAAAACAATAAAGCATGTGACCGTTTTAATTTTCTAAAATTCAATCGATATTACATTATTCATATTCTAGAGAGATACTTTTGTATCTTTTCATCCACCTGCAAAGGACGTATACTGAAAGTATGAAAGGAACTGAACAAAAATTGCATCAACAGAAACATTTTAAAGTGGAAAACATGAAAGAAAGTAAAGTTTTAAAATTTAAATCTCAATGCTATTTACACACAACTGCGCTCATACATTTAAACATTGTATTTAGGCATTTAAATGACCAGAAGGACAAAACCAAAATTGGTGTTGATTCTATAACATTTCACATTTTTTTCTATTAACATTTTTAAAGTGTTCTAGTCAAAAAGTAAAGTATTGTGACCACATGTATGAACTTCCTGGTGGGCCACGCTGGTGTGTCACTTTACCTGGCCGTTTGGACCATTGGAAATGTGACATGTGCACAAAGCTGCCAGCAAGCCATGCCCATGTGAGCACATTCCAGCCCCTGGATTGTTAGTGCCTTCAACCAGCCCTTTTAAGACAAATGGATCAGACAATAATACCCTTTTAACAAATCTTTATGTGCATACCCACAATTCTGGAAATTTCCTTAGCACCAGGTTAGAGAAGATGCCCCTTAAAGAATGTTTTGCTTTATATGCAGGGTTATGTAAATGACTGTTACCACCCAGTGGAGTTCAGTAATTGAGAGGGCGAAGTAAGCAAAGAAACTGAGTGCAGCTGAGTGTCTAAGCTATGAATAAAGTCGTCTCATAGCAATTTGAGTCATTTGTTAAAGTATTGAGAACCCTTAACTGCGCGACATTTAATTTTTTTTCACATTCAGCTTTAACCTTTAAAATGACAGTATTAAACATGAATTAATAATAACACCTGTAGTTTAAACAGTGCTCATAACATTAAATTTTTCAAATATGCTTGATTCTTTCCCACTTTTGGCCAGTGTGAAAGAACTAAAGCTTTCAATACTGCATGTTAACAATCACCTGACCTTGGTATCAGGTGTTTTCACCTTTAAGATGCAGATCTATGCTAATTTTCCAGCTCTTGCACATAATACCAAAGCATACACAACATACAACTGCAATAATAAGCACTACTTGAACTCTGAGAGCTCACTGATGCTTTGCATTCCGCTAACAGCTACAATACTTCTCTACAAACTACAGAATATAGATATCCTATATTTTGTAATGTAAAAGGAATATTATACTACTTTCTATTTAAATCTGTCGTTTGCTTACATGCTATTGTTTATGTATTAAGGTAGTGGAAGAATGGCCTTCTGTGATGATATTCACCATGTGTTCCCTGTCTGCTAATGTTTTTAACAAGTTTGTTTTTGACATTAAAAACTGCATGTTTTCTAACACAAAAGATGGAACATCAGAAATTTGAACAAAGTTTAGCCAACAAAGCAATGTTTACAGTTGGGTGGTATTTTTATGTGGATTAATGCAAGCATATAAAACACTGAAGTCAACACTCTGAGTTTATCAGCCTACCTATTACCAATTCATTGGTAATTCATACATATTTTGATATCCATACCAAAAGTGAATCTTGTATTTGTTAATGATGTATGTCTGGAATTAAACATTATGGAGTTGGTTACATGCAAGACAAGGAGAAAACATTCCTGTTTATATCACAAGCCAAAGTCAGGTGGGAGGGAAACAAAACTGCACAAATTCAAATACAGAACACATACGGCGTACCAAAGTTAATTTCAACTTTGAAAGATTTAAATAAAAAAAGTATTTATTGTATATTTAATTTTACCTGAGTAGATTTTTGTGCATTTTTTTTTTCTTTTTATGGCTTTCCAATTACAGGAGATTGAAAAGAACTTCACAAAATATTCACGACACACATTTTATTAGCCATGCCAGTATTTCAAATGTACGATAATTAGATCAACACATTAAGGCTAATTTTTCATTTATTTTCAGGTTTTACTATAACTTAACTAAGCAATGACTCAGCTTGTAGTGGCCGAGGCTCACATTTGGGAGGTTACCGGTTCAATTCACATTCAACTGGCCAAGCTCACATTTGTTTTTCAAGTAGTTTTCCCAAGTACATAGGCAAATGCTGGAGTAGATTATGCACTATCATGAATTTTTCCTTCCCTCGTCTCCTTTTATTTTGCTTCCTCTGACCTTAAAGGGTAGTAGGGTTAGGCACAGTGGTATGTGGTGTCATGCTTTGAGGAAACAATTGTTTCTTCCTTGGCATGGAATGTTCTACCCAAACCTATCAGGGAGGATAGTCAGCTGGAGATGCTCAATCTTGAAATGTTAGGGATTCCACTGCACTGTACTTGCCACCCTTCATATTCTCCTACCTCATATCTTCCTCCCAGAAAGTATAGCAGACATGATAGGCCTAGCCTTGGCCACAGTGCTAAAAATCTTCCTCTGTTTCTAATCCCTATCTCTGCCATGTCATAGACATCTTTCTGAACTCAGTCAAGGCTGCGATAACCAAACTGCATCCTTCAAGAAACTCCTAAGACCCATCTTCAATTTCAGCGTTGACTATACAGTCTCACTAATCCAAACTAATTGGAACCAAACCCTGTTCAGATTAGTGAAAATTCGGATTAGGTCGATTTCTGTCAAATACGACAACATATTGACTCTAAACATTTGTCTTAAGTATTAAAAGATTGAAAGTAAGAAATTAGTACAGTATGCTATAATTTATTTTATAACTACATTCTGAGACTCAAAAACCAGTTACTGTTTTGTTTTCTCATTAACGTAAAAAAAGATTGCATTCATAACCTTGTTATGCACATTGGTAGTAGGTCTAAACCTTCCGTTTTTTAGTTTTTATGTACAAGATAGCTGACAAATTCACTGTTTACTCCTGCAGCATTTATTTCATGTCTTTACATTTTTACTTGGAAGACCTAGTTTAATCCTAATCTTTATTTTTTCCTGTTTTAAAATTCAAACGAAATTTGGTAGATATTTTTTCTTAGCCCTGTTTGGATTAGGCAGATTTTCGGATCAGCAGGGTTCAGATTGGTTGGACTCTATTGTATGTTGCTTTTGGTCTCCCCCTCTTGCTGCCTCCTGTTGGAGCCTCATTTGGCCATCTATATCTATGTTTTGTCATCCTCACTCACTAAATCGGTGCTGTTTTTATAGCTTTTTATGATGGAAAATCAAATACATTACTCTAAGTTTTCTCTTTATAACAAAACAGGTTCTAATGGAAGAAATGACTGTTTTTCATATGAAACAAACTGCACAAAACCTTGAGATTTTTAAGCTGTCTAACTACAGGAAACCTGTATGTATTTGCAGAAAGAAAAATTGCTTCACTGCAGTTTATGTCATAAAGAAGATTGGTGTGAATCAGAAGAGGAGATGTTAAGGAAACTATGTATAGCTATCTCTTAAAAAATGCCTAGTCAGTTAATTTCACAAATATTTTATATTATTGTGCGTACTAATATACCATTGTGTGCAAACTAAATAATGAAATTAATACCTATAAGCATATACAGCCACTATGACAAGCGAATACACCTAAAGCCATGCAACGGAAGATGGGTGTAGGTAAAGGTACATTCAGATACCTGTTCTGCTGCACTCCCTTCTTGGATGTCCGAGATAAAGATACCTTGTCCAACCTCGGCATGTTTGCCTTCAATTATCATGATACCCAGACCCTGAGATCCCTGAAATCAATGGAAACAACAACCAACATCTCACAAACTATTCAAATTGCCAGTAGCTCCCCTCTTCCTCTTCGTACTGGATGTCCACTTCTGCAAAAAAAATACAATAGTGCCACCCATCTACACGTTAAAACAACCTGAAGCCACTGAAGGTTGTTGTGTTTGTGTGTGTAAGGGAGAAAGGAGGGTAACACAAAGCAGTAAGAGCATTTTCAACCTTGTGATTAAAGAGAAAACCAACATGCTTTGCAAAAGAGACATGTAAAAGCACAGATAATGTCTGTTTGCGTGTGATATCTTACATCATAACACCTACAAAAATTAGGTTACATTATTATGCTCTTTATTTATTGTTGTTATTAAGTGTCTTTATCTTCAGAATTAGTGCCAACATCTTAGCTTATATTTTATGCTTCTATAAACAACTGTAAAATATTGCTGCTCAATTAAGAACAAAAATACCTTGTAAAAAGACTCCCTTTGCAAATTCTAGAAGGGAATAAGAACCCTTATTTATAAAAGCACTGTTTCCATTCTTATATACAGTTGCAAATGAAGTACTTATATGATCTGCCTTTGCTGGGAATTCTTGAAAGATGTACATTGAACATTTATCAGCAAGTAAAATTTTAAGACAATTTCACTCTGATGTTCCGGAAAAGACTAGGTCATCTTGCATAAACTTGCTAATGTTTCACTTACCTTGTCATGAGCTTCTTCTGGGCTCTTGTCCAATCTTAGCAATGATATATAAGCAGGAACAACAGCACAAATATCCAAAAAGAGCACAGAAGAAGCTCACAACAAGATGAGCAAAACATCCGCAAGTTTATGGCCTTCTCCAGAAGCTAAAGATACACATCAAGAAGCCTATGCATCCATACAATGCCACTATCTCACTTTGCACTTGTCATTCAAAATTATCTTAAGCATGCTTCAGGTTAAGATGAATAGGCTAAGATAGCTCAACTGTAAGGCCCCCATGGTCACTCGATAAAACTTCACTCAAACCATTTTCCACATGGCTACACGCAAAGTCTCGTGCACAAGTGATTCAACAGACACTAGGTATAATCCAGCAAATACACCAGAATATGATTCATGCTTTTAATTTCTGGCTTTATATCACTCTTAGGGTTAATTATTTTGACAATTGTTCTTTCACACCTGCTGCATGTGTCTTCCTTTAGGAGCAATATTTGAAATTGAAACTAGATTTAGATGAGAGGGTTTACAGGCCTTTCCAATTGAGGTGCCACTGGCAGTAGCACTGGTGCTAAGCTGGGCACCAGAGAGGTGGGGGAAAGTGAAGTGACAGAGACAGCATCAAGAGGGTATTGTGCTAGCAGTAGTCGAAGTACCTGCAGTGAGGCAAATGTTGTATTCACTGTTGAATGGGACACGTCAAGTCAGTGTGCCGCTTACCTAAGCAATTGTTATTAATAACAATTTTGTAAACACACAAACATACTATTTATTTATTTATGCCAACAAACTTACTGTTGGTGTTTTTAAACACACAAGCCGTGTGTGGGCAAAGTTTAAGAGGTAGAACTGGAACTTAAAAATTCAATGCCACAACTGGCTTGAGAATTTAATGCCATTCTGGCAGTTTGTCACAATAGCTCAGTGGTTAGAGCGTCCGCCCGGCAAGCGGAAGGTCTGTGGTTCAAATCCCAGTTGTGGCATTGAATTTTTAAGTTCCAGTTCTACCTCTTACACAAACATACTATTTATTCTCTACATATATTGTGGTTACTCTTGTATAGATTTACCATTTAGGTAGAGTTTTGACATTGATTTGCTGCAACTAATCTACTAAAATTCGGTATAATAGATTTGGTAGTATAAATTCATAGTTCTGCTTTTAAGGCAGATTCAGAGACATCCTGCAGTTCCTTTAATTTAAATTAATAATTAAAAACATCTGTTTACATATATAAGTTGTACCAAACATTGACACAAATTTAAAGGCAAGTGCATGAATTTTGGGTCATTCCTATTAACTTTGTGAAATTTAATTAAATCACCACTGTAGTGATAGTACCTGTATTTTAGGATTGTGTCACACTGTAGTTTTATCAGATCTGGAAATTTGATGGGGCTTTTACAGGGTGTACTGAAAATGGAGTCTTAAAAATTTCAAGTTTAGGTGCCATATTGCTAATTTCTTTGATAAATTAAGCATTTTGTAACGAAGGAGAAACTATAACTGTTCTGCTATCTTCTATATCTTATTTAACACTACCTTGAATTGAGAAGAGAGTGAGAGAGAGAGAGATGTTAGTCTTATTGTCTGTCGTACACATGCAGTCCCAGTGGCTGTTGCGTAGGGAAGGCACCGGCAAGTTGGAAAGGCCTGGTTTAATGTGTATATGGACAAGTGGTGAGAGCTCAATATCCCTGGTTTGAGTCTCAGTCATGGAACTGAACTTTTCAGGACTGGTTCAACTTTCCAAGTTTGTTAGAAATGCAGCTGAATGAGTCATAATTAAAATATAACAACTTTACACCCAGCAAAGGCAGAGATTTAAATCCTTGATCTGAAACATTGTACCTAGAGCATAAAACTAGGACATTCCCAGAAACGTGTTCCTATTTGAAACATGATCTACTCAGTCATGTAGACAAGTGCTAAGAGTTTGTAAATAGAGTTTTAAACATCTTGTAGGACATATAGGATATGAAAACTCAAAGCTTCTGTAAAATAATTTTCAAAAGTTATATCTGCCACCACCAAAGAGAAGGTAAATTTTATGCCATTAAAATCTGAATAATTAAACTAGCAATAAAGAACGCTAAAAGGAGGACAGAAGGCTTTTCCCCTTAATATTGCTAACATATGTCTATCCTGACTAATCAAGACTTGCAGCTACACTGAATTCCCTTGAAGAAAAGGATCCATCAGCTTACAGATTACGATAAGACAGGAAGTCTTGGGTTAACATTAATCAAAACAAAAAGCCTAAATAAACAAGTTGAATGATGCGACCACAAGGTAATGAATGATATTTGAAATGTTATTTGTGAACCAGTTTTCATTCTGTTTCTGTATTAAATACTTCCTAACAACTATACTTTTACTGGATATCAGTGACGCATTGGTATGCAGAGGAGTTTACATTTTAAGTGCATTTATCACTGCAGAGTGGTTCAGCTTCAATTTGTCTGTCAATATGTATACATGAGTTTCAAACTAAGGTCAGTTTACATAGTGAACAAGAAAAACGGACAGTTGCACATACATACAAATTTGTAGTTCTATATACAAGAGTTTTAATTCTTCCATCCACATTATATTACTCACGTATATTGTATAGGAAATATTTAAAGTTAAGGAAGAAGAGTTTAGTTACAACTTGCTGAAGTATACATTTACAGAGCACTTAAAATGTCCTGTAACTTATTTAAGTCTTCAAGGTTAGAAACCTTCATAGTAGAAGTCAAAAGTTTGCATGCTTCACAAATGTTTCACAACTGCTCCATTATTGAGGCAGTGATCTGAGTACTGATATACAAGAAAATATTGGGGGGCGGGGAGACAGATTCCAATAACTGAAAATGGCTTCTAGGCAACGTAAGTCATTCTTATGCAAGTATCACCTTGAGTGAAGGGTTATCATTACAAGATGGTACAAATCAGTTGCTGTCAAATTTTATAGGGCTGCAGTATTTACCCCTCAAAAGTTCCGCTTCAGTGTACCACTATAAATACAAGTCTTGGGAATAAACAATATAACATATTCAGATACTTTCAATTGTCATTACTGCTGTAAATTCAACAGCAAAATTGATTAAATACCATGATTTTCTTTCTTTATAAGACTAATATGCTGTAAATGGATTTTTAAGTATACTTTAAAATGTATTAAAAATATCTGCAACATTAATATGTTACTTGATGGTGCAAAGAGTTTCTAAGTCTATGTCCCAGATCATATAACTAGTGTATTGTATTTAAAATGAGAACTACACTCTCTGAAATCACAGAGAAAAAAGAATAACAAAACAGGAAACAGATGACTGTAGGGGTAACATTAGAAATAAAATTTGCATGCCTCCTGTATATAATGAATCCTGCTATCATGCTCCAGCAAGCTTAAAGAATAACTTGCTAAAAACTACATAGAACTTTCTCACTAAGAATTTAATTTTTGGAACCCTGAATTTTCTAATTGTTATAGTAATGTCTAAAGAACAACTTAAGGATACAGGAAAACTACATAAACATTTATTCAAATTCAACAAAAGTATGCACACATTCAAGAGGTCCCGAGTTTGAATCTTGGTTACAGTGAATTATCTGGATAAGGTTTTTTTCCAGGGTTTTCCCTTATCCTGAAAAGACAAATGTCAGGTAACTTTAAGCTCTATGGAATCCAGGCTCATTTGAGCATCATTTCATTCATTGTCCAATATGACCTTCAGCTTAAAGGATAGACTTTCTTTCTTGGGAGGGAGGGGGGCGGGGAACTTATGCAAAATTTATATTTATTTGGAACCTTTATTAACATTTCTTGAAGAACCTCTTTCAATGCTGTTTATTCAATTCCAAACAAATTTGAATTATTCATAATTTAAAATTCAGATAAAAATTAATTCATAAGTATATTTTAAGCAAAATTATTAAGAGTAATGATTTAATATGGCTGGCACATAAAAATATTGCTAGCAGATGAATATTTAAAGCTTTTGTTTTGAAATGAAGTAAAACACAAAAACGTCAGCACATTTACTTTGTGGATGCATGCAATGCGTAAAGCTGAAACCACTGAAAAATTATGGCAGAGCTATAAGAAGTGATATAATGAAAAGAGCAAAGCCGCAGATTCACAGCTGAGTATTATAAAAATGTGGTTAGGAATTCTATTCTTCCACTCACCTTTTTAATTGTGACGGTTCGTAGTCCCTTGAAGTTGGCATACCTTTCCTCAGGAGTCTGAAACAAAATTAAATGTCCCAATTTCAGTAAGTATTGTATTAAATAACTGGTAGAAATATGTGACACATGAAGAATAGAATATTTTGTTGTTTAATGACGCTGTCAATTGCCAGGATCACTACAGTGTTGCCAGTGTGCCGGAATTTCATTCCACAGTTCTTTTACATGCCAGTAAATCTACTGACATGGAACTGTTGTTTTTAAGCACACTTAAAAACCATCAGTCTGGGCAGGATTTGAACCTGTAACCTTGGGATCAGTAGGCCAGCATCTAACCAACTGAGCCATCCAGACCGACGTGACTTATGAAAATAGAAATGCTCAGGATAACACGTGGATAAAACAGTGTGGTGTAACTGCACCATTACAGAAATGGGCTGAACTTCTGCAGACTAACCCCGTCAAAAGTTAATAAAATGGTACTGAAACGGCATAAAAGTTACTCTAGAGTACTCCCTATAGTCGAAAAGCTCTCCAATAGTGCATCAGAGTCATGAGCGTTATCTCTAAAAGTTTTCGGTTTTTTGTGAAACATTGGGAATTTTTTTTTTTTTTTCGACATTTTGAGGCATTTTTGGAACCTAGAATTTTGGGAACATACTTATACGTGCCTAACGGATATTTTGGGATAATCTATTCTTCGACAGGGTTGGTCTGTGGAAGTTTGTCCCAGAAATATTTACATGAGTTTAGCAGTTATAATTGTTTTAAAACGTAATGCTAGTTCATTCACATTAACTAGTTGAGATATGTTAAGTTATGTATTGTTACCTCATCATCTAAGGAGACTGGGAACTGTGTTATTGGCTTCACGGCGAGCTCTTCTAAAGCTGCATCTCGTCTGTAAAGGAAAAACAGTATGTTAATATTATAACATGCATAACAAACAGCTTACTCAAAAAAAGAATGACAAATACCAAATTTGATGTTTAAGTGCAGTATCTTTCAAGGATGTGACAAAGATTCTCAGGAAAAATTTGACCCTTACATAAACATGTTTTGATTATTGTTTTGTTTTTATTTCCTCAAAAACAGCTATTAACAGGTTTGATTAAAATACCATACCTATGTTTAAGATATTTGTATGACAAATAAAATGCATAGCTTAATTCTTTTGCAAATAGCCTGTTAAGTACTCTTCATTTGGAAAAATATCATAGACAAAACTTAAAATATGAATAATGTAGTAGTTCACATAGGTACTCAATTTATGACAAATGTTTTATGGCAATAATCATTGCTATTGATTTGGATTTTCCAATACTTATGCATTTTTTGAAGTGCTAAGGCACCAGTTCTTGTTTCTCATGGCCATGCAGAAAGTATGGAATTTCAAAGTCAGCATAGAGCCCACTTTTTAAAACTTTGAATATCACTTCAGTCTCCTGCATCTACAAAGAACAGTAATACAAGGATCTCTGTAAACATTAATTTTGCTGTGTACCATGAACTGCAATATTTATGTCAATGCTTTTTACTTCCTCTACCAGGTACATAGAGGACATACTATTATTATTTTGGGGCTGAATCGACTTTTTTTTAACAACGTTTGCGGGCTGACGGGTATCGAGCCACTGTTTCGAGATATCAGGGTTGCAGTAATGCACCCATTTTTCATCACATATGACAATTCGTCTGATACACATATCTATTATTCCAGGGATTAGGGATAAGCCGAGGACAGATATTCACTCAACATTGAACTTCACCACGTGTCAATTCATGTGGTACAAATTTACTTCTCCTGAGCGATTTTAAAGTGTCTTAGTATTCAATTCAATTTATTCATCGGATTGAACATACACACGTGCATTCGTTCAGTATTTTAAAAGTCAAAACAATAACTACTTAAAAATTATACTATACATGTACATTAAACTTATAAATTGCTAGAAGTACAACTGATTTTACTAATGCAAAAACTCATCAGTTAAGTAATAACATTTTTCGATTAAAAATCGTTTGAGATGTTTCCTGAAACAGTGAATAGAATTTATATTTTTTATTTCAACAGGTAATTTACTGTAAACTTAAATACCTTTATAATAAAAACTACTTTGAAACAACATATTGTAATATGGGGTTACATGTAATTTTGCTTTTTCTCTTGTGTTATGACAATGAATCTCAGAGTTTGTGGTAAAATCTTTTATGTAAGCATTAATACAATTGTTTCATATAAATATATACAGGGTAATGGCAAAATGTTTAATTCTTTAAAGAATGATTTGCAACTAACAACAGAAGGTAAACTTGAGTATAATTCTGATGACCCTTTTTTGTAGTTTGAATATTTTAATAGCTTCACTACTATTTCCCCACAAAGATACTGCGTACGAAATGAAGGAGTGAAATTTTGAGAAATACATGACCCTAAGTGTATTTTTACTCACCGAGTGTTTCAAAGTGTTAATTTGAAAGCAGATTTGACTCAATGTCTTAATTAATTCGTTCATATGTGGTTTCCAACTGAGATTTTCATCAATACATATTCCTAAAAATTTTGACTTATTTGAGTATTTTACATTTGCTCCCTCTAGCTGTAAATGGCAATGTATGGTATACTTTGAAGCACAAAGTTCTTCTGACAACCTCCCAGTGCTTGTTTGTGGATTTTCTTCCAAAACGCTGCGGCTACTCTCAATATTCCGTAACTTGGGTCTTCCAGAATGTTGTAAATCTTCCATGTTTTCCTCTCCATTATTGAAACGTTGTGCTACTCGCTCACTAACACCTTCACCTTCAACTTCACACATTCTTCGAGTCTCGGCAGCACCTTTAAATTCTTGTTCCTAGTAGTGCTCCAGAAAGACTCTAACCTCAAACTTTGTTACCTCCATTTGCTTGTATACTACCAACTGCTAGCTGCTCACATGTTGATGCTGGCAGACACACAGAGAGACAGAAACACACACACACACACATACACACACGCACGCACACGTACACAACACACACACGCACACATACACAACACACACACGCACACATACACAACACACACACATATACACACACATACACATACGCACACACGCACGCACACGCACACGTACACAACACACACACACACAAACTGGCATTTTTCTAAAAACGCTGTTTTGGGATTCAGGGGGCCTCAAAACCTATTATTTCCGGTGAAATCTCGACATGGAATTTTTGCTTGGAATACAATACTTGCTCTACTTACTAGTAGAGAGAGTAAAAATAGCTAAGGATCTCTGTACAGAGGCAACAGTAAACCCAAGGCAAGGACTGCATGCGGCCAGAAAGATCCGTTAATTGAAATGTTCTAACCAGTAGAGTAGAACATAGGCGGTCTCGTCTAAATCCGTTTCGTCATTGTTTTTATCAACAATGATTGTTTAATGCATTTTTTTTTTTTTTTCAAAATTCATTGTATTCCTTTACAACGTTTAAAATTTTTAAGTAAATTATAAAACCCCTACATCTAATATGGACGAGCCACCAGAAACTTTGGAGTCAAACTTCAGTTATAACAGATCATATATTATATCCCAGCTGGGAAATGTACAGGATCAGGAAGAAAGGGCAAGAGCCATACGATGGTTGGCATTTATAAGTGGCGTAACCGAAGCGCGATATTTGCATTCTAGGAACCTAATGCTGTACGACCTGGGGTTAGATGTAGAGAGCGGCCAGCTGAATTATCCCTTTGACAGCGACCCACCGCTCTTCACCTTCAACTGACATCGTGGTAGCAAGCTCCACAAGCAGAAGAACCCGGATCTCTGTACAAGTAGGTGCCAATTGGAAGTGTGCCAGTCAGTGAGTAATAATATTCTACAACAGCATTGCTTTTTCTCTTTTATTATTTAATTTGCTTTTTTATTTTATTACAGGAAGAGTTTGATACAGTATGAGTCATATATGATAGGTTCCTCAGGTTTTAGATCCTTTCCCTCGCTCTGTGAATGTGTTAAACTCATCACGGCCGTGGTATCATGTTTCATACCTTCTGCATTCTAGGCTCATATTTTTTTTCTCACTCTTGTCTACTTTGTATCGATGGTAGGATTAAAAACTCCATAAAGACTTAATATTGTTCCGAGGTATCATATATGATACTACCCTTCAAACCTCCTTGAACCCCAACCCCCCCCCCCCACCCAAAAAGTGTATATTTTTAATATTCTTGTTGTTTTAATACTTAATATGTTGATGTTGGTTTATGGACGCACTATCTCGATCCGGACAGGACCAATCCATGTTTGCGTCGATAGAAAATGTACAGTAAAACCTGTCTAAAACGGAACGCGATCGTTCCAGTAATATTTTTCCGTTTTCACGGGTTTCCGTCTTACAAAGGGTTGTACATATTTTAGTAAAAGAAAGTACAAAAACATAATCGTATAAATTGAAGAAATAATTTAAAATAAAATTCTATAAATAAAAAATAGGTTCAACTTTTGTTGTTGTTGTTGTAGTTGTTGTTAGCTAATGCTGGATTTCTGACAATGAAGTCATTAATCCTCTTGCTCTCCAATATGTTTCACTGATGGATGGGGCACTAGAAGTGGCCGGGCATATTTGAAGGTGGTCTCGGTCCATTTCCTCTTGCAGATCACATAGAGGACAGAGTGGTGAAGAATGTATCCCAATTTTGTTTAAATGTTTTGCCAGACAATCATGTCCTGTAATCAACCTGAAGGTTGCAACTGCTGTTTTTCGAGGATACTCAGGAATTACTGTTTGAATGTTTGCTACTTCCCATCTTTTATTTTTTGATTTTTCATAGTAATATTTTGCAATTAATTTTTTTTTTTTTAATTCTGAGTTGACTAATCTTTTAGCTGCATAAAATGGTAGATTAACTATAGATTTCTGTACACTGCTTTTTTGCAAGAACATTAACTTTCTCATTACCACTCAGTCCACAGTGAGCTATAGGTTCAACTGTATGTTTTAGCAGTAATAGTAACCAATTTTTAGAGAGCACCATATTTTTATGTTTTGGCGGTCACATCGCTCTCTCACAACCCCCAGAATGTCTGGAGGACCACACCTGTCGTTGGTTTACGGGTCTCACCGACCTGACCGGGAGAGTTATCAAAATAAATTCACCGACCATATCCTCTGATTACCAATCAGAGGACGTATTACATGCCATGACAGGTCAGCATGTTAGGGGTTAAGGTTTTATAGAGAAATTAGAGAAATGGAGGTTGGAAAAATAAAGACTCCCTAGCCCTCAGGAACCCTAATAGCATCGGGGTCGGAAGAGAACAAGAGATGACCAAGGTAAGGTCAGATAGAAAAGTTACATTGAGGAGCAAAACACCAGTAAGTGGAAGTAATGTTCTGCTCAGCTTGGGTACCTTGTGGTCGCCATTCACATATCCCCTAGACGGAGACCCCTGAGTAGATCTTGTTAAAACACACAATTTATGTCTAAATGTATTTTTATAGAGTGAACTGTTTCTGAGAAATTCCTTGTTATTTGTGTGAGTTTTGGAATACTTACAGACGTTCTTAAATTTGTACAAATGTTTATCTCAACTAACGCGGAGAAGATATACGAGTGAGAGTTTGTAAGAATGGTTAGTACAAGAGTAGAGAAAGTCATGTGAGTGTAACACATCAGACTTTTTAATTTGTTTTAAATTATATTAGTAACTTGTTGGATACCAGAAAGGACGGAATCGAACCGGAGATCTTGCACGTATGTCTGCGTGATAACCGCTACGGAAAGCGCACCTATTGGTTCTGCAGTTCCCTATTACCATGCATTATTTGATCTTGGATTATATTATTCACTTGTTGCGTATAAGAATGGCCAGAATAAACAATTTAGCAGATATTGAAAACACATGTTTCTGCTCGGGATCGAACCGGAGACCTTGTGCGTGGAAGGTGCTCGTCATAACCGTTACACTATCGAAACGTGGAATATGGCTTCTGCAGCATTCTAGTAAGACGTCGTTATTTTCATTTCCTTTCGTTAATTTGTCTTATGGTCAACCATACCCAAATTTATTAATTATAAGTCTGATAGCGATCCTTTAATGGACCTCCTTAAGTTCAAACTTACAATAAAGGACTGGTCTTCATCCAATCGGACAGTTCAATTTTCATTAAAGGACAGATGTTTCACCAATCAGAGAACTCCCATGCAGCAATGACAAAGCGCAATATCGATTAATTCTCGAAACGCAACAAGGGCGAGTTTAGAAAACGCTAAAACGGCAGACAAACACAAAACACACAAATTAACCTCAACACAGCATCAGCTTCCAAGAATATTGTACTAAGCACAAATTAATGTCACTCATTGTTCAATAAATAACTTATACACGAAGGAAAGTTTCGTCTGAAACACAAACGCTTCGTCCGTTAGTGGACACTAAATGTTTGTGTGCTTGTAATTATTTCTTTCATTTTCATTTCTCCTTCATTACCATATACATGCTTTTAATAGCTTTGTTTTAACAGTTAGATTAAATATAGGTACAGCTCCTACCAAAAGTTTAAGAACGCGTGTATACGCTCTCTCATTAAACTATTTTGTCCAGCGGCCTTATGTTTCGTAAAAAAGTATCTTATTACAAAAAAACAATAGTTACATAGATGTCATTATTTTTAAGGACTTATGATTTCTTTTTCAGTTTTAGAAAAACCGCAAGAAAATGTCATTTTTAAACGTTCTTGGAGATTTCATGAAAATATATGGAATATCAATCGGCAAGAAATAAAGACATAATGTTGTCGCTCCACCAAACAGTCGAGTAAGATGTAATATTACATGTCAAGGTCACATAGGTGCGTAGAACGTAAGGTTCTCTTGGACCCTTAGCGACCAACAGAAGTGACGTCCTGTATGTCCTTGAAGGCAAGATGCAGGATCCCTTCCTTCAGTGTTGAATAAAACAAGGCACGTGGGTTTATGTCCCAAGAAAAGCTGCACCAATCACATACAGGAACCAACAACTGACACAATATCATATCCAACATACTACACTCTTTTAAATTGCAAAATCTCTTGTGTTACACTCACATGACTTTCTCTACTCTTGCACTAACTATTCTTATAAACTCTTATTCCTAGATATGCATATTAATACAGATAAACGTTTATAGAAATCTCATTCACTTCGTAAGAAAAGATATTTTAACATAAATTGTGTATTTTAGCAAGATCTACATTTTTTGTACAGTAAGATTTTGTCTATCTCCTAGGGTTTACCAGTTATACAAAAGTCATCAAGAGTAAACAGAACTACATGGGCTTTAGAAAGAAAATTCAAAATATATATTTCATTTGCTATAAAATATATTAAATATATGGCATTTTAATCAAAATCGTTCAGAGCATTTTCGACAAAATCAAAATTTTCGAAAAATGTTCCATGTAAATGGTAATTTAGGGTGGGGCTGTTTTCTTCAAAATCTTCGTGTCACATCCTTGAAAGATATTAAACTTACCTAGCAACTTTGGTTTTTAACAGACTTTTTGTTTTTGAGATGTTATTTACAGATACACGCACACCGAACTTTTCTTTAAAATGTTTCAAGGGGCCTCAAAACATATATTTCCGGCGAAATATCGACTTCGAATGTTGGATCGAATACCTACAATACTTAGTATACGTAGTGGAGAAAGTAAAAATGTGGACATAATCCATTTGTAAAGGGGAGTACCGCGCGTATATCTGAGTAGAGAAAGTGATGTGAGTACAACACGTCAGATTTGTGTTCTGTAGTGTTCACCAGCGCATGGTCTTAAAGAGGACAGACTTCCACGTGCTAGTGTAACCAGAGCTTTGTAACTCTCCTAGATAACGGTGCTACTGGTTCAGTTGCCAACGTCCCTCCAATCACGCTACGTTTGTTCGCTAATATCTCTTAATTTCAGTTACAAATTGGACGGGTAACTGTATGTTTTGCTGTACTTTCAAATTACGTGTCACACATAATTGCAGTTTCTCCATTAGTTTATTTTCCCTCACATATTCATCAAAGTGTACTGACACGTTCTTCACAAGAGAATGCCCTATGATCGATCTCCTTTGCATCCTGCATCAGCTCTAGGAGTTCTGGAACATTCTTGGAAGCTGCAAATTCCTGAAGGTCACTCACCACAGATATTGCGTATTTTTGGCTCCCTTTCGTTGGCTTCGTCCATTCCTTCCATAACTTCACAACTGCTATTTCCAGCAGCAATATCTGCTGCACTTTGAATGTCTTCAATCGTGGCAAGTTCGTTATCAAAACACATAACTAGGTATTAAGCATAATGAAAATCCGTCTTAGGTTATTTATGCAAACAGTTCCAGAAAAACTATTCCGCTTCCGCGTTAGACAGTTTTCCGGTTTAGGGTGTTATTTAATACAGGAAATACGAGTAGCTCCGTTCCGAGATTTATTTTCCGGTTGTCCAGGTTTCCGGTATATAGAGGGTCCAGTTTAGTCAGGTTTTACTGTAGTACAGAAAATACTGGTTTCGTAGATCTCGAAGAGAAAGATCGAAATTTCATCTTGCAATTAATCAGATGAAGTAATATTCTGGACGCATCTGTATAAGTACTATGAACCACAGAGCTTATTTTCCATGGGCTAGGGCCATATCGTGCAAATATGTTAACAATGGGGAACCACCACAAAATGTGCACACCAATCAAACCACCAATGCGTGTGTAAAATGTGTAGTCAAGGGTGTGAACTATACCACCTCAACAAATGTAAAAAAACAACACAAACTCTGAACGAGCTTACAAAAACCACCGCATAGACACTGAATGTTCTTTCGAGTGCACCCTTTACTTATTATCATTATTTATCGAGTAATTAATAATAATAATTAATAATAATAATAATAATAATAATAATAATAATAATAATAATAATAATAATAATAATAATAATAATAATAATAATAATAATAATAATAATAATAATAATAATAATAAATACGGAGCAATACCCATAACACTCAATAAATAGTGTTGACAAAACTAAAAACATATATGTACGATATAAAAGCAATTAAAATCTGACATTACTTATGGGGCAACCTAATAATTAACAGCTAAAACATTTTATTTTAAAACCAACTGTAAAAAATATTTTAAAACTGCTCTAATATCGATGTAGTCTGGATCCATGACGTCAACCTCACTGGAGGACAGCTGATTATAAATCTTTCTTTCTTCTGCAAAGGTTGACTCGATTAAAATGAAGTAGATAGAAAAAAAAAAAAAAAACAAGTTTTCATAAGATAGTTTGTATACCCATTAATATACGATACAGGCTAAAAATACAACCAGGTGAATATAGCTCATTAGATTTCTTTGCAACATTTGTATGTGGTGGTCATGAAAAATTGTGAAGTTAAACTACAACCAGCACACAACAACAAGTGACTTGTATAAGCTTGCATTTGCTTACAGATCATGAAGTACAAATCCATGCAAATGTACGAGGTGTAGATGGTAGGCAGATGGTGTTGCAAACTCAGAGGGCAAGTTAAATAAATGAAGGAAGATAAATAACTAACTCTGGAAATAATCCCAGGTCGGGAAGGAAATTTATTTACTAAAAGGCACATAAAACCAAGTGAACAGCCACCAGATTGAAAGAGAAACTGGATGTACTATAAAAACGGTTTTGACTTATATGGGGATGTAAACTGTAAGCTATAATATTCTGATTTTACAAGATCATTTTAAATGGGCATTGCAAAAATATAATTACTACTACACTTTGCATAAAATAGTATTACAAGAATAAAAATAAGCTTCTTTTTATTAAAATTAAAATTCAAGTGTAGAGAAAGTCATGTGAATGCTACACATCAGATTTTTAGTTTCGGTGTGTGTGACAGAGAGCGAGAGAGAGAGAGAGAGAGAGAGAGAGAGAGAGAGAAAGAGAAAGAGAGAGAAGGACGTGATACTTCTTCGTAAAAATGCTTTATTGTGGTTTCAGGGGACATCAAAACGTGGGGATATACAAGTTTTAGGTGGAACGCAATTATTCGGTTGTTTCAGCTTAAATCAAACATCCCGAGTAGAATGTAGACCGCGTTTCTCTGAAGCATATTTATTCTGATGTAGTTTCAACGTTTCTGGTGTGTTAATGAGGTGTAATCTATAATTATAACTATAAACATTACATATGCATTTTTATTGAACTATTTTCGCTGCAGTCAGCCCTTCTCAAGCACGCTGTTCAGACATTTGTTGTCATCTTTTAGATGAACGAGAAATACTAAACGTCACATCCTGGGCCAGACAGTATTCGAAGCCACTCTCTCTGCGCTGGTAAGAGTTCCGGAAGAATTCCTCGATGGGATACCTATTTATCTTGGCTGGAGAGATAGACTTGCTCATAAATCCAGCACCCCCGGAATTTAATGGCTGGCGAGTACGTTTTTCAACGGAAATTCCGCTCAGACATGCAACGCTTCACTCTGGTAGTGAGTATGCGACGCAGGTGTGGGCTTGAAAGATAAAAGTTCCCACCCACATACCCATATCGAGAACACTCAGTCTATATGACATATTGTGGCTACACCGAATCTACCCTAGAGCGGCTATCTTTTGAAACCAAAGGGATACAGGTAACACAGGCCTGCTATTCATTTAGAGCAGGCATGTCAAACAGCACTCGCCAAGTGTGAAAATATTCCCCTATTTTCCCTCCCTTCAAATCGGAGAACGAGAAAAACAAAGCGAAAACCGGTTCTACTAGCGCGTGCTACTGCAGTTAAGGAGGGGTGGACTCCTCTCTTCACACCCTGGGAGTGATGTTTGACGTGCCTGATTTAGAGGAAGTTCGGCTAATATGGAATACTCAAGTTACTTCTCAGTTGGTTAGACGCTGGCCTACTGATCCCAAGGTCGCGGGTTCAAACCCGGCCCAGGTCGATGGTTTTTAAGTGTGCTTAAAAACGACAGCTCCATGTCAGTAGATTTACTGGCATGTAAAAGAACTCCTGCGGGACAAAATTCCGGCACACCGGCGACGCTGATGTGATCCTGGCAATTGACAGCGTCGTTAAATAACAAAATAGTTTTTTTTTCTCAAGTTACTTGATTGTTTGGTGCTGATAGCCAACGGCGTCTATACCATACGTTACTTTCAGAGCCCTGCAAACAGTCTCGCCTGGTTTGTTCCATACAGTGTTTGAGTATGAATGATTATCTGATTTTAATTATCTAAAACGTTTGCAGTTAAGTTTTTAAATAGTTATGAGGAATATCTTAGTGCCTATTATATATATATATAAACTAATATTATGATTATAACTAAAGGCTGGAAGCGTGTGCGTTTTTTCCATAGGTATACTGCACATGGACTTTACTGTTATCGCTCGAGCATGTAAACAACTGCAGGTAGGTACAGCCTGACCATGAAAACCGCCTTATTGCAGCACAACCTACAAGCATCATATGAACACTATCACTCCACGTCTGCAGCTCACTGCGAGAAAAAACAAAACAGTAGCGTTATACTACACCTTCACCCTGTGTCTGCATACACTTGCAAGGCAATGCTTCACTAGTTTGTTGGCATAAATAAATAATAATTACCATCTGAAGGTAATTAAGCACTTACAATAGTAAGTCACCATTGGGGTAATTGTCTCTGATGTGACTGCCTTTGTGGTTTACCAAGAGAAATACGAATTGGTTGGAGAATTCAATGCCATTCTGGCAGATTGTCACAGTAGCTCAATGCTTAGAGCACCCGCCTGGTAAGCGGAAGGTCTGTGGTTCAAATCCCAGCTGTGGCATTGCATTTTGAAGTTCCAGTTCTACCTTTCTAATTGTTTTGTTTAAAGTAAGTTATAAGAAGTTTCTTAAAAGGTTCAGTTTATTCACTAAGAACATAATTAGTCAAATTATAATATTACCTCAAAAATGGCGGAAATAAAACTGGGATTCCATATTGCCAGAATTTCCTCTACTTATTTAAAATATTTCAGCTCTTCTTCGTGTATTTTAGTATACCAAGGTCAGGAATGACATTGAACAATGTTTGGCACTATTAATTCCAACCACAATTACTTACCACAAATAACACAAACGCAGGAATCGATCTACAAATATTTGAAAACAAAGTTGTTATGGCACTTCACCCAAGCTCAAAGACTTGCTTACATCCGTTTCGTCGTGGGATTCACCACTGTGTGCTTGCAACATTTGTGTGTAGGAACTGTTTGGACTCGAACCAGCAGTCGTGGGCACAGAGAGAGCAAAGTGGAAGGAAATTCCCAATTTTTCCTCGTTCCCCTCTCCGCACACAAAAAAGACTTGCCTCTCCATGACGCTACTCCAGTCAGAAAAACACACTTTTATAGCGCTTAGAAAGCTTTAGCATTAAGCCCTCCATATATAGTTCTGTAAATATCGAACTGATAATGAAGAAGGTAAAATGTGACGTGCAAGGTACGTTCTCAAAGTTTGACAATGAACACAATAAGGCTTTAAAAACGAGATCTGATAACTGAACATTTTCAAGGCATCCTTCACGACATTCTATACAACTCTCTCACCCGTTTAAAACCGGTTTGTAAATGCTGAAAGCCAAGCTTCTTTGAATAAAGTCAAAACAGATTCTTCGCGTGAATAACTACAACTACAAAACATTGAGCACATTTGTTTTCTTTCAATTTAGGGAGGGGAAAAATGCCTAAAGGGGTGATATCTGAAAGGGCTGGTGGGGCAAGCATTTACTGATGCAGAAATTGAGTTGTTTCTAGTACAATGTGGGCAGCGGGGTCATCATGGGGCAATAACATTCCATACAGACCACCTTTCGACGCTTCATTTTCAGTACGTTGAAGATTTTGGGCGGATATTTTGTTGTGCAGCGAGTGGATGAGCCAGTGAGTAGGGTTTAAGGGCCCGTCGACAGCTAGGTCATTTGGGCCTGTTGTTGTGTATCATCCAACAGCGTGTCATTTGTCCATCAAGTTGAACTACCATAATAGTCAGATACCCTCTTGCCAATACTTTTGTTGGCTGGGAAGACCAGATCGATGCCTGTTTTGTTTCTTCGCCGGATATGATAAATGTTTCTCGACCATCCACCATCAAATTTTGCCAACATTTTGACACAATCCACACGCGTTTTGTTCTGCAAATCAGTGACATGGTGGGGATCCAACAACTGCAGACATTCCTGACGCAAAGATTTTTCTTTGAGGGCTGTTTTTACTCCTGCCGATACAATATTCAGGACTTCTTGGGTCTGATAGTATATACGCAACATGTTCTCTGCTTCTATCACATTTTCCGCCATTGTTGTTGAGTGGGTCGATTCGCGTGATCTTTATCTTGGAAGGAATCCGTTCCTTTTTCATAATCTGCAAACCATCAGTAAAGAGCGAGGGGTAAAGGAAAAAGCACATGTGGCAGTGAGTGCATAACATTCGCTGTTTGCTTTCCTCTACCATGTTTCACTCCTAAATATTGAATGAAAGGTCACGAGGTTGCTTATAAAGGCTGCGCAGAAGACCAAGTTGTGCTTCTTAACGCGGCTAACGAAAAAGACAGGCAGCGGCGCGAATCGGAGTTACGTAGTAATGGTAAAACTGTGTCTTTTGTATGAATTCAACGTGTAAGTTCTTTGTTTATTTAAAATATGGATGTATTAGACGACTGTGAGTTTACTTCATTGGGCCATGATCAGACTAGAAGAATTACGTCATTGCAGTTTGCACCGTTTATTTCCTTAGCCACGCTTCTTAGCCCCATCACTCCATCACTACAGAGCAGGAAGTAACACTTTTTCTGGGCAATTATTGTGCAACGAGCTGTATTTTATTTTAAATTGAACCTTTTTTTGCAAAAATTTCCAAAAATGAATAATATATATTGCGTATATGCACTTGGACATAAAATGTGTGTTTGAATGAGATCTACATTTTTTATAAGTCTCTTCAATATTTATTGAAAAATATTGGAGAGCAAGAGGATTAATGACTTCATTGTCAGAAATCCAGCATTAGCTAACAACAACATTTTTTATAACCAGATTTGGCCTATTTCTTGCAGTTTACCAATTACGCAAAGGTAAAGGACTACATCGGCTATAGCCAGAAAATTCAAAAAATATATTTTATTTGCCATAAAAATATTTTAAATATATGGCATTATAATCAAAATTTTAGAGCCACTTTTTTGAAAATCAAAATCTTCAAAAAACTTCCATTAAAGGGTAGTTTAGGATAGAGGAATTTTCTTCAAAATCTTCGTGTCGCATCCTTAAAAGATATTAAACTTAAATACCAACTTCGGTAATTATTATTTATTTATGCCAACAAACTGTGTGGGCAAAGTTTAAGAGGTGGTTTACCAGGAGAAATACGAACTGGTTTGAGAATTTAGTGCCATTCTGGCAGTTTGTCACAATAGCTCAGTGGTACAGCAGCTGCCCGGTAAGCGGAAGGTCTGTGGTTCAAATCCCAGTTGTGGCATTGAGTTTTTAAGTTCCAGTTCTACCTCTCAATCTTTGCCCACACACGGCTTGTGTGTTTAAAAACACCAACAGTAAGTTTGTTGGCATAAATAAATAATAATTACAATCTGAAGGTTATTTAATCCTGTGATATAAAGTACTTACAATAGTAAGTCACCATTGGGGTAATTTGTCTCTGATGTGAGACTGCCTTTGTGGTTTACCAGGAGAAATACGAACTGGCTTGAGAATTTAATGCCATTCTGGCAGCTTGTCACAATAGCTCAGTGGTTAGAGCGTCCGCCCGGCAAGCGGAAGGTCTGTGGTTCATATCCCAGTTGTGGCATTGAATTTTTAAGTTCCAGTTCTACCTCTCAAACATTGCCCACACACGGCTTGTGTGTTTAAAAACACCAACAGTAAGTTTGTTGGCATAAATAAATAATAATTACCATGTGAAGGTTATTTAATCCTGGGATATAAAAGTACTTACAATAGTAAGTCACCATTGGGGTAATTTGTCTCTGATGTGAGACTGCCTTTGTGGTTTACCAGGAGAAATACGAACTGGTTTGAGAATGTAATGCCATTCTGGCAGTTTGTCACAATAGCTCAGTGGTAGAGCAGCCGCCCTGTAAGCGGTAGGTCTGTGGTTCAAATCCCATTTGTGGCATTGAATTTTGTTTTTAACTGACTTTTCGTTCTTGAGTTATGCTGTCCACAGACTGACACACATACACACATACCGACCTTTTTCTAAACATCTGATGTGTTGCACTCACATGACTTTCTCTATTCTTGTACTAATCATTCTTACAAACTCTTATTCCTATATCTTCTTCGTGTTAGTTGAGATAAGCATTTCTACAAATTATCTTATTGCTTACTTCCTTGTTGGTGCAAGGGGAATGTGCGATAGTCAAATCTTTTAAAGCTTTGAGATCCCGTTCTCTTCGCACGCTTAACGTATAGGAAAAATGAACAACGATGTTCCATTTCACGAACGTTTTCCGAAACTGACACAAATAACAAGAAATATCTCGGAAATGGTTCACTCTACAAAAAATTATTTAGACATAAATGGTGTATTTTAGCAAGATCTACATTTCCACAACCCACATACAGCAAATTCACATTCTACCCAAAGATGCACTACAAATTCCAGAAACTGTTCCAGGAGCATGACAGTAAGCAACTGAATTTGAGCACATTGTAAAATGCTAGTTGCTTGTCTTTTGTTTCTCTTGAACTTAGGAAAGAGCTTGTAATATGGTGCACTGCTCTAGTTTTTAAACAGGAAACTGTTGTGTGTAGCTCCTCTGTATGTATGTGCAACTGAATCTATTATCACAATATTATCTGATTTCATTACTGAAGTGTGTAGAAAGAGTTAAGGTCTTTTGTTGTTAATAATTTGTAGTATACTATGAAAATTTGTATTATAACAATGAAGGTTTGTGACCATTAGTTTTCCAAGCCATAGGGATATTATTTGTAGTTTGCCTTGTCTTCATTCTCTTGACATGCGTGTTTTTATAGTAAAATATTTTTGCTAAATATAAAGAAAGTTAGTTTTTACATATATTTTATGCTTATCTTACAGGTGATAATCTCCAGGTTCCGGTAAGCGTTTTATAGCTAATGAATACCTTGTTCCTAAAGGCTACCAACACATCAACAAGATAAATTGGGTTCATGGCAGAAGTGCCTGTCAGTAATGACTGCTGAAATAGATAAAGGCCATAAGGATGTTATTGATAACACTAACCCTGACAATGAATCAAGAAAAAGGTTCATAGAACCTGCAAAGAAACGCAGTGTGCCTATCAGATATTTTATGATGAAAACTAGTTTTGAACACTGTAAACATAATAATAAGGTAACTCATATGATACACTAATGCTTTGATTACCAATCGCATACCAGGCATAGGAATTCTTAAACACTTGGTTTCAAATTATCTACACTCAAACTGCATGTCAGTACAAAGAATGTAAATAACAGCAGGCTAGGGTTACTGACGAGTAAACAGATATAGTCTTAAATAAGGAAATTAAAAAAAAAAATAAAATAAAATAAAATAACTTGCAACATTACTAAGATAAGTGAAGTTTTTAGTTTCTAATTTGTTCCTTTAGATATGGTCTGTTGAGTGCTGTCTATAAATGCCAACAGGCTGTATAAGGGATGGGGATGATTTGCAGTAGCAGTTCAACTTGATTTTTTTCCTGGCTTTGTTTAGAAATTCCTATGCCTTGTTATATAAATATATATGTTGTGTTTATATAATTTGCAGTATTAAGAAAATTGCTTGCTTTGCACCACTCTTGAAATTATGCCACATCAAGATGGTGCAGCTTTTTAATAATAAGGAGGTGATGGTGCTGAGCTTTTGACTCTGTATACACGCTGACTTCCTCAACGGTTTCTTCGTACTGCTTGTTATTTTATTTTATACTTTTAGCGTCCTAAACCTGCACATATCAAAGAGACGTATTCCCTCTTTTTACGCTGAATCTAGCACATTCCGTAAAAACGCATCTGTATTCATACGCGTATGCGTATACTTTTTACGGCGTCCGCCATGACGTCATCTTACATGTCAAATAGTTCCCAAAAATGTTGAGGAAGCGATCTCAATCCATCCTCCCAGCACTTTTAATATTAAATGTAAAATATTAATATAATAATATACATTAAATTTGAACATATTACTAAACATTAATGACGTTATCAAACAAATAATATTCTTAACAATGAAACAATGGTATAACACTCTCTGTACTTAACAAATCCCTACCAACATGAAAAACAAATTAAATTTTACAATATATATATTTACATAAATACTTTCTTTTCGGGGTTTGACTATATATTCTGTCTCAAAGTATAGGCTGTCAGAAAAATGACAAATCACTCACAACTGTGTGTCAGTTCACAATATACTGCACATTCCTGAATAGCACTTGTTATTTTCTGCTTCTGTAATGCATTATGCTTGATGCTCCATATGGCAGACATGTGGAATTTATGTCGCTATAAAATCTGCTTTAATAATAAGTAAAAGTGCACTCCAAAGAGCATTTGGTGTTTGTGGTGCTTTTCATAAGTTTTTCAGAGTATGTGGTCCTTTTTTTGCATTTGTTGAAGTAGTATAGTATACATCATTTAGAAACCAGAATAAAATAACATTTTAGAAATATTAAGTATAAGCAATTGTGGCAGGTCATTTTTGGTCATTTAATCATGAAATAAATCCAGAGGTTAAATTATTAAAACAATTAAATGGACCTGTAAATTTAATGGTTTGTGAAAAAATATTGATTTTTAGAAATAGGAACAGTGTTATGAATTTTGAAATACCCAATTGATTATTCTAAAGTAAGAACAAATTATAAACTAAAAACTTTACTTATCTTAGTAATGTTGCACGTTCTTTTTGCACAAACTGACTCGAGTTTCAAGTTGTCTCCAACTCATTCTCAAAGCTATACAAACGAATTTGAGAATGAGTTGGAGACACCTTGAAACTCGAGTTGCAAAAATATTAAATATTGTAATTACTTCAATTATTTATGTACTTTTTGGACATTTTGGATTCTAGAATAAGAGTGTGCGAAAGCAGGCATTTTTAGGGCTTTGTGGACAGATTCGTAGTGTTACAGATATTCACCATGGATAGAACAAATCATTGAATTTTAATACATTATACTGTAACTTAGCATTACAGACTGAATGTAATGAATGAGCCCCCCCCCCCCCACCAAAAAAAAAAAGAAAGAAAAAGAAAGAGAGATCCATGTCTTAAGTGCGAAATTTTTGTAAGTTCTACATGACACAGCACATTGTTTACACCCGGGGTCTCCAAACTACGGCCCGCGGGCCAAATCCGGCCCACCAGTGTCATCAATCCGGCCCGCGACTGCTAATGATTTGTTATTGTTGTTGGTTTTTTAAAGTTAACTGTGTAATGAATCACAAATTTATTTATTTAAGTTTAATTTATTAATTTAAAATAAATTCTTACAATATTATTTGAGTCAGTTACATATTATTACAAGTCAACGTAAATATGAACACACATATAATACAATAATAGTATTTACAATAATATTTATTTATAATATTTGGTTACAATAATTCTGTTGCTGTCATAAGTTAGATTGGATAAAAAACCTTAATATTAGTTTGTTTTATTTAGTCTGTTTTATTTACTTGCTAGATAAAGCTTAATGACAAGTATAATAATCAGAAAATTAAACTTAAATATTATAACTAACAAATAATTGAAATGATTCTCGTTAACATTAGTGAAGATCCCGCGGTTTCACCCTTGGTAGTTACGTTGGGGTAAAGAGTATCGTATATGTATGTAAACCGAAGTTTGGAATGTACATATATATATATCCTAAATATCACACATTATTTGTATCCTGAAGATCCCTCAGGTATGTTCGGCTCAGGGCGCGTACATGGCGACTAGTCTAGAAATTACAGATAATGGCAGGAAAAATTGAAACGGTCCTGGCCCTCGGAACTTTCTGGAGTAATCAATACGGCCCTAAGGCTAGAAAGTTTGGAGACCCCTAGTTTACACCATATGCATTACAGTTGTGTAGCCGCTGCAGCAAGTGTTTGTACAACATTACTAAATATGCCACCTTCAACTGAGAAGTCAATCTGTTGATTTCTGGCACCAGAGGAGACAATTAGTACCTTTGCTCAGGTTTGGTCCAGATTTACTTCCCTTTGCAGATGAGATATGAACTTGCCAGTATGACATAGTGATTCAGTGGTTAGAGTAGCCACATTATGCAGAAAATATACATATATGGTTCAAATCCTGGCTATGACATTGAATTTTTCATTCCTGATTCTACCCCTCAGACATAGCCCACACACGGCTTATAAACACCATCAGTAAGTTGGTTGGCATAAAAAAATAATTACTTTATTAACTTGTTTGCTATTACTTAAGTATATAGCTAAATCAATAATTTGTATTCACACAGTCAAAAGCTTCTATAAGATCTAATAGAACAACAGCCCATATTATCTGAATCAGTGTTTGCAATAATCATTCCTAGATCCAGTAAGGTACTTATGGTGGACTTATTTCTCACAAAGTCGTTTAATTGCTTGGGATCAGATTAAACTTAGTTACATATTTTGTTATGAATATGTTGCTGTTGTTGTTAGCTAATGCTGGATTTCTGACAATGAAGTCATTGATCCTCTTGCTCTCCAATATTTTTCAATAAATATTGAAGAGACTTAGCAATAAATGTAACCGCTTTTTAGAGAGCACCATATTTTTATGTTTTGGAGGTCACATCGCTCTCTCACAACCCCCAGAATGTCTGGAGGACCACACCTGTCGTTGGTTTACGGGTCTCACCGACCTGACCGGGAGAGTTATCAAAATAAATTCACCGACCATATCCTCTGATTACCAATCAGAGGACGTATTACATGCCATGACAGGTCAGCATGTTAGGGGTTAAGAGTTTATAGAGAACTGGAGAGGTTGGAAAAATAAAGACTCCCTAGCCCTCGGGAACCCTAATAGCATCGGGGTCGGAAGAGAACAAGAGATTACCAAGGTAAGGTCAGATAGAAAAGTTACATTGAGGAGCAAAACACCAGTAAGTGGAAGTAATGTTCTGCTCAGCTTGGGTACCTAGTGGTTGCCATTCACATATCCCCTAGACGGAGACCCCTGAGTAATAGGTATATCATAATTGGACAATAATGACCACAGATAACTTTCATTTTACAGGTTGACAACAACAGTAGATCTTCCAACAGAATTTGTACATCTATACATTTCAAATTGCAACTCCACTTGTGAAACAACAAAAGATCGATATATGCAGAATCGTTTAGTGAGGCTTGTATGTGTGTTTCTTCAGTCATTGATGCGAAATAAGATCATCAATGTGCAGGTTTGTAAATTATTTAGTTTTTCATTTATTAAATAGAATCCTGGGCAAGAGAACATCTTAAATTCTCTATTTAAAATTAATATTTTTATTTACAGGAGCTTTTCATTGAAGTACAATCTTTCTGCATAGAATTCACCAGAATTCGAGAAGCTGCTGCATTACTTCGCCTCCTTAAACAGAATCTGGAGAAACAAGCATTGTTACAACTGAACCGACGAAAGGAAAACAGGAATAATAATTCCTTGTAAACAAAAACGTTTAAGATGTTATGAATATGAATAAATTTATTTATGCTCAACAGCAATACAATTTAACCTACTAACAACAAAATAAATACAACGAATATAATTAGATCTAATAATATTTCCTACTTATCTCCGCTACTGGAAACCAGCTAGAATTTGCACACCTTAGCTACTGGAAACCAGCAGCTATTCCCTTAGCGTACTAGAAAAACTAGATACTTATTTACAGTACCCTCACATTCAATGTTACAAATTTTTTCCTACATTGTTTCAGGTGCTGTTCCAGCATACATTTTAATTCTGTGATTCACATTTTGTTACATTACTCAGGGGTCTCCATCTAGGGGATATGTGAATGGCATCCACAAGGTACCCAAGCCGAGGAGAACATTACTTCCACTTACTGATGTTTTGCTCCTCACTGTAACTTTTCTATCTGACCTTACCTTGGTCATCTCTTGTTCTCTTCCGACCCCGATGCTAATAGGGTTCCTGAGGGCTAGGGAGTCTTTATTTTTCCAACCTCCATTTCTATAATTTCTCTATAAAACCTTAACCCCTAACATGCTGACCTGTCATGGCATGTATACGTCCTCTGATTGGTGATCAGAGGATATGATCGGTGAATTTATTTTGATAACTCTCCCGGTCAGGTCGGCGAGACCCGTAAACCAACGACAGGTGTGGTCCTCCAGACATTCTGGGGGTTGTGAGAGAGCGATGTGACCGCCAAAACATAAACATATGGTGCTCTCTAAAAAGCGGTTACATCTACTGCTAAGTCTCTTCAATATTTATATTGAAAAATATTGGAGAGCAAGAAGATTAATAACTTCATTGTCAGAAATCCAGCATTAGCTAACAACAACAACATTTCTTGTATACTAAGATTTTGTCTATCTCTTACGGTTTGCGAGTTATTCAAAAGTCATCCAGAGTAAAGAGGACTACATAGGCTATAGCCAGAAAATTCAAAATATACATTTCATTTTTCATACAAATATCTTAAACATGTGGCATTTTAATCAAAATCGTTAGAGCCATTTTCAAGAAAACCAAGATTTTCGAAAATCCCCATGCTGGTACCGGGGATCGAACCCGGGTCCTCAGCGCCAGAGGCAAGCACGCTACGGCGGTCATATGAACTGGACAGTAAACATTAAGTTGGATTAAACTTAAGGCTATCTATGAGAGGTAGAACTGGAACTTAAAAATCTGATGTTTTGCACTCACATGACTTTCTCTACTTTTGTACTAACCATTCTTACAAACTCTTATTCCTATATCTTCTTCGTGTTAGTTAAAATAAACATTTGTACAAATTATCTTATTGCTTATTTCCTTGTAGGTGCAAGGGGAATGTTAAGAGTACAGTAGGCTTTGTGCGATAGTCAAATCTTTTAAATCTTTGAGATTCCGTTCTCTTTGCACACGTAACATATAAAAAAAATGAACAACGATGATCCATTTCACGAAAGTTTTAAGTTTTCCGAAACTCACACACATAACAAGGAATATCTCCGAAATGGTTCACCCAACAAGAAAATTTGTTGAGACATAAATTGTGTATTTTAGCAAGATCTACATTTTTTGTATAGTATGATTTGGTCTATCTCTAACGGTTTACCAGTTATGCAAAAGTCGTCCAGAGTAAATACGACTACAGGGGCTATAGCCAGAAAATTCAAGATATACATTTCATTTGCCATAAAAATATCTCAAACATATGACATTTTAATCAAAATCGTCAGAGCCATTTTCAAGAAAATCAAAATTTTCGAAAAAGTTTCCATCTAAAGGGTAGTTTAGGATGGGGCTAGTTTCTTCAAAATCTTCGTGTCGCATCCTTGAAAGACATTAAACTTAAATACCAACTTTGGTTTTTAACCGACTTTTCGTTTTTGAGTTATGCTGTCCACAGACTGACAGACTGACACACAGACACACACATGGACCTTTTTCTAAAAATGCTTTTTTTGGATTCAGGGGGCCTCAAAACATGTATTTCCGGTGAAATCTCGACATCGAATTTTTGGGTGGAATACAATACTTCCCCTACTTACCAGTACAGAAAGTAAAAATTCAATGCCGCCCGGTAAGCGGAAGGTCTGTGGTTCAAATCCCAGTTGTGGCATTGAATTTTTAAGTTCCAGTTCTACCTCTCAAACTTTGCCCACACACGGCTTGTGTGTTTAAAAACACCAACAGTAAGTTTGTTGGCATAAATAAATAATAATTAAGGCTATCTAGTTTAAATGAAGGGGCTCCTAACTTTAACTACTAGATGAGTCAGTGTCCTAAAGGGGTCAAAGTTCTATACACTGGAACAAATATCCAATATTTACAGGGAAACACGTTGATAATTATTCGTGGGATATTAAGGACATTATTTACTGCCTTGTTTCCGCGAACAACTATTTCAAGTATTTATTCTTATATTTACTACATTTCCATGCGGAATTGAGCTCGATTTGAGTCCATTCCTATTTCCGTGTTTCCATGTTGGATTCAATCAGGAAATGAGATCGATTTGAATATGCAAGGCTAGAGAATAATAATTCAAGCTTTTATGTTGGTTACTGGCTTGTGTTGCCAATCCTGTAAAAATATGTTTTCTGCGTATTTTAACAAGATTTTGAGGTTAGCGGAAGTTTTTGAGAAGAATATATTGTGAGATTTGAATCGGTAGGTGTTTTCATGCAACACCATTTCGATCCGATTCCACCAAATAATGGATCGGATCCCGTGGTTGAGCTTCGTTTGAATCCACGTTTCTATGCGGTATTCAATCCGGAAAAAGAACTCAAATCGACTTGAATTCGCCATGGAAACGTAGTAGTTATATTAGACTGTAAAAAAATCTGATGTGCTGCACTCACATGACTTTCTCTGCTCTTGTACAAACTATTTGTACAAATTCTTATTCCTATCTTCTTCATGTTAGTTGAGATAAACATTTGTACAAATTATCTTATTGCTTATTTCCTTGTAGGTGCAAGGGGAAAGTTAGAATACAGAAGGATTTTGAGCGATAGTCAAATCTTTTAAACTTTGAGATTCTCTTTTCTTTGCACACTTAAGATACAAAAAAATGAACAACGATGATCCATTTCACGAAAGTTTTAAGTTTTCCGAAACTCACACACATAACAAGGAATATCTCCGAAATGGTTCACCCAACAAGAAAATTTGTTGAGACATAAATTGTGTATTTTAGCAAGATCTACATTTTTTGTATAGTATGATTTGGTCTATCTCTAACGGTTTACCAGTTATGCAAAAGTCGTCCAGAGTAAATACGACTACAGGGGCTATAGCCAGAAAATTCAAGATATACATTTCATTTGCCATAAAAATATCTCAAACATATGACATTTTAATCAAAATCGTCAGAGCCATTTTCAAGAAAATCAAAATTTTCGAAAAAGTTTCCATCTAAAGGGTAGTTTAGGATGGGGCTAGTTTCTTCAAAATCTTCGTGTCGCATCCTTGAAAGACATTAAACTTAAATACCAACTTTGGTTTTTAACCGACTTTTCGTTTTTGAGTTATACTGTCCACAGATTGACAGACACACAGACTGACACACAGACACACACACGGACCTTTTTCTAAAAATGCTTTTTTTGGATTCAGGGGGTCTCAAAACATATTTATGGTGAAATCTCGATATCGAATTTTTGGGTGGAATACAATACTTCCCCTACTTACCAGTAGAGAAAGTAACGAGCAGGCCATTCGATTATGAGTTAAATATATCTACGTTTTATACTACAGGTTTTATTAAGTGCCTTCACCAATCAATTATTTTATACAGCAATTTGAGGTAAATTTATTGACATATTTTAGATTTGTTTGAAAAAGGTATAAAATTAAGTTTTTGTGCCGCTTACCTATCTATCCTTACCTAAGTAGAGAAAGTACTGCCCCGAGAATTTCACATCGAGATTTTAGAAAAAAGGAATACTTCTGTCTGTCTGTCTGTCTGTCTGTCTGTCTGTCTGTCTGTCTGTCTGTCTGTCTCTCTCTCCCTCTGTATGTTTACCCATTTCAAACTACCCTTCATCTGCAAAATGTCTCGTTACTGTTTACTTTTTCAACAATGGTTTTTAGTCAAACACGAAACACATTTAAGACATTTGCGTAACCTAACATATACAGCTATCGGGGTTTTTCTGCATACATCCTTTGAAGTTCTCCTCATTATGAATGAATTTTGTATGACAGGAAAATCATAAGAGACAGACAAAAACTTAACTGAAAAAAAAAATGTACCTATCGTTAAAACATGCAATTTATGTCCGACAAGGCCCTAATGACCTATAGCTATTTTCACGTCATGAAGGCACAACGGGCTCTTATGGGCCATGTTATTCTTATGGAAGAATCAGGTGCGCCGTTGCCAAATTTGCGTGTTTTCAAATGTGACTAAGATAAAGTATGAACATGCATTTCGGTGTAAAATGTGTCGAAGAATACTATGGTATGCACGATAAGCCTTTTATGCAATTGTTCATTTTTTTAAATAATAAAATGTAAAATTTTGTTGAAAGCAGATTTTTTAACATCTTTCTCGCTCCGCACGTTTAAACATGGTTTTAAACCAAACTAATTGCAAATAAAAAAAAATCTAGATTATTCGCTTGCTTTTATAGGCCACGTTAGTATTTAGATTATATCAATATGTCTAAACATATTTTTTTAAAAAAATAAAGTTTAAAACAAAGTGTTGGGATTCTTCGTTTATACAGTGGAAAATGTCATCGCTGGCTAATTCTCGTTCTGTAAGTCCACGTAAAAACTTCCAGCGACAAAGTTGTCAAGGAAAGAACGAAATTATTTTTTATATAAATATAGAACATCTCCAGTAACAAGCCATCCATAAATCACCATTTAAAGGCAAATGTTTTTAGCGCGCCAAGCACACGGCCAACAACAGCCGGTTCTCCTGTCTTGCAGATGATGTGGCAGTTGAAGGGCCGATAACGGATTGTACTTCAGTGGAGGTTTTCAATAGGTTTCGGGAATTTGAGTTGTGAGCGAGTTTTGCAAGTTCTCTGGTAATCGTGTGCATTGCAGGTAAGTGATCAGTGCGGGATGGATCGCAGAAGAAAAGGCGAAATTATTAAAAGTGGCGAGCGAAAAACAATTCTCTTTGGGTGTTGAACCCATGTCCGATTAAGGTAACATCATATGTATTATATTTAGGTAAAATGTCAAGTGCTAACAGTTACTAAGAGAGTGCAATAAATTGAGGCATATTACTAGAAATTAACTGAAAAATATATAATAATTTGAAACTGTCCTTGCAATAAATGGCATTTGTGGAATTACAAATTAAATATATACTGCATGGAAGTTCTATAAACCATGTATCTTTGCAAGCATTCATAACAGGGGTTTTGACAGAGACGGGAAGGCATACGGGGAAACAAAGACACAACCTAACGGTATTTCCTTCCGGCCTGGGGGGTTAATGACATATAGGTAAGGGTTGTTCCCAGATGTGCGGGAAAATCTGCCGAAATTATTAAAAGTGGCGAGCGAAAAACAATTCTTAGGTGTTTGATGATGATAATGATGATGATGATGATGATGATGATGATGATAATAATAATAATAATAATAATAATAATAATAATAATAATAATAATAATAATAATAATAATAATAATAATAATAATAATAATAATAATAATAATAATAATAATAAAAACTAATAGTAATAAACCGGGTTGTGAGCAAAAACGCGGTAATCACAGAGGCGCAACATACGTGGCAACGCCGCGCTGATTCTCCATAAGAGCCATTGTGCCTTCATAACGTGAAAGACATATAGTTGTCGACGGGCCCTTAAACCCAACTCACTCACTCACTCACTCACTCACTCACTCACTCACTCACTCACTCACTCACTCACTCGCTCACATGTCCGACAAAATGTTTAGAATTTCCGAAATATTTACTGTTTTTTGGTTTGCATTTTCAAACACCTGCATTTCTGCAAACTAATATGAAGTAGATAGAAAACACTAAGCTTTAATATTAATAGTTTGTGATAGAGGAAGCCATGCAATTACAACAAATCAGATTTTTTATGGTTTCCTAAAATGTTCACTGAATACAAGACCCAAAATGTTGGAAGGCGTTTGAAATGTTAAGGTATTCATATACTTACAAGGTTTCTTTCCTGCTCTGTTGCACTCATATGCTGAGTTTTAAATTGTATGATCTTGGAATGATTGAATGAATAGAAATGGGGAAGGGGGAACAACGTGGGCTGAGCTGCGGATTCTACACCCCCCCCCCCATACTTTTGCGTCGAAAGCATGTACATATATCATTAATAGAAAAGAAACAACGATTATCGGACTTAGGATCGAAGTTATTATGGCGTCAAAAGATTTATACTTTTAATACAAAAATTCTCAAAGAAAAACTTTCAAACTGCTTCCCTTTAGAATAGTTCCTTTTTCTCTCCCTCTCATTTTCCACGCACTGGTAAGTAGAAGCAAATTTTCACTAAGCACATACCAACCTTTAGATACAAGCTGAAAGATGTGTCTGAACCACTGCAAATACCAAAGAAAATAGAAAACTTCCCAGCTTCGTCGCCGGAAGCTGCGGTTCATGGTACCGGAAGTTGAGAATTGCACTTCGTGTAGTCGATAAACCCCACATTCCCAAACCACAGAATCGGGTATCAGAGCCGTTTCAATCCATGTTACTATCGCATACACCATGCTGTTATTGCGTTTCATTTGTTAACTTCCTGCTCGACCAGCAACTGTCTGCAAAACCGCCGGCAAACATTTATCTCATTTTATTTGGGACTGAAATAATTTACATGATTAACAATTATAAGTTAACAAATATACGAAATTAATGCCAATATTGTACCGTTTATGCAGTATAGGCACCATGGGGATCGGCAGACGCTTTAAAGGGGAGAGGGGGCGCATGTTGGAAGCATGCAATCAAACAATATTAGGTCATTATTTTGTTGTCAAAAGTTATAGTATTTGTTGTGGATAACCGTATTAATTTGTGCTAAATAAAAATTGCTCTTTACATCAAAATTAAAATAATAGTCTAATAGTCAGTAATTGATTGTACATTGAGTATATTAAATTCTAAGGGGGGCACCCCCCCCCCTTGCCCCTCCTTCGCGACGCCCATGACAGGCACATATTTCAGTTTTACTTTCTCTACTACGTATATTAAGTAGAGGAAGTATTGTATTCGACCCAAAATTTCGATGTCGAGATTTCACCGGAAATATGTTTTGAGGCCCCCTGCATAAAATAAAAGCAAAGTCGGCTAAAAACCAAAGTTACTATTTAATTTAATATCTTTCAAGGATGCGACACGAGGATTTTGATGAAAATTTCTCCACCCTAAGCTACCCTTTACATGGAAAATGTTTCGAAAGGTTTTACTTTCTCAAAAATGACTATTTAGATTAAAATGTTTAAGATATTTTATGGCAAATGGAATGTATATTCTAAATTTTCTGGCTATAACCTATGTAGTCATATTTATTTTTAATGATAACTTTTGCATAATTGCATAATATTTTTTTGTGCAGTGAACCACTTCGGAGATATTCATTGTTATTAGTGTGAGTTTTGCAATACTTATACTTTTTCTCAAATGGATGGTTGTTATTTACTTTTTTCTCTTGTCCGTGCAAGGAGAACGGAATTTCAAAGCCTTCATATAGCGACCAGCTCTTAAAAGATTTGTCTATCGCTCAAAGCCTACTGTATTCCCATATTCCCCTTGCACCTACAAGCAAACAAGCAATAAGATAATTAATGCCAATGTTTATCTCGACTAACACGAAGGCAAAGGAATAAGAGTTTGTAAGAATGGTTAGTACAAGAGTAGAGAAAGTCATGTGAGCGCAATACATCAGATATTTTGAGGATCATATCCGCAGATGTATACTATATACGACAATTTGCCAGCCTGGCTGAGGCGGTAACTTTGTGGCCCGCATTTGGGAGGTGCCACAATTGGTGTTTTTCGTGGTTTTCCCCAGTCTCCAAGGTAAATACCGGATTGGATATTTAATAGCACGAACCAAAGTTCCACCTTAGGTCTAAAACAATATAACAAAAACAAAATAGAGGGTAATAGCGAATAGGTTGTCAACTATTTACAAATGACGGCATGTAGACTGGACGGCAGGGTTGCCAGGTGTACTGATTTTGTAGAACTCCTGTTAACAACTGAACGCACTTCAAAATCTCCTGCTTTTTATGTATTTTCCATTTTTAAATACTATTTTCCTCAACAACATATAATTCGCTCTTCCGAAAAATATTTTCAGGCAAGGCATTTCCCTCGTGTATAAAAACAAAAGATTAATATAATCACCTGTATACATAAACATATCTGTAGTTTCTGCATTGCTAAGTATCCTTGACTGCTACATTAAACCTGAACGTTTGAATTCCACTGAAATAGATAAAGTTGAATACAGTTGATCCAAAAGTATTTCTTCCTTTGGAAAACATGTATTTTGGTGCCAAAGTTCAAATATCCCTGTCTGACCAATATGTACAAGTTTTCAAATTACGCTGTGTTGATTTTTATGTTGAGTCAGTTCGCGACATACTATGTCGTTTTTCATTAAGTGATGCTCTTCTTACAATGTTAGAAGTGTTAGAACCTGCTAACATCCAAACAGTTCAGTCAATTACACCACTTGCTTCTCGGTTTCCTAATTTGGTGAAAGCAGAACAAAACCAACAAATAGACACAGAATGGAGGCTATTGCGCAACACATCATCATCATCATGTCAAATATGTACACACTAAGCAAAATTACCGTTTAAAAATCTACTGTTTTCTCCTACTTTTTTAAACTAATCTGTTTTTACTTCTGCAGACTTGGCAACACTGACAGGACGGCACCCTAAGGCCTTCTGCTCGGCACTAAAGTCGCTGTGTTGAAGCTGCCATCTGGACACACTGCATGGCCTCCAAAATATACAAAGTTCTGTATTTGCGTCTGAGTTGTAAAGGCATGTTTGAAGAGCAAGATCTATCCAAATCGTTCACAAACCTTGAAGACAATTATAAAACCTTCCATTTGAAATGTTGCCGACGTTACTTAATGATATGCATCATTGTCTGGTAGATAATGTTTTCCTGTGTCACATAAAGTGCCACATTATTTTAATTAATCTTACAAGCTTGTTCATTTAAATAAATTGTTTACCACACAGTTATGCAAATATGGTTTCATTCAATCATCCTGTATGTATGTTAGAAAGTAAACTTTGTTAGCTTTAATTCAGGTATACGAATACTATTTCTAAATAATTTTTACTTTCTCTACCGCTTGCTTAAGGCCCACAAATTCAATACTCTATTTCATCGGAAATAAATATGTTTTGAGAGAGAAAGAAAACCTTGAACATCCAAACTTCGAATTTAATCCTAAGTCCTTTAAGGCAATACATAATGAAATTTGGAAAAAATGTGAACATCTTCGATTTGCTTGCGTGTTTAGTATATCTAGAACTTGTAGTTTCATGCAAATAATACAGGTCGCTTTTAAAATATACGAGGCGAAAGCCTACGCTCTCATATTATAATAATGTTTGTGGCATTAAACATTTCCGAGATATTCGTTATTGTTGGTTTGAAATTTATGATATTCTGTCACTTTTCGAAGTACTAACTCACCTTTATTTTGTGTCTCATGATATATGCAAAGAGAATCAATTTAAAAGCCAGCATATATCCACTAGATTTTTAAACATTTGATTATAGCTTCGGTTTTTACTACATTAATTTAATATGTAATTAAACTATGAGTGCATTTGTAATCTAACAGTTAATCGAAAAACTAACTGCAGCTGGGGAAGAAATCCATTTGACAATGAAGATTTAGAAAAAGCTTATAACTCAATTCCGAGGAACAAATTATGGACGGTATTAGAAAAATGTGTATAATATAGATAGAAAACTAATTGAAATTATTAAAGATATTTATAAAGATAACACGGCCTATGTTATAATTTTAAATATCTAATTTTATAAAAACCACAAAGGGACTGAAACAATGTTGCAGTCTGTCACCAATTTTATTTAATATTTATCTAGAATGTACATTAATGAAATGGAAACAAAGCTGCAAATGTATGGGCATTCCAATAGGCAACAGATTTTTGCTGACACTTCAATTTGCTGATAGCCAGCTGGTTTTAGCGCAAATCAAATTTGGTATGGAATTTATGATAAGTTTGAAAAATACATATGAATCATCGGGTTTTACAGCAAATTTACAAAAAAAAAAAAAAAAAAAAAAAAAAAAAAAAAAAAAAAAAAAAAGGCAATACATAGCAACGTAAAAATGAATTTAATGTTGGAAGAAGGAATACAAATAAAGCAAGTGAAACAAACGAGATATTTGGGAATAATAGTAGTTAACATCGAAGGTATAGGCAAAGAGAACATCAAGCATAGAGCTGAACTGAGCGGGAAAATAGTAACGTCGTTAAATTGCTATATGGTGGGATAAGCATATTTGGAAAGACACCAAAAATATGTTGGTAAAACTTTGGTGGAGTATGTTGGAATTTCTGGAGGTGAGAAATGGAGAATCAACAATTACTCCAGGAATAGACTAACAGATCTAGAAATGGATTATTTTCGCAGGTGCGCCAAAAAGTGAAAATTAGAACATATCACAAATAACGAAATTAGAACCATAATGGAGGTAGAAGAAAGCATAACTGAAAGAATTGAGAAGAAGGAATTAAAACGGCGAACACACACTCACTTCCCTTATACATGTTTGCCCCCCTCCACTGACCAAGGCAAGCAGAACCAGACCTGTAGTCAGAGGCGGATGACGCGGAGTATACATAGAGGTACATACAATTCAATGGGAGGACGAATATCTTTGTTTTCGAGATGAAGACGATAAAGTTAGTGCTTGATTTGTAAGATTGGTAGTTGCAGATTTATACCATTTCCCTTGCTTACGTACCGTGTTCACGATAAATGTTATTTTGCTGGGAAAATAAAACGAACTATTGAAGCAATTGTATGACACATCCTCTTCACAATTTGAAGACCTAAAACATTTGAAACCAAAATCCAATCATTTGTACTTTTGAAGTTTCCATGTAGTGAGGCGTCACACGAGCTACAAAATATGAAATTAATTGCACTGCAGAATTCCACGACCGTAAAATGTTCTGAGAGAGAAGGGTTGCAATTACACTGCTGTGAGTATCCGAGATTATGTTTGTTTGGATCGAGTTTAATGGCAGTCTTTGGCTCCACTTATATATGGGACCAAACATTTTCAAAAATGAACTACATTAAAAGTGAATATCGCAGCAAGATAAGTGACAATCACCTTGCTTATCTTTTGAGACTGTGCACTTCATCTTTTGCGCCAAATATTGAAGACTCTCTGAAACGTAAATCGTGCTAGAAACATTGTGGTTAATCAGAAGTAGAATATGAATGTGTACGCCTTTGGTTACCTGTACGTAAGAATGAGCCGCCACTGGAACACAGTAACCACGGATAAATGTATCATCCTGTCCCAGCGGGTAGAAGGAGGTGATTTCAACCTCCCCTAACTTGCCTGCGGTTGAGCACCCCTGAACTACATCAATGCCAACCAACCAGAAAGAGGAAATGAGGGCAAACAAAGATTAATAGGTTTTGGAAGTTTGGCACGAGACGACGGCAGCAAAAAGAAGATAGAACTAAACTATTTTTTGCAATTCGCTTATCTCGATTAATATGAAGCAGAATAGAAAGAACAGTGTTTGCATGAATAGTGTGCAAAAGAGTGTGTAGGAAAGTTATATGAATGTCATACATCACAGCTCTTCCATGTTGCACGTTTTGATGATTGTTTTAAAGCGAGCTACATATTCAGAGATACTCGCTTGCACAATTAAAGGTACCAGTTTGCAGTCGAGGTCAACTGGTGTATATTTTTTCAGACCTGTAGGGTCGAGACCTCTCCTTCCACACCTGCAATGTTACACAATCGAGAGATCATTACATAAGTGCAACTAATATTGCTAAGAGCTCTTACTATCAGTATTACCCTCGAGACTAATCCTTTTTGCCCTGCAGCACTGATCTGATTACGTCATCAACAATCAATGTTTCTTTACGTATTAATATGTAGACCAGGCGAGTTTTCAACTGAACCTCCTTTCTGGGTGAATTTGTATGTGCCTAAGCAAATGTCACATGTTAAGGATAGGCATATGTTGGAAAAACTCTGATGTGTTGCACTCATATGACATTCCCTACTCTTGCACTAATTTTACTACTAACCTTTCTTATATTCCTCTATCTTCACGTTAGTCGAGACAAATATTTGTACAGTGCTTATTTTCTTGTAGGTACAGGGGAAATACAGTAGGCCTTGAGTGATAGCCAAATGTTTCGCTGTTACTGCCTCTGGCAAGCAGCTTCCATCGTCACCATAGAATGCGCAGGTGCATTATTGCGGTACTGCAACACCGAGGCTTTGACCTCTGGACTCTTCCGGTGGGGTTTTTTAGTGAGTAGGCTGCCCGGGTTCGAAGCCCGGGTAGGAGTCTTACACTCGCATGCGTGCATGCGGTTAGGGCGTAAGTAGCCTTTTTCCCCACCACAAAAAAAAAAAAAAAAAAAAAAAAAAAAAAAAAAAAAATATATATATATGTTTTAAGAGTGGTAGCTATATGAAGGGTTTGAAATTTCGTTCTCTTTGCACGGTCAAAACAAAAAGGTGAATAACCATCTTCCATTTGAGAAAAGTGTAAGTATTGCAAAACTCATACAAAAAATAAAGAATATCTCCGAAATGGTTAACTCCACAAAAAATGCATTTGCACATAACTTGTGTGTTTTAACGAGATCTACATTTTTTGTATAGTAAGATTTGTTCTCTCTTACGGTTTAGCAGTTATGCAAAAGTCACCAAGAGTAAACAGGAATACATAGGCTATAGCCAGAAAATTCTAAATACACATTTATTTTGCCATAAAAATATCTTAAACATGGCATTTTAATCAAAATCAGAGCCATTTTTGGGAAAATCATATTTTTTTAAAAAAATGTTCATCTTCAGGGTAGTTTAGGGTGGAGCAATTTTCTTCAAAATCTTCGTGTTGCATCCTTGAAACATATTAAACTTAAATACCAATTTTGGTTTTAACGACTTTTCGTTTTTGAGTTATGCTGTCCACAGATTGACAGACACACAAACACACACACATACACACACACGATTTTTAATCAAAGTCGTTCGAGCCAGCTTTGAGAAATTCAAATTTCTTTTTAAAACATTTGCCATGTAAAGGGTAGTTCAAGTTGGAAAAATTGTCTGGAAAACCGTGTCGCATCCTTGAAGGATATTAATTTGGTTTGGTTTGGTTTAAGGGCGCTCAACTTCTAGGTCATCAGCGCCCTTAAAAGATTCATGGCAATAGCCAGATATAAATTTCACTCGAAAATAAAAATACTAGCAACAAGAAAAATATACACAAAAAGTAAAAAAAACACTGGCAACAAACCAGATATGAAACAAGGTGATAAATATGTTCAAAAGCATAAAGAGATAAATAATTTTAAATCATAAAATTGATGTTGCACTCCGCTAAAAACTTAAAAACTATCGACCACTGTTTTGTCGTCCGCTAAGACCTCTGCAAGTCTGGCAGGCAGCTGCAGAGAATCCCGAAGGTGTGCTAGGGAGCAACACTCTAGTAGCACGTGACGTACTGACAAAAGGTTGTCACACAGCGGACATAGAGGGGCAGGGTCCCTTTTAAATAGGTAACCATGCGAAAAATAGCAGTGTCCTATTCTTAATCGAGCCAAACTAACCTCCTCGCGGCGATTGAAGGATGTTAAACTTAAATACCACTTCGGTTTTTAACCGACTTTTCGTTTTTGAGTTTTGCTGTTCACAGACACACGCAGACACATAGACACACACACACGCGCGCGCGCAAAAGGCCAAAATACTGATTTTAGTGTTATTAAACACTACAGATCTTCTACTTTAATTCTATGTAGCTTTTACAGCTGCACGACCTTTAGAAGCATGGCATATAGCGCCTGTATGTCCAACTAGGTTCCTATAAGGTTGTAAAAGACCAACCTTAAAGAGAACATACCATTCAAGGAAGGCCTCGATACTAAATCACCTACTGCAGAGGAGCAGACAAATTTAAGAATGCTCTTGAAAATATATACCTACTAAATGCTTTTTAAACAGTATAAACTCACAAACAGTGTTAGTTCAGCATTATAATTTTTAAACTGTGTTATCTTTGGTTCTCATTCGTCGACAAATTTTCGTTTTCCAATATTTCAACACGATATTGAAAATGAAATGTTTACGTGTTCATAAATAACTAGAGTGCATCTTTTTAATGTTCCATTTATATGCCGCCTTTAAGATCCAAGGTCATATTAGAGGCTTTTGACTTTTTGGAACAATTGCTCAACAGCAATGGTGTTAACAGGTTTTAACAGCGGTTTTGAATTTTGGGTTTCTATAACCTTGGATTAAATTATTTCATGAAATTCACACATTTAAACTCCCATTTATACTTTATAGGGAGGATGGGGAATAATCCTAGACAAAAAATATCCCCACCCTTCAGCCGGGAATCGAACCGGTGACCCCTTACACATTAGGCAGGTGCTTTACCAACTGAGCTGCCGGTCCAGCCTAAGATTTTTTTAAAGTGCTTAGTTGTAATCTAATTTAAACAACGTTCATATTGTGTAAATGTTTAACCCCAAAAGACTGACATTATTTTCTGATAAATAGGACAATTAAAAAATTAATTCACACTTTATTAATACAGTATTAAAGGATTTATTTATTAAGCACGAATATTTCCCAAAAATATGCACCTGCATCGTGCAAAACAGGGGGAAAAAATAGTAATAATAGTAATAATAATAGTAATAATAGTAATAATAATAATAATAATAATAATAATAATAATAATAATAATAATAATAATAATAATAATAATAATAATAATAATAATAATAATAATAATAATAATAATAATAATAATAATAATAACGTGGGACCTAATTAAAATAAAAAAGATTATCTGATGTTACTCTCACATGACTTTCTATATCCATTCTGTAATAAATTAGTCTAAAAAGGCTTAACTATTCTTATCTACTAAGTGTTAATCGAAATGGACATTTGTAGAAATGGTTTAATTACATATTTCCTTGTAGGTACAATGGGAATAGGAGGCTACAGTAGGCTTAATCGTTAGTCAAATTTGTTAAGAGCTGGTGGCTATGTGAAGGCTTTGACATTCCATTCTCTTTGCACGGCCAGGACATAAAAATGAATAACTTACCTACTATATGAGAAAATTGCATTTGAAACTTTCAAACCAATAACAAGGAATATAGTTGTCTATACAACCATATAATATTATATTTATTATAACATATATTTATTATTATTGCTATTATTATTATTATTATTATTATTATTATTATTATTATTATTATTATTATTATTAATCAGCAGCAGCAGGGTGGAACCGAACCACGGAACATTCCGTGGCCGGAACCAGAGCTACCACGCTCTAGCCCACTGCACCACGGCTAGACAGTAGTGCAGTTTACCTCAAGCAATAATATTTTTAAAATAATATTGAAAATAAGCAAGGAATCCGATATAAATATTGTTAACACAGAAATCGCCAATACAAACTTCATAATCAACTTGGAACGGCCTTCTAAATACAATTATTAGAAACAAATTGCCAAAAACGAATCTTATACACTTAAATGATGGTTGCAATGAAGGCATTATTTTGCTTTTGAATAATAAATTCTGTTGTTGTCATGTAAGTCTGTAGACTACGATCAACTAATTACCTACATACAAACAGCACTCTACTATTGTGAAACTTATGCAGACCGCCTGCTTGCTGAACCTTACTGAACACATTAATATTAATTAAGGTCACGTATTTCGCATTGTGTTTGGCTACCAGTGTCCTTTTCCGAGTCATTACACCTGAAGCTTAGAATCTGCATCTGCATCGCTTGGAAATGACATATCAACCATAACATTGTTGCCTTAACGCAAAATGTAGGCCCTGCAGTTTTCAAAAGTGTAACTTGTCCGTACCTAAGGCCATTAGAATGTCTCTTTAAACGCAATTTAAACGGACTTTAATGTTATAGTATCTTTAGATGTGCAAATTATGTTTTTACTTCTTCCACTACTTATATAGTAGGTAGAAACGGTACTAGACTCCAATTGTATGATGTATTCGTTGGTGAACAATTAAAAAACGAAAAGTCGCTTCAATGCCAAACTTGGTATTTAAGTTCAGCACCTTCCAAGGATACGACACGTAGATTGTTAAGAAAATCCTCCCAAACCAAACCATTCTTTACATGGAAAAAATTTCAACAATTTTGATTTTTTCAAAAATTGCTCAACGATTTGTATTAAAACGCTGTATCTTTAAGTTATTTTATGAGAAATTAGATGTATTTATTTTCTTCTAAAATGTTTGCATAAATACACAGTTTTCTTTTACTGATGTTAACATTCTACAGTCCTTCGTGATATTACAACTCACAACTGTTTTCCTCTCGTAACCTTGACTCACTCCTTTCTGTCTTTCTTCACTTTCTGTGTCTCTCAAACAGCTAACTTTGAAGATACAGTCACTCAACACTCATTAACTGCTTCGTTATCTTCCTTCACGACGCGCAGGTTCTATCACGTACAAACACTAAAACAAAATACTGACTCACTCTCCGACGACTCATATCTGTAACTAACTCTTCTCCTTAACGCCTCCTTACATAGCGAGGATGACGTAACATGGACCTTTCTCGGACTTCTACAAATATGCCGACTGCCGGACACTTCTCAAATAATCTGGAAAACCCCCTTTGGTTCTGCCGCTGTAATTGTAAGGTGTTCACAACAGTCGCGTGAGGCAGCCTGATCTTGAGCGTTTTAATGCATGTAACGTCAGTGAGGTGAGCAGCCCTGCCCCGACTGTCCTTTGTTGTGCGCCGCGGCCAGCGTCACAATACATTATAATGTGGATTTTATAGGCCGAGGCATCACTCGACTGTTTAAAGGCAAAGACGATGTTGCTTAATCTAACATGAATTTATGGAAAACAATGAAACGAGTACTTAAGAAAATGCACCACTGAACTTTGTTGAAAATTGCTACTTTAGTGCTGCAAGTCCAAAAATACTCAAAAGCCCACAATTACAAAATTTCTTTCACTCTTGGTATAAATAGTGAGAATCTAGGGATATTTATATAATATTTCCTGAGGATTCCAAGAAACACATTTATACCGGGTAGCTATAACTAGAATAACCGTGTTTGGCGTAGCAAAGCACAAAATAATCATCGTAAGAGCCTGACATCTCGTAGATATAATTACGCAATACATTCGCCAATTATGGGAGGAGTGGGGGGGGGGGGGGGGACTCCCAGATCTTGCGAACCAGGTGAAAATATGGCGCTGTAAATGGTCAGGACAAGACTTGGGTACAGGAAAATGCCAGACACGAACAAACACATCATAAAGTCGATTCTGGCATGTTTATTAGGAACTTGTTACATGGTCATCAACTCAGCAACATTTTGAAGGTATCTAATACGGCATGACCGATAGTTGTAGCAAACATGGCGAAATCACAGTGAGATATCTTTGTTTGCTAGCATTTATGTCCCTGATAAACACGATCCTTCAAATATCCCAACACCAGAAGTTACGTGGATTTAAATCTGGGTATCCTGAAGGCCACATATCACATTACCTAGGGCCAATGGGGTCGTTACTGAGGGTTTCTAGTGGCAAATCGTTCACTTAGCAAGTGACATGTGCGTGGAAATAATGTCATAGTTGACTTCTTGCTTACAGAGCCGTATTTTCACCTGGTGGCAAGATTTGGAACTATTGCTTGTCATAATTCGCGAACGTATTGCTTAATTAGCATATCTGCGAGATTTCACACTCCTAAAGCATCACAGTTCGTGCTGTGGCATCATGGGCACCATAATCTAATTAAAACTACCCCATATTATAAAAATCTGATGTGTTGCACTCACATGCCTTTCTCTACTCGCGTACTAACCATTCTTGCAAACTCTTATTCCTACATCTTCTTCGTGTTAGTTGAGATAAACATTTGCATAAATTATCTGATTGTTTATCATCTTGTAGATACAAGGAGAATATTGGAATACACTAAACTTTGAGCGATAGTCAAATCCTTCAAAGCTTTCAAATTCCGTTCTCTTTGCACGGTTAACATATAAAAATTGAATAACGATGTTCCATTTGACAGAAGTATAAGTTCTCAAAAACTCACACCAATAACAAGGAATATCTTCGAAATGGTTAGCTCTACAAAAAAACATTTATTTGGCCATAAATTGTGTGTTTTAGCGAGAACTACATTTTTGTATATCTAGTAAGATTTGGTCTATCTCTTACGGTTTGCCAGTTATGCAAAAGTCATCCAGAGTAAATAGGACTGCATGGGCTATAGCAAGAAAATCAAAATATACAATTCATTTGCCCTAAAAATATCTCAAACATATGGTATTTTAATCATATTCGTTAGAGCCATTTTCAAGAAAACCAAAACTTTCGAAAAATTGCCCGTGTAAAGAGTAGTTCAGGGTGGAGGAATTTTCTTCAAAATCTTCGGGTCGCTTCCTTGAAAGACGTTAAACTTAAATACCAACTTTGGTTTTTAACCAACTTTTCGTTTTTGAGTTATGCTGTCCACAGTCTGACAGACACACACACGGATCTTTTTTCTAAAAATACTTTTTTCTTTTTGGATTCAGGAGGCCTGAAAACATATTTCAGGTGAAATCTCGACATCGAATTTTTGGGTGGAATACAACACTTTACTATACGTTGTGGAGGAAGTAAAAATCGTGGTCGAGAAGACCGCATAACTGGCCGAGAGGGACTTGGGCGCTGACCACTTCCCACTTCTAGTACTGCACCCCACTCATGATGCCTGTGATGGGCAAAGGTGGGGGAAGCAGCGGTCCGGCGGTAGACCTTAGCCCTGATGGGCTGCTGTGCTAGGGGGTTACGTATATTAAAAATAAGGCATTTTAATTAAAATGATTGAGTCATTTTTGAGAACATCAAAATCATTGAAGTGAAGGATAGCTAAGAGTGGGAATTTTCTTGAAAGTATTCGCATTTCATCCTTCTTCGAAGATGCTGAACTGAGACCTACGAAGTTTGATATTTATTTAATTTTTAAGTTGAGGTTCACAGATCCAAAAACACGCATTTCCAGTGAAATCTGAATATCGAATTTCTCGGTGCAATGCAATACGTCCTCTACTACAAGTACTACAGAAAAGTATAAAAATATTGAAACAAAAGTTAAAAACTATTCATTGTTTGCGTATGACAAACTTAAGATAAAACATTTAGTCAAATCAAACATTTTCAGTTGCTCATTTCATTAATATTTGTTTCGTTTAAAACCTCGACAATTCAAAGGAACAACAAATATATCTATAGTAGTTGCAACAAGTCCCGTTATTGTAATTGCGGCAAAACACCTACTTTGTAGACAGGTCAAGGTGTTATCAGTACTAATGTAAGAACAATGGGCAGCAAGCAGATGCACCTCAAGTCTGATAATATATTGTCCTTGTGATAAGATTAAATTATTTCTGGCATGCCTTGGCTGTGTTCTGGAACAGACTTCTGTTGCCAATTGATCTAGACTAACACTACTAGCTGAAATACACGACGTTGCCCATGGTTTGATGATCTATCCCTACAAGTTCTAGATTTAGGTTACACTTGCCCAATAGCTTTGTGTTTCTTTGGAGATATTTAAAAAGCATTACTCGGTACACTTATAGAATTAATTAAAACTCTTAGAAAACACAATAAGGCCAAAAAATGAACTAAACAGAACACCAAGAATACACTATGATACAAAAGCACTGTTGAACAACTACAAATACCACAGGAGGAAAGTGAAGTATAACATTTTGACTTAAGAAGCATTGTGTCACTTATATCACTTACACAACTTGAAGCAAGCATTAACTTATTATTTTTATAATCATCATCATCTGCAGAAATAAAGTACAGCCAACGCAGGGGTGCAACACAAGAATTTCAAGAAAATTCCCCAATCCAAAACTACCCAGTATATGGAACACTTTTCGAAAATTTATTTCCTCAAAAACAGCTGTACCAATTTTGATTAAAACACCTCTGTTTAAGGTATTTTCAACACGTATATTTTGAGCTTTCTTGAAATAGCCTATGAAGTCCTCTTCATCTGAACTCCTTTTGTATAGCTGATAAACAACGAATGGGCAGAATCTTACTACACAAAATATGTCGTTTAATCACACAATTTGTAATGTTTTCTACACACAGACACGCACGCGCCAATACACAAACAGGTATACCTTTTCCTACAAATGCCCTTTTTTTCTATTCATGGAGTCTCAAAATGTGTACACTTCGATCCAAAAAGTTCTTATTTTCAAATCAATCCTTCTCATTTCTTTAATATACATATTATTGCTTTAGATTAAACAAATTTGATAGAAAACACTCCAAAATAAAATGTATGAATTTCCGGCCCATAAAAGCCTGATGAGGCCTGAGAGTAAAATTAGGGGTCTTTCATGATCGATATAGAATGGGATGCTGAGAACTATAGCAGTTAAATGAGCGTCCACACATAAAACCTAATGCAGCATTCCTTTGTTCGTCGTGATGTCACGGGAGTAGCTGAAAATTTCGAAGCAATCTTTTAGTGACGACTGTTTAAAGATTTATCGCTTCATCCTTCTCTTGCACCAGTAGTGTTAGTGGTATTGATAGGGGTAATGGTGGTCGTAGCGGTGGTGCTTGTAATGGTAGTGGTAGTAGTGGTGATGGTGGTTGTAGTGGTGGTGGTTGTAATGGTAGTGGTAGTGTGGTAGTGGTGGTTGTAGCGTTGGTGGTTGTAATGGTAGTGGTAGTGTGGTAGTGGTGGTTGTAGTGGTGGTAATGGTGGTCGTAGCGGTGGTGGTTGTAATGGTAGTGGTAGTAGTGGTGATAGTGGTTGTAGCGTTGGTGGTTGTAATGGTAGTGGTAGTAGTGGTGATGGTGGTTGTAGTGGTGGTGGTTGTAATGGTGGTAGTAGTGGCGATGGTGGTTGTAGTGGTAGTAGTGGTGATGGTGGTTGTAGTGGTGGTGCTTGTAATGGTAGTGGTAGTAGTGGTGATAGTGGTTGTAGCGTTGGTGGTTGTAATGGTAGTGGTAGTGTGGTAGTGGTGGTTGTAGTGGTGGTAATGGTGGTCGTAGCGGTGGTGGTTGTAATGGTAGTGGTAGTAGTGGTGATAGTGGTTGTAGCGTTGGTGGTTGTAATGGTAGTGGTAGTAGTGGTGATGGTGGTTATAGTGGTGGTGGTTGTAATGGTGGTAGTAGTGGCGATGGTGGTTGTAGTGGTGGTAATGGTGGTTGTAGCGGTGGTGGTTGTAATGGTAGTGGTAGTAGTGGTGATGGTGGTTGTAGCGGTGGTGGTTGTAATGGTAGTAGTAGTAGTGGTGGTGATGGTGGTTGTAGCGGTGGTGGTTGTAATGGTAGTGGTAGTAGTGGTGATGGTGGTTGTAGCGGTGGTGGTTGTAATGGTAGTGGTAGTAGTGGTGATGGTGGTTGTAGCGGTGGTGGTTGTAATGGTAGTGGTAGTAGTGGTGATGGTGGTTGTAGCGGTGGTGGTTGTAATGGTAGTGGTAGTAGTGGTGATGGTGGTTGTAGCGGTGGTGGTTGTAATGGTAGTAGTAGTAGTGGTGATAGTGGTTGTGGCGGTGGTGGTTGTAATGGTAGTGGTAGTAATGGTGGTTGTAGCGGTGGTTCTTGTAATGGTAGTAATAGTAGTGGTGGTGGTTGTAGCGGTGGTGGTTGTGATGGTAGTAGTAGTGTGGTAGTGTCGGTTGTAGTGGTAGTGGTAGTTATAGCGGTGGTGATAGTGATGGTAATGATAGTGGTGGTTGTAGTGGTAGTAGTGGTAGTGGTGGTTGTAGTGGTGGTAATGGTAGTAGTAGTGGTAGTGGTGGTTGTAGTGGTGGTAATGGTAGTAGTAGTGGTAGTGGTGGTAATTGTGGTAGCGGGGGTGAGTTGGGGTGGTCGTGGTAGTTGTGAGAGAGGGGGGTGGTGAGGGAGGGGGTGAGGTGCAGGTGGTCGTGGTAGTTGTGAGGAAGGGGGATGGTGAGGGAGGGGGTGAGGTGCAGGTGGTCGTGGTAGTTGCGAGGAAGGGGGATGGTGAGGGAGGGGGTGAGGTGCAGGTGGTCGTGGGAGTTGTAAGGAAGGGGTGCAGGTGGTCGTGGTAGTTGTGAGGAAGGGGGATGGTGAGGGAGGGGGTGAGGTGCAGGTGGTCGTGGTAGTTGTGAGGAAGGGGTGCAGATGGTCGTGGTAGTTGTGAGGAAGGGGGATGGTGAGGGAGGGGGGTGAGGTGCAGGTGGTCGTGGTAGTTGTGAGGAAGGGGGATGGTGAGGGAGGGGGTGAGGTGCAGGTGGTCGTGGTAGTTGTGAGGAAGGGGGATGGTGAGGGAGGGGGCGAGGTGCACGTGGTCGTGGTAGTTGATAGGAAGGGGTGCAGGTGGTCGTGGTAGTTGTAAGGAAGGGGTGCAGGTGGTCGTGGTAGTTGTGAGGAAGGGGGATGGTGAGGGAGGGGTGAGGTACAGGTGGATGTGGTAGTTGTGAGGAAGGGGGATGGTGAGGGAGGGGTGAGGTGCAGGTGGTCGTGGTAGTTGTGAGGAAGGGGAATGGTGAGGGAGGGGGATGGTGAGGGAGGGGGTGAGGTACAGGTGGATGTGGTAGTTGTGAGGAAGGGGATGGTGAGGGAGGGGTGAGGTGCAGGTGGTCGTGGTAGTTGTGAGGAAGGGGAATGGTGAGGGAGGGGGATGGTGAGGGAGGGGTGAGGTGCAGGTGGTCGTGGTAGTTGTGAGGAAGGGGAATGGTGAGGGAGGGGGATGGTGAGGGAGGGGTGAGGTGCAGGTGGTCGTGGTAGTTGTGAGGAAGGGGGATGGTGAGGGAGGGGTGAGGTGCAGGTGGTCGTGGTAGCATCAGTAGCTGCAGTAGGATATGCGGGGATTGGAGAGTGCTCAACGGCCGTCGCACTTCGATCTAAGTTTCTTTTGTACCACTCCTATCTCCCACCAGAAGTTCAGTTTATTGAATACTGGAACTATACCCACGCCTTTGAGTGGGATCGAACACAGGAAACTGAGCTCTCACACTCTAGCCCACTGCACAAAGGCAGAGACTTGTTGCGCAGTGGAAGTTTATTTGGATTAACATGAAGAAAATGAAGGAAAGTTTTCTAAAAATAGTTGTTAGAATAGCGGGTTGAGAAAGTCGTGCGAATGTGACAATTTGTTTCTTACTGGGAACCACAGCCAGAAGCGGAGGGTTGAAGTTGATCGTGACCTTTTCCATTGGGATGGAGAAAGGTTTGCGTGCAGGACGTGATCTCATCCCTTGCAGATTTCTATAACGAGATACGAATCGATGACGGGGGATACTGTCACCTTGTAATGAATCAGAAGTAACCCGCAATATCGTGCCTTGCCCGTGGCATTTCCCAACCGGACGGAATGCAAACCAATAACTCATTTCCTCTATCAACATTTGCCAAATAATAATCCCTTCGCCCCATGAGATTACGCTGTACCAGGGTATTTGAATATCTTCTTTGGTCGGCGAATCAATAAACGACACGTGTAAGCCATACAGCAAACTGGCATTTTCAGGAACGTAAATGTTAGATATACATTTCTTTTCGCATACGTGCGCAAGTTTGTGTGCATGAAACAACTCACGAAGGCTGCTGAGATGTTATACTCGAGTTGAATAAAACTGGTAGGTCTTTTAAATGTTTGGTGCATTCGGACAAACAAGTTCAACATTTTAAACTTTTTAATGAAAATGTTTTTATCGTGTCAAAATGGTTCAGCTGCAATAGTTCTTACATTATATTGCAACTGTGTTATACCAGCGATGTCCAGCGTTTGCGAAAGACGGGAGGTGGGATTTCCCTCCTTTCACTATGCGCGGAGTTTGCCATTCTTTAACACCCAGACGTGCATTATGTTACAGTGGCGGTTTTGTTCTATGTACAGCGTTACTGGCTTAAATACGTGCAGAAAGGAATGCGCTGCCTTTTTTTTTTTAAAAGAATAAAATTCATTATTTAGCTTCTTGTTTGCTCCCCGCTGACCACACATCAGAGGAACATACAAAAAAAGTAAATAACTCTGGTAAAGCCATCGCTGGGCTGGGCTGACCAGATGCAAGTAATTCATAAGAAAGTTTTTCGTCTCTTTACCCTACACCCTCTCGTCCATTGAAAAAACATTTAGTGCCGGCTGTACGTTGTGTTTGATTTACGAAAGCATTTTCAGATCTTATTCGATAAACATCTCTTCATTAGTGACTTCTTTGGCACTGCTTACGTTTAAGGAGTCTATCAATATTTGTCATAGCCTTAGAAGATCCACCAAGTGATCGTCGCGTAACATATTGCGATGCAGACTCTTAGTATAGGTCAATTTGGAGAAACTCTGTTCGCAAATATGTGTGGAAATGGCCAACATGAGCTCCAGCACACTTTGATACAAATGGCGGAATAACCTCAATGCCGCCTATCCAAATCAATGGATTGATAGAGATGGACCAGTTGCATGGCCAGCACGGTCGCCAGATCTGCTACCTCTCGACTACTTTCTGTGGAGTTGAAAAATGTGGTCTATGACACTCCTATAACGTCAGCAGAGATGTATCGAGTCCACGGAGCTATTCAAAATCTTCAAAGACAACCGGAACTATTAGGTTATGTGCATGAGGCCCACCGCCGCCGATAGAGGCTGTACAATGACGTAGGAGCTACACAGTTCGAAGCTCGTTTGTGACGTAGATAGCTCTACGTTGAGTTTATTGATGAAATGTGAAGGCACACCCATGTCACCCGTGCATTTCCGGACAGGGTTTCCTATTTTAAAACCGATCAGTTTGCGTCCCGCACAACATACTAAACGTTGTCCGTGTTTTTTGGTGTGAACTATACAGAAATATTTTCAGACGATATGTAGATATCTTAAAACAAGTAATTTGAGACAGGAGACTTATGAACTGTTTGTTCAAATTTTGAAGTTGACTCAATCATTATTACATTAGCGATCGAGTATAAGGTCACCATCGTTTTCGAGTTGGAGTCAGGTTCACTACTTCTTTTTCTTTTCTTTCTTTTGATAAGAGGATATCAATAATGTTTTGGTCTAGATTTTAAATTCTGTTTCAATTTATGCATTTTTATTACAACATATACAATTTGTAATGCTTGCTATAAAATTCATTATGTTAAATCCTGCTTAATACATTCATATACTGTATTTCAAAATAGGGGTGGTTTAAAGGATGAGGAAAGTATAAAAACATCTAAGATGTCATTTTATACGAAATGGTGATCTGAATTTTCATGGCAAATTGATAGTGACGAAGGAACGAATGTTGTACTCTACCCAAGAGCCGAATCGAGGAAATGATAGTAGTGTTAATGCTCTTCTTCGAATGGAATAAAAAATACAAAGAAAAACATCTGATGTGTTAAACTCACACGACTTTCTCTACTCTTGTACTAACCATTCTTACGAACTCTTTATCCTATATCTTCTTCGTGTTAGTTGAGATAAACATTTGCAGAAATTATTGCTTATTTCCTTGTAGGGGAATATGGGAATACACTAGGCTTTGTGCGATAGTCAAATGTTTTAAAGTTTTCAAATTCCGTTCTCTTTGCACGGTTAGCATTTAAAAAAAACTGATGTGTTGCACTCACATGACTTTCTCTACTCTTGTACTAACCATTCTTACAAACTCTTATTCCTATATCTTCTTCGTGTTAGTTGAGATAAACATTTGTACAAATTATCTTATTGCCTTGTAGGTGCAAGGGGAATCATAGAATACAGTAGGCTTTGTGCGATAGTCAAATGTTTGAGATTCTGTTGTCTTTGCACACTTAACATATAAAAAATGAACAACAATGATCCATTTCACGAAAGTTCTAAGTTTCCCGAAACTCACACACATAACAAGGAATATCTCCGAAATGGTTCACCCTACAAGAAAATTTATTGAGACATAAATTGTGTATTTTAGCAAGATCTACATTTTTTGTATAGTATAATTTGGTCTATCTCTAACGGTTTACCAGTTATGCAAAAGTCGTCCAGAGTAAATACAACTACAGGGGCTATAACCAGAAAATTCAAGATATAAATTTCATTTGTCATCAAAATATCTCAAACATATGACATTTTAATCAAAATCGTTAGAGCCACTTTCAATAAAATCAAAATTTTCGAAAAAGTTTCCATGTAAAGGGTAGTTTAGGGTGGGGCTATTTTCTTCAAAATCTTTGTGTCGCATCCTTGAAAGAGATTAAACTTAAATAACAACTTTGGTTTTTAACCGACTTTTCGTTTTTGAGTTATGCTGTCCAGAGACACACACACACAGAACTTTTTCTAAACAGGTTCTTTTTTTTTTTTTTTTTTTTTTTTTTTTTTTTTAATTCAGGGGTCTCAAAACAAATATTTCCGGTGAAATCTGGACATCGAATTTTTGGGTGGAATACAATACTTCCCCCACTTACCAGTAGAGAAAGTAAAAAGTTGGGTTAAAGTCTTTACAGTTTTTTTCTTTCCCAGACGAGAACTGTTCGAACTATCCTGGTATATTGCAGATGCCCACACTAATTGTAAGCATATCTTTCTGTTGATCCGGAGTGGCAATAGGGAACAATAGAGTGTTTATGAATTGCGCATTGTAGATAACCCCGTTTGCATTGCCCATGCAGCCACCGAGCCCAGAGTTCGTTAGGGATGACAATTGAATACGGCATACTTCGTGCTTCTGTAAGTTTGGCAGGTAAATAAACAGCAAACACTGTCAACTTCGGCACGTAAATATAAATATATATTATTGGTTTCTGTAGTGAACTCACGCTAATTGCAATTATAGGACTGATGTCCCTGAAGAGTATCTGTTAGTGGGCAAGTGATAGTTGATATCCAGGGCTGAGTATTGAGTTACGCGTCTCGTCGGATTGGTGTTCCACAAACAAAACAAAGCTGCAGAGTTCCTCTCACGGGAAGCTGGCTGTAAGCAATGAGCCTGACATCAACAACTACAGCGTTTTCTAAGAAATATTACATATCAACATATCAACAAGGCTTAAGGGGGGATGTAAGTCAGAAGTCACTGATGTATTTAAAAAAAACTAATGTGTTGTACTAACCATTCTTACAAACTCCTATTCCTATATGTTCTTCGTGTGTTTTGGCGAGATCTACATTTTTTGTAGAGTAAGATTTTGTCTATCTCTTACGGTTGACGAGTTATTCAAAAGTCATCCAGACTAAACAGGACTACATAGGCTATAGCCAGACAATTCAAAATGTGCATTTCATTTGCCATACAAATATCTCAAACATATGACATTTTAATCAAAATCGTTACAGCCATTTTCAAGAAAATCAAAATTTTCGAAACATTTTCCATGTAAAGGGTAGTTTAGGGTGGGGCTATTTTCTTCAAAATCTTCGTGTCGCATTCTTGGAAGACATTAAACTTAAATACCAACTTTAGTTTTTAACCGACTTTTTGTTTTAGGGGTTAGGCTGTCCACACACACACACACGCACGCACGCACGCACGCACGCGCACACACACACACACACATACACAGGGACCTTTTTCTAAAAATGCTGTTTTTGGATTCAGGGGGTCTCAAAACATATTTGCGGCGAAATCTCGACATCGAATTTCTGATGCAGTACTTCCCCTACTTACCAGTAGAGAAAGTAAAATGGTTTCTTTTTTCCTTTGATTCAGGGGTCTCAAAACGTATATTTCCGGTGAAATCCTCACATCGAACTTTTGGATGGAGTACAATACTTCTTTCTACTTACCAATAGAGAAAGTAAAAATGAAAAGGCGATTAAAAATCAAAGTTGGTGTTAAGTTTAGTATTTTTCAAGCAGGTGACAGAGATTTTGAAGAAAATTCCTCCACCCTAAACAACCCTTTACATGGAAATTTTTTCGATAATTTTGATTTTCTCAAAAATGCCTAATGATTTTGATTAAAATTCCATATATATAAAAAGTTTTCTTTATGTCAAATGAAATGTATATTTTGAATTTTCAGGCTATAGCCCATGTAGTCAGGTTTACTTTGGATGACTTCTGCATAACTGATAAACCGTAAGAGATGGACCAAATTTTACACAAAAATGTAGATCTCGTAAAACACACAAGTTATGTCACAATGCATTTTTTCGTGGAGTGAACCACTTCGGAGATATTCCTGGTTATTTGAGTGAGTTTTGCAATACTTCAACTGGAAGCGTGGCGTGCGTTTTATGATATTTTATCATATATTTACTTTTATAAATACCTAACTACCAATAAACTGTAATATTTGTTGTCAAGCACCCCACGAAGTTCTTACAATAAAATGTATTAGTTTGTTAATGTAACATTTTATTTTAAACGTATTGCAAATTTGTTTAATTATAATGAACCAGTGGACTTTATATCGCTATAGAACAAATTCTGCATACTTAAAATTATGTTTTACTTTTTAGTTCGGTTTGTTAGTAACGTGTGTTTTTTTAGTTTTTGGAAATTATAATTTATTTTATCACTTGACTGTGTAAAGAGAATGGAATCTCAAAGCCTTGATATAGCGATCAGGTTTAAAAGATTTCACTGTCACTCAAAGGCTACTGTATTCCCCTTGTACCTACAAGTAAATTAGCAGTAAGGTAATTTCTGAAAATGTTTATCTTGACTAACATGAAGGTACAATCACTGTACCCCCACGGGAATTATTTAGATCTGGCAGACATTCTCTTCTTTCTCAATGGATTCAGGAGTGGGAAGCCTTTACTAATACAAAACATGTTTTTTGTCCCTGTCTTCCACTCTTGCAGCTCCTCAATCGTCCATGGTTTGCTTCTTTACGTTACCCGCGTCACTTCATCTCACTGTTCTCGCGGATGCGTGTGGCTCACTGTTACACTCCGGCGTATTTGTTCCGCTTTGGTTCTGGGAGCACACCTTATTGCAACTGTGGTCAAGAGGCCACCTTAGACCATCTTTTATTAGAATGTCCGAACCTTGCACATAAGGTAGAACGATTTTATTCAGACCTATACTCCCAAATTATAGTTTTTCCGGTGTCAATCAATTACTTATTGACTATAAAAAATGAGCGCGTTTTACAGGCGATTTTTCGTCATATACAACGTTGTGGTTTTCGATTTTGATATTAACTTACTCTTTATTTTATTCCGATCTTCTCCTCTGAATTTTTATATCATATACTAAATCACGTTTTGCTTACTTTTAGCATCTAGTAGTAAACCTGCATTTATGAATGTGCCCGCAATATCATTCGGTTAATGATATCTTCAATTTCGTACTGTTGGTACGACAAATTACTACCTCTATAGTTAGTGTGGCCGTATAGCTTCCGATAGAGCTCTTGGCCAAGGAAAAAAAAAAAAAAAAAAAAAAACATGTTTTTATGCTGTTGGTTAGATGATTTCGCAACACCGTAACCATGGCTCCGTTTATAAACTGTTAATAAACAAACTAGCTATTAAATGAAAGAAGTTCGGCATCTGTATTAAAAAGATCAGTTATATCTCGAAGATATGGAAAACATACCAGAGAAACAGGATGAGATATCCAATATAGAGAACATCACAAGAGAAGAAACGGATGCTATGCAAGATGATACAGATCAGAACTTTCAGGAATCGAATCCTCGAGAAAGGGAAAACACCTCTTCCTGCAGAAGTGAATGTGAGGATAATGCTGAAGAGGAGGAAGTGAATCCAAGTATATTAAATATAGAGAATGAACAACTCTTGGAACCACAGAAGGAGGAAACGCCTCAACTTAGTCCTGAAAAACGAAAGGTACATAATTACAGTGATTTTTACCACTGCATGGCAAATTAACTCGTACTGTCCGGTTTTCTGTATTCCAGAAACAAGGCTTCATTGAATAATGCTTGTGGAATATATTTCAGATTTGGGAGAACTCTAGACGCATGGGCAGTTATAAGCTTTGTTTATGATGATGTCAGAGTAATTTGGTTAAATGATTATACCGCGGTTCCTAGAACATTTCCGACGTTTCCCTACAAATGTCACCCTTCCCATCGCGCATATGCAGTAACGGAAAGATGGCCATATTTGTTAACCTTACGCCATTACTTTCCTATAAAAGAAAACGTCGTAAAAGGGTGGGTGACTGTGTTGCAGGTTTTTCAAGTGAGAGCATATACATCAAACAATACTCCTAAGGTATTACAGAGTTGTATTTCACTTTTATCCTCTTTTAATTCGAACCCAAAGCACAATAGTTAAGCCAGTAATTTATCTATTTTTAAATGCAAATATTACCAAATATAACTTTCAAATTGTGGCTTTACCTATAACCCATCCTCCATCCCTTTTTAAGACACTGCTTTATATATTAAAATCATCACGATGTGTCCAAGTGCTCCATTTTGGTAATACTGCGCATGAGCAGAAGAAACTGCCAAACCAACTGCATTAACGCAATCCGCGAAAATAGCGATATTTTTATTTCTAAGTACACTGATTAAGAATTTATAAGATTTAGGTTAACGTCTAAAGTTAGCTCTCGCCTCATTTACTGCAGTTTCCGATATGCATGTTATTGGAATCCAGTACACACGCACAACCACACCCACAGACACACTAACCTAACCTCGAGTAAATCTCGAAACCAGAATCCTGTGATTTCACTCCTGTTCGCAACAGGTTCATGGATTCTGCTCGCATCATACTCCTTACTTCCTTTCTATTTTACTTTCAGAAAGAGAAAGTAATGACAGATGTAATTTCGTGTGATAACAGCGAAATAGTAATCATACTCATATTTCAAAATCGCGGAATTTTTCGCGCAAATTTTGGCATCTCTACAGGAAAAACGCCATGAAATAAGACAGCTACAAAGCGCCCACTACTGGGCACACAGTCAACTAATTAATACACATAAGGATGGAACAAAGCTGGTAGAGTCTATCCAGATTCTATCACAAGTAATATCATAAGACGTCTGACCTATCTGATAAATTCTCGATATCTGAGAAGGTCAGATCCTCCAATGAGTATCTCACTGCATTTTTAACATTAACAAATAACCCTTCTGGAAAAATAAATTAATAATTAGTAGAACAGTTGTTAAAAACACGGTTGTCAAATTTAAATGGACTGTTATTTTGACTGTTAATCGACTGTAATATGTAATAAGTTTGTTTTTCAGCGATTTATGAGATCTAGTTGACTAAGCAGAAGAATGACTTCGTACCTACATAACTTAACTCTTCTATGTACGAAATAGTCCCCAACATGTATGACAACCCTATTTAAGGTCGGGGTTTAAACACTGAGTCAATTAATAACACTAAACAACATTTGCATTTATAATTTTCTGGAACGCGTTTCGGAGGTTAACTTTCCTTCATTATCCACCGGACAATGACTGGGTTTCCACGGTGCGGATGGCGATGCTTCTTCTGTTTCTTCTTGAACCGTATACGTATTAACTTTTTGTTCTGTAGTAATGATGCCCAAGATTTATCAATACTTCGGGTTTTATAATATTGCTTCAGTATTTTGTGGAAGTTTCTTTTGATTATAACCTTTGCTGAGAAGTATGGTAAGGTTTGATTTGGTTTTTACAGATTTTGGTTCCTTTTTTTGGCAAGAAGATCCGCAACTTCATCCCCATATATTTCACAATGAGAAGATATTCACTGGAGCTAGATATTTTGTTTTGTTAACATTTTTATCATATTTTTTTATTTCTAACACATTAGAGGAAGGGGAGAGTTACTTGATGTAATAGGTTGAACAGTTGGTGTTGTTGTTGTTGTTGTTGTTGTTAGCTAATGCTGGATTTCTGACAATGAAGTCATTAATCCTCTTGCTCTACAATATTTTTCACTCATAGAGCAATAGCAGTATAGTAACCGCTTTTTAGAGAGCACCATATTTTTATGTTTTGGCGGTCACATCGCTCTCTCACAAACCCCAGAATGTCTGGAGGACCACACCTGTCGCTGGTTTAAGGGTTTCACCGACCTGACCGGGAGAGTTATCAAAATAAATTCACCGACCATATCCTCTGATTACCAATCAGAGGACGTATTACATGTCATGACAGGTCAGCATGTTGGGGTTAAGATTTTATAGAGAAATGGAGAGGTTGGAAAAATAAAGACTCCCTAGCCCTCGGGAACCCTAATAGCATCGGGGTCGGAAGAGATCAAAAGATGACCAAGGTAAGGTCAGATAGAAAAGTTACAGTGAGGAGCAAAACACCAGTAAGTGGAAGTAATGTTTTCCTCAGCTTGGGTACCTTGTGGTTGCCATTCACATATCCCCTAGACGGAGACCCCTGAGTAAAGGTAAAAGAAGTGGATTGTTGATTTTTTTTTTTTTTTTTTTAACTTTATGTTTGAAAACAATTTCTGAAAAATTTAAATGCTTTATACAAAAGCCCCATGATCTCAGTAACTGACACCAAGGGCTGAAGTTTTTACCACACCATTTACACCTAAACAGGCTTTACTTTAACGAAAAAAAATATTATGCATACTGACTGGCTATTCTTTTTAAATTTAAAAACCAACACTTTTCAATAAAACTTTAAGAGCTTTACTAAAACAGTCGTACCATTCCTTACAATGAACGGAAGTAGTTTATTTTTCATCAATCGACTGTGCAGATATTGTTCAATATACATTGAAAAAATTAGCACATGATCTTAAATAGTTGCTGAGATAATGGTCAAACTTTAAAACTGCCGTAATAGGGCGCTTTGACTCTCCTTAAGAACAGTTGGTGTTGAATCACTTAAAATAACAGCTTTATGAAACGAATTTATTCTGTTGCCTGTACGGCCTGGATTTCTCCATCAAAATGGGTTGAATTTCTTCCCACAATTATATAATAGCTGAATAATTGAGTGTATTCCAGCTCCTACTCTTCATTATCCAATTAGCCATAGTGATTCGGGATACAAACTGTGGATTGTTTCCAGAGAAATTTGTTTTAGTTCGGAGGAAGTCCTGCTGCTTTTAAGTACATATTCCATCAAGTTTAAGTTATAGTTAATATATATATATATATATATATATATATATATATATATATATATATCGTCTATTGGTGAAACCGGTATTAGGAGTCTCTCAGGCTTTTGATTTGGGTTATGCTGGTCTTGTAATTTATTAACTTTCTGTATGAAGCCCTGTTGAGTTTTAAGGCTTCTATCTCTGTTTTGATATTTTTGTCCATAATTATTGTCTTGAGGTAGTCATTAATTTTTCATATTGAGTTAAAGCTTGCTTATTAACTGATGGATTATTGGAGGTTTTCAGTAAGCATCTGCATTGCCGTTATGAGAGTAGATTTAACACCTAATTCATTAAGGACCTTTTTATTGGATGTAATCAGATTTTCGCTACCATATAGTAGGATAGGTATAATGTATGTCTTACAGGTGTTATTTAGTACTTCCCTAGAGCAACCCCATTTTGTTCCTGTTAATCACAACGATGCAGATCACGTTAAAACATACAATTTATGTCGAATACATTTTTGCGGAGTGAACCATTTTGGAGATATTTCTTGTTATTTGTCTGAATGTTTCAATAATTATACTTTGCTCAAATGGGACATCGTTATTCATTTTTTATCTCTTGGCCAAGCAAAGAGAACGGAAATTATTATTTATTTATGCCACCAAACTTACTGTTGGGTGTTTTTAAACACATGGCTTGTGTGTCTAAAAACACCAATAGTAAGTTTGTTGGCATAAATAAATAATAATTACCATCTGAAGGTTATTTAATCCTGGGATATAAAGTACTTACAATAGTAAGTCACCATTGGGGTAATTTGTCTCTGATGTGAGACTGCCTTTGTGGTTTACCAGGAGAAATATGAACTGGTTTGAGAATTTAATGCCATTCTGGAAGTTTGTCACAATAGCTCAGTGGTAGAGCAGCCGCCCGGTAAGCGGAAGGTCTGTGGTTCAAATCCCAGTTGTGGCATTGAATTTTTAAGTTCCAGTTCTACCTCTCAAAGAGAACGGAGTTTATCACATAGTCATCAGCTGTAAAGAATTTGACTAGCGCTTAAAGCCTATCAATTCCCATATTCCCCTTGTACCTACTAGAAAATCAGCAATAAGATAATTCTGCAAATGTTTATCTCGATTAACAAGAAGCAGATAGAAGAATAATAGCGCAACTGCCTCTGACGCGGAGGATCCGGTTCGATTCCCGGTACCGGCGTGACGATTTTTTCCTCCGCTGGGAAGTATGGCACGGGGTGCACTTAGCCTCGTTAGGTCCCGGAGGGGCCAATTGAGGAGTTACTAGATGAAGTAGTAACTCCAGATCGTGAAGGCCACATAACGACACCGGGAAGTGAGTTTGCATGAAAACATCGATTTTTTATTTTTTATTCTAAAAATAGTACACATCTTAAGCTTTAAAATGATATATATATATATATATATAACATGGTATGTCACACGGGTAATAAGCCCTTTAATTTGGTGATTTAAATATGGCGGCGCAAGGACACGCCCCCATTTTCCACAACCAATTCCACATTAAATGTGAATAAACATAAACTGCACTTTTAACTTTAACTTCAATTTTCCGTAACTTCATTTTTTACTTTCTCTATTGGTAAGTAGGGGAAGTATTGTATTCCACCCAAAAATTCGAAGTCGACATTTCACCGGAAATACATGTTTTGAGGCTCCCTGAATCCAAAAAAAAAAAAAAGCATTTTTAGAAAAAGGTCCGTGTGTGTGTGTGTGTCTGTGTGTCTGTCAGTCTGTCAGTCTGTGGACAGCATAGCTCAAAAACGAAAAGTCGGTTAAAAACCAAAGTTGGTATTTAAGTTTAATGTCGTTCAAGGATGTGACACGAAGATTTTGAAGAAAATAGCCCCACCCTAAACTACCCTTTACATGAAAAATTTTTCGAAAATTTTGATTTTCTTGAAAATGGCTCTAACGATTTTGATTAAAATGTCATATGTTTGAGATATTTTTATGACAAATGAAATGTATATCTTGAATTTTCTGGCTATAGCCCCTGTAGTCGTATTTACTCTGGACGACTTTTGCATAACTGGGAAACCGTTAGAGATAGACCAAATTATACTATACAAAAAATGTAGATCTTGCTAAAATACACAATTTATGTCTCAATAAATTTTCTTGTAGGGTGAACCATTTCGGAGATATACCTTGTTATGTGTGTGAGTTTCGGAAAACTTGGAACTTTCATGAAATGGGTCATCGTTGTTCATTTTTTTATATGTTACGTGTACAAAGAGAACGGAATCTCAAAGCTTTAAAAGATTTGACTATCGCACAAAGCCTACTGTATTCCAATATTCCCCTTGCACCTACAAGGAAATAAGCAATAAGATAATTTGTACAAATGTTTATTTTAACTAACACGAAGAAGATATAGGAATAAGAGTTTGTAAGAATGGTTAGTACAAGAGTAGAGAAAGTCATGTGAGTGCAATACATCAGATTTTTAACACTTGTGGTACACTTTTCTCAAAGCCCATTAAAGATACTGACTTGAAAATTTTCCTGTAGCTATATAGCCATCTACTTTCACTAGTAAACACCACCTTTTTTAGAAAAATTAAGTTTAATGTAATTAAAAAAAAAATAACTTGTAAAAAATATATATAACTTCAGTCATTACATATGAAAGATTTTTTGACCTTCCTAATTTCAATGACATAATAGAGTTTTTTTGTTTAATATATCAAATTATCCATTAACTACTACAGAAAAAAAAAGATGGCTGTAGAATGAAAGCTTATGGAGAGAAGTGCACCAGAAGTATGAGTTACACAACTTTTTGTTAGAAAACAATGTTCTCACTTATACCACTTTTGCACAAAGGCTTTTAAATTTAATGTAAATGTTATACACTTATTGAATGTAGAAGCATTTGTTCTCTAAACACCCCAAATTTCATTTAAATCAAGCTAATATTAGCAGTATAAACTGAAATTGAATTAATCACATAATTTGAGTATGGCAAAAGCACAATCAGTTCCCGGTGTCCATAACTGGCCGGGAGAGCTCGGGGCGCTGACCACGTCCCACCCTCCAGTATTGCACCTCACTCATGACGTCTATAGTGGGCACAGCTGGGGGACGCAGTGGCCGGGCGGCAAGCCTTGGCCCTTCATGAGCTGTTGTGTTGGGGGTTTAGGTTTAGATAGAAGAATAAAGGTTCGTAAGAAGATTTCATTTAAAAGGTGAGTCAATTAATAACACTAAACAAAACTTACATTATAATTTTCCGGAACGCGTTTCGGAAAATTATAATGTAAGTGTTGTTTAGTGTTATTAATTGACTCACCTTTTAAATTAAATTGATTATAACAACACTGTTTTCAAACTTCTATAAAAGGAAGATAGTTCGTAAGAAGAGTTTGTATAAGTAGGATGCAACACATTAGAATTTTAACTGATCTTATGTTTCAGAAAGCCCTGGAAGCGCCTGCAGGGACATCCTCCGTACAATGTGTTGGGTAAGTATTTGTTAATTTATAGTTGCTAAAACATCTTAGGTCTTAAAGCGACTTTAACAGTGTAATACATCACATAATATGAAGTTCTCTTTTCTTCCTGAGGTCGATTTGTGGGCATTTTGTGACTATGTTTTCTTAGTCAAGCTGGAAGAGAGGAAGGTGGTGCTGCGGTTGCATAACTTTTATTTTCGTTAGTTTTGGTGTTCTTTAGTATACCTATTTGAAATTAGAGCACTTCTGCAGTTAGTTCTCCAGTACGCGACTTAAAAGGAAAATCAATAAGCAGCTTGGTTACCTCGATTGGATTTTCTTGGAGGTTATGGAACACGAAAAGTGAAAATAAAAATGAATGATGGCAATTTCTTCCACATCTTGAATTAATCCATCGTAGTTGCTTTCCTTTGAAGGAACACCAGTAATTAATAGTAACTAAATGGATGTTTCGCTAACTATGACACGAAATAATGCGTCTTTTTTTTAAGGGTTTCATTTATAACCTGCCTTTAACTGCAGAGGTGACATCGGCGACCTTGCCTATTGGCAATGGTGTTACTCGTTTAACAGTGGGTTTTTCGGTCTTTGGGGTTTTTATACGTTAAATTCACACACACATTCATGCTTTCATTCATACTTCCAGACTCAGGGAAAGATGAGGAATAATCTTGGCTGGAGAAAAATTCCTACCCCCCTGCCGGGAATCGAACCCGGGACCCCTACCAACTGCGCTACGGGGCCAGCCTGTGCGTCTTTGTTACATAGAAGTACAAAACAAAAGCCGGTACTTCGTGTTGACATGTTAGGGCAAATGCACGTTCTAAATAATGCAAAAGGAATCCACGATTTTTAAACTAAAGGACTGGTTAAACGTCACGTAAATAAAGCTTTAAGTATGTGGTTTAATGGCATGAAACTATCTGCGTGGTCGCGGGTTCAAATCCGGCGGAGAGCGACAGATAACTCTGGCGGAAAAATCCATAGCCTGTCTTTCTTCGGAAGGGAAGTAAAGCCGTTGGTCTCATGTAGATTTACGGCACGTAATGTTGCCTATAATTATACATGTACATAAATTATTACCTATATTATTTAAGATTAGCCGATGGTATTGTACATAGGTAAGGATGAACATGCAGAATTAATGTTTACAATTGAAAAAAAAAATGAAAAATCAAATAAATACACACTTATCACGAAAGTAAGGGGAATTTCAATGTCATTAACATATTACCACGGAAATGAGGAAAGTCACTTTTAACAAACCAGAGCAAATGTTTTAAGAGGCGGAATCAGGACCGAAAAATTCAATACCATAGCCGAGATTTGAACCAAGGATCTTCCGCTTATCGAGCGGCTGCTATAACCAATTTGTTAGTATGACATTAAATTCCCCAACCGATTCGTACTTTCTCGGTTAACCACAAGGGAATATCACATTATAGATTAATACTCTAAGGGCGACTTGCGATAGTAACTACTTTATGTCCTGGGCTTAAGGGGAGACGGTGGCTGAATTGTCACTGGTATTTTTGTAAATAAGTATCTCTTACATTTTTTGTTATATTTCAATGAAATCTAGTACAGTTACTTAGAGAGGCCCAACATACTTTAAGTAATTTTTACAGAATTTTTAATAAGTTATTAATGCTTTGAGAGAATTTTGAATGTTTTATTACATTGTTATTTTCCAGTACACTTTTTCATTATTTTCAGGCAAAATTTTCTAATCTTTTGCATAGTAAAATAATATACACTAACAAATGTGCATTTAAGTGCAGTAGCTTTTTGATACATTTTTTTTCAATTATTTTACATGTTTCTTTTTTTAACATTTTTTAAGAAAAATTTTCCATATACCTTCAACCATAAAACTGTTCATACTCTGTAGACTAAAATTCTGTTCCACTTAAATGTTGTTTAGCATTACAGGAATGTGTGTGCAAAATTTCAACAAAATCCTTCCAGTAGTTTCTGATATATGTGTTCCTAAAGGATGAAAATTTTAAGCTGGAGAGAAACCAATTTAAATTTTGGATGAACATTTCTTTTATCATACCTTAGCTAAAACTATTCCATATTCTTCTGTCTGGCAATTCTATGAATATGTACAATTCTGAAGTCTGTATTTCCGTCCTGTTTTGCATCTCCTGGCACAATACTTGATTTAAGTTTTATTTTAGATGCACTTGGAGAAAAGCTTATATTTTCATCTGCAGGCCTAGCCCTAACCTCAAGGTCTTTTTGCCTCATTATATTGTTAATATGGGACTTACCATACTTTTAAAATACTTAACCAGGTCTTGGCATTGTAATAAAGGTCCAGTACAACCCACTTTGCACAAAGAATGACACAATAACTCAAATTTTTACTAAAATTGCACTAAACAGCACAGACTTGTTTATGAGGCTCCACAGCCTTTTATACAACACTGTTGTGACAGCAAAATGGCTTGTGCAACTGCACAAAAATATCAGCGCTCTAAACCTAAAGTTTCAAGGTTCAAAAGGCTAAATTGAGCAAGAAAACTCATTGCTCCATTGAAAATCTTAAAAAGTGGGCGTGGCTCATTACATTGTTTAGGATTATAATTTTTTATAGCATTTGTAGTTCGAATTTCAAAGTAAATCTTTGGGAAAATAATCCCAATTATATGTACTTTCAAACCTACAAATACAAATATTTTCTGATTTTTTCATAATTTCTGCCACCGTCTCCTCTTAAGTAACCTTAGGTGGTAATTATTATTTATTTATGTCAAAAAACTTAATGCTGGTGCTTTTAAATTCCTTATACCACCTCTTAAATCATTGCCACACACGGCTGTATTCTAATATTCCCGTTGCACCTACAAGGAAATAAATAATAACATTTCTGCAAATGCTCATCTCAACTAACACGAAGACGAAATAGGAATAAAAGTTTATAAGAATCGTTAGTACATGAATAGAGAAAGTCATGTGAGTGCAACATATCAGATTTTTTGTTTTACATTTACATTCCCCCTTTTTCCCGTGTACCCTTCAATTACCGATTGAATCAGAGCATAAAACGCTCGCCTATGCTCTATACCAGCCATTTTGTAACTTTCAACAATACGCAATGTTTCACCTGAATATGCGTCATTGTTGCCAACTGTGACACCACAATCAAAATATTTTGAGTTACAAACACTTATTCTTCTATCTACTTCATGTTAATTTAGATAAACATTTGCAGAAGTTATCTTACTCCCAATTTTCATATAGGTGCAAGGAGAATTCTGGATATATAATTCTTGGATGGAATACAAAACTTCCCCTACTTGCTATATGTCGTAGAGAAAGTAATAGCTTTGTATCAAAATCAAAGTGAAGGCAACATCATAACACATATTTATTTATTTACTTTCTCTGCCACCTACCTATTGTGGGTAAGAGGAAACAGTTTTTCACCCAATATTTCCATTTTAGTGGAAATACATACTTTCTGGCTCCTGAATAAAAAAAAAATCTGACGTGTCGCACTCACATGACATTCTCTACTCTTGTACATACCATTCTTACAAACTCTCATTCCTATATCTTCTTCGTGTTAGTTGAGATAAACTTTGCAGAAATTATCTTATTATTTCCTTGTAGCTGCAAGGAGAACATGGGACTACAGTAGCCTTTGAGCGATAGTCAAATCTTTTAAAGCTTTGAGATTCCATTCTCTTTGCATGGTTAACATATAAAAATTGAATAACGATGTTCAATTTGACAGAAGTTTAAGTCCTCCAAAACTCACACACACAACAAGGCATATCTCCAAAAAGGTTCACTGTATAAGAATTGTTATTTGGACATAAATTGTATATTTTTGCAAGATCCACACTTTTTGTACAGTACGATTTGGTCCATCTCTTATGCTTTACCAGTTATGCAAAATTCGTCCAGAGTAAATACGACTAGAGGGGCTATAGCCAGAAAATTCAAGATATACATTTCATTTGTCATAAAAATATCCCAAAAATATGGCATTTTAATCAGAATCGTTAGCCATTTTCAAGGAAATAAAACTTTTCGAAAAATTTTCCATGTAAACGGTAGTTTAGGGTGAAGCAATTTACTTCAAAATCTTCGTGTCGCATCCTTGAATGACATTAAATTTAAATACCAAATTTGGTTTTTGAGTTATGCTGTCCACAGACTGACAGACACACTGGTGGACACACACACGGACCCTTTTCTAAAAATACTGTTTTGTGGATTCATGGGGCCTCAAAACATACATTTCCGGTGAAATCTCGACATCGAATTTTTAGGTGGAATACAATACTTCCTCTACTTAGTAGAGTAAGTTCAGTTCAAACTACCCTTTACGTGGAAGAGTGAGTGAGTGATTAGGGTTTAAGGGCCCGTCGACAGCTAGGTCACTAGAGCCCCTTTACGTGGAAGATTGTTCCGAATATCGATTATCTCAAAAATGGCTCTAACGATTTCAAATGAAATTTCACGTATTTAAGGGTACATATGACTGAGTTTTGACGATTTTTGGTAAATTTTTTTTTTTTTTTTTTTTTTTTTTTTTTTTTTTTTTTTTTTTTTTTTAAGCGTTAGAAATATTACAATCTTTCCTCTATCATATGCATCCATTATTTTTTCAGTTCCACCATTTTTAAAGCCAACAGAAGCCATCCTTTAACTCCATGTGCATGGTATTTAAATGTCCGCTTACGCCCGCTTTTGGGATATAATGTTATTGTGCACTGTTACTGTACCATTTCACTCCTATTTTGAATATGCCGCTTCAAGTAGGTGAACAGGAGCTTGCTAATGATTGGCTACTGCCATTTGTAATGTAATTGAAAATATCATCTGAAGAAACAAACAAGAGGTCCAGGGCAATTCTGAGGTCAGGCTATTTTCTTTTGCCTTTTTTTCAGCTTGCAATTTTTCAGCATTTTGCTCTATACAAAATGGTCCTTGCGGAGCATTTCTTATCAGAATGGCTTGATACTTGCACAGTATGTAGTAATATGTACTATAAATAAAAATTGTATTGGGTTTTGATATCAGATGGATTTTAGTGTGTTTTTTATCCTTTAGAACAGGCTGTTACTCCATATTTATTAAAAATTATGAAATATAAATATTTACTTTTTTCTGTAAGCCAAACAAATAACCAGATATAAAAACCCAATACAATTCTAATTTATCCTTGTTTAAAGTGCATCTCTACAACATTTTAGAATGATTGGATGAAAACTTTGTCGCAAGGGACTTTTTAAGTGGGACTATTAATTTATTTAAATAATTTACAATATTTCTTGAACCAAGCAATATACAGAGTTGAAACTTTGCACAGCATAATATGGTTGCCATATAAATATGCACACAAAATTTCATCAAAATTGATTGAAAAATATAGAAGTTGGAAAATTCAGTCATGTGTACCCTTAAGATATTTACACGGCAAATAAAATACGTACATCTCGAGTTTTCTGGGAATATTCTGTAAAGGTGTCTTCATTCTAAGTTATTTTCATAGCTTATAAACTGTAAGAGGTAGATAAAAGCTTACTAACAAAAACACTTAAATCTCATTAAATTATATAACTTATGTCAAATACATTTATCATTTCCAGTATGTTATTTATTGTTCGTTTGAATTGTTAGTACTTTATATATTCTTTGTTTCAATTGTATAGCCCCCTTTAACTTTTTTAGTCATATTGTAAGCTTGGACTTGAGAAACAATTGATAGTGTTATTGCTCACTGGATTGTAGGATTGGCGGTGCCGTATCCGGGCGGTTAGAGCCTTCGCCTACCACCTAGGCGGTCCGGGTTCGATCTCAGGGACAAGCATGTGGTATTCTTGGTGGAAGGGGGTGTTTTCTCCGGGCTATCCGGCTTCCCCGCCACTCATTCCACCAATTGTCCCATTATCATCTCTCCAATCATCGATTTCGCTTGCATTTCATAACATTCTTTTCCTCACTATCATACCTGGTGCTGTGCTGACTACCCGCTTCCAGGTCTTCACTCTGTCCGGTCCATAGGTTCCTGTGCTCCCCGACAGGTGTCTGACCCTAGGCACTGACTTGTAAGTCCTACATAAGGGGAGGGTAATCAGGTAAAGAGGACAGAGAGAGAGAGAGAGAGTTGTAGGATTTCTTAACATTGGTTATCATTACAGACATTAGATACATTCATATTCACTTCCACATTCATACTTTCAGACTGTGTGGGGGATACGAAATTATTCTTTTAAGAAAATGTACCAACTCCAGCAGCGGATCGAACCTGGGACCTCAGAGTTGAGAAGTCAGAACGCTGACCATTCAAACACAAAGGCAGTCCCTTTGTAACAACTAATAACTGTTCGACTAAGAAAATAAAAAAGATCACTATTTTGTTGTTTTTTTATTTGTGGTCATGCAAAGAGAACGGAAATTCAAATGCATTACATAGCAACCCGTTCTTAAGATTTCACTACCGCTTAAGCCTACTGTCCTCCATTACTTCTTTGTGTGAAAATACGTAACAAAACCATTTCTGAAAATGTGTATCTTAATTAAGACGAAGTAGGTATGTAGTATAATGTTTTGTTATAATTAGGGCTCGGAAGTTCATGCCCTAAAAAACACTAAAATATGCATGCAAATATGCTCTTAAAAACTTGAAAATATGCCAAGAAATATGCACTATTTCATTAAAACAATGTCCCTTTGAAGTAGACAAGACGAGTTAGTATAAATAATAAAGTTACCTTATTCCTTAGAGGTGGAAGCAGAAGTGGTCCCGCTGCTAGTATTAACTGCTAAATTGCAGTTCACAACCAACACTTTGCACAAATTTTCAACTGTAAAACATTGCCTGTTGTCTCGCAAAACACTTTTGTAACGTGAAAAACTTGCCTCCACGTCACAAGATGTTATCGGGGCATATTTAAATAATGTTAACTGCTTCACAGAGAGAGTCAAGTCTCTTGGTGTGACAGATGGTTTTCTTTCGAGGATGTCTCAAATATCGCACATCTGTTTATAACCAGAATTTTTTGAAATTACATACGTAATTCACTTTCTCTTTCACTTTTTGACCTATGCTACCAGAAACCGAACTTAGAGCAGATATTTTTTTTCCAAAGAGAGTAAGTGATTCATGCAAAGGAGACCTTACAGCTTCCAATACCGCTATGGCTGTTTGTAAGAAAGAAAAATGCGCAGATATGAAACTAAGATCCTCTTTTAACCCAGTGCCTGACAGAATATTTTGCACAGTTTCTAATGATGAAGCATCTTTCGAGTCCAATGATTTAACATCATCGAGTATTTCTATGTGCTCAGGATAATATAAAACTGCATCGACCATGTTCCCCATCGATTAACACTGGTGCAGGAGGAAGTCGGATATTAGGTGCTGTTGATCTAAACAACTTAACTCTTTTAGGAGATTTAACAAAACTTCTCTTTGTACTGGACACAAATCTATCTACCAATGGGAAAGAATCACGTATTGTCTCAGAAATGTAACGAAGAGCGTGTGCCAAGCAAGTTATATGAATTAAGTTAGGAAAAATACCTTTCAGAGTTTGTCCTGATTTTACCATATTATACAGATGGAAAAAAGAATAAACAAACCACAAAAATCATTAAAATATGCAATATAGGGGCTATAATATTGAAATATTATGCATTTATCAAAAATAAAGAAAATATGCAGTTATATGCACCATCAAATCATGTCCAAATAACTGAAAATTCCATAATTCGTGCACATAATGTAAAAGCATACATTTTCAACCTATATGAAAAAAACATGCAAATGCATGAACTTCCTAGCCCTAGTTATAATACATAGTTTGTTGAAGAATGGATAGAGTGATATGAATGTAACAAATGAGCATGGTTTTGTTGTATGTGCAGGGAAAGTGGGGAGCCCACACAGAAGAAGCAGCGTGCTAGCAGGCGCTCAAATAAATGTCAGTGTGAGAAGCACGCGCAGGGCAACAGCAAATCCCGATACAAAGACTGCCCCGGCAATAAAGCTCAGCGAAAAAGCAGGAAGAGGAGTTCCTGACATTTTATTTAGATTCGTTTTTTTATAAAAAAAATTCAATTGTGTACCTTTTTTCAAAAACAATAAAGCAAAATTTGAAGTTTACATAACGTATACAGTAAAACCTGATTGCTGATGCATTTACTACTTATTTTAAATCTGCATATTCAGCCACAGCACCTTCACATGGCATTCCGAAATCTGAAATTTTGGAAACTTCATATTCATTATTAATAAATTATAACTCTGAAAAGAAGATTAAAGTTGGAATAAAAAAATTGAAGCCCAAAGGGACCAGAGGTCCTGATAGGATACCGCCTTACATTTAAAAATGTTCTGAATTGCTTTTGTTTATATTAAAATTGGTACAGCCTCATCTTAAAAAAACAATATTTTCCTTCACAATGGAAAATAAAAGGCACAGCTCCTATATTTAAAACAGGTAATGCAACCAAAATAGAAAATTACAGACCAATAGCAATTCTTTGTGCTCCAGCGAAGGTTTTCGAATATATTTTGTATAGTAGGACATTTTGGCATGTTAAATCTTAAATCTCAGAATATCGGCACGGATGCATTACCAAACGCTCTACTATCACAAATCTCATTAATTTTGTATAGTATGTTTCCACAGGATTAGAGCAAGCCTGCTAAATTGATACTATATATACTTGCTGATTTCTCCAAAGCCTTTGTTAAGGTAGACCATAACATTCTCCTATATAAAAACTTTTCTAACTTTGGGTTCTCAGCTCAAATGTTCCTATCTCCAACAGAAAACAATATGTAAAATTTCATCAATCAAATTCTGGAGTTCCGCACAGGTCAAATTTAGGAACCTAATTTTTCATGCTCTTTATACACGACCTACCAAATTGAATTAATTACTCCAAATGTATATTACATGCTATCTAAAATTGTACAGGACAATTCGTAATGCTGAAGATATAATGAAATTACAACCAGATCTGGATAATGTTTATAAATGAAGCTTGGTAAACAAACTACTTCAATATTAAGAATTGCTCCTTTATGATATATACCAGAAGCAAGCAACACTTAAATTATAAATATTATTTAAATAGTTCTCCACTTGTGAGAGTATATTCTGTCAAGGATTTAGGTGTTACCATGACCCAGGATTTCTCTTTTAATCCACACATTACAAATATAACCAATGGCTCCTTTAAGAAACTGGGATTTGTTTTCAGTATAAGACACTCAGGTTATGCTAATTCTACACAAAGGCCTTGTTTGTAGTAATTTTGAATATCCCTGAATTGTATGGTCACCAATGTACAAACGTCACAACAATCAACAAGAGAAGATCCAAAGAAGTTTCTCAGATAGCTGTTTTACAAAACGGTGATTTGATTTATAATCAGAACTTACTCTATAGTCAATTGCTTTACGAATTCAAATTAGACTCAATTTCTGATCGTAGGAAAACAGCTGAACAATTATTCTATATAAACTATGAATGGCCTCGTATGCAGTGAAGAATATATTTTCATGTCAGTACTGCTAATTTCAGAAACTTTCAGTTCTTTCAGTTTAGGACTCCGAAAAGTTATCTCATAAAATTTCTCCCGTTCTGAGGCTATGAAAAATACAATAAACTTTCAACCAAAACCGAGCTGGATTTTAGCTTCCCTTACAAGTAGTTTAAGAAACAAACAGAGGAATTATTTTCATGTGATTTTCAGTTGTATCACTTATAGCTATCTGCTGAATCAGTATAACATGTGCAATCTCTAGTCTTAAGTAATAGTTTAATACATGATCAATTTTAGTCTTAGTTTCTTATTGCTTTTTTGTATTCATTTTCTATTGCATTCAAATGTGTTTAATTACTGTTTATTCAGGTGTATCAATTATGGTTATTCGCTAAATTAGTATACAGTTTGTAATGTCTTGCCCTTAATATTAATAGACAGTTTATTTTTAGTCTAAGTTTCTTTGTATTCTTGTTTTACATTACGGTTAAACTTGAGTACATTACACATAGCTACTGTAATTACAACTTTGCTCTGGTGTAGTAAAAATGAATAAACACTGGCTCACTTCGTACGACATTTTTATGCCCTCTTCAATTTCTCCATCTTTGTAGAATCTACTGTACTGGCGGCTACAGTGGTGAACTGTGGGATAATTTTCTCAGAGTAAGCGTGGCTGGGAGTGAGAATAGACAACACCAGCTAAATTGGATGATGGATAAAAAATTTGATTTTTTTTTTCAGCTTCTTGTGAGTTTGCAGCAATTAAGTGCATTTAAATGGAGTTTGAAATACGGTTGCCAGGTTGTCAAGCCCCTTTTACACTGCACAACATTATTTATTTTTGTCATTTACCATAACTTGTTCTTTTTAAAACTTTGGGTACACTTTTCCAAAAATCTACAATACAGCTTTGCATTTTAATACACATGCAGAATGTACTGCTCTTAACAGCTGGGGAAAGCTTTTTATGTTACACTTAAGTTAAATTCCTCAGTCTTTTCATACATTAAAAAATAACAATTAAAGAGTGCATAATTATTTACTTTTGAAATCGCGACTATTGATTAAAATGTCTGAATCGCTCACCAGCTATATTGAATGATATGCTTATAAAGGAACTGTTTGGCAGGAAAGTGCTCCTAAAGAAGAAAATGTGTAAAAAAATATTGAAAATGTGTTGTTTATTGGAATGTCAATAGAGTAAAAATTATTAACTTTACCTATGATTTGATTGTGGCTTTGAATCAGCCGAAGTATTTTATAAGCGGTACCAGTTCCATTATAATAGATTGTACAGTATTCAAGCAACATTAACCCTTTCAGACCCGAATTTTATCTAGAGATCAAAAAAATTATTTGTGCACATTAAAAGGTTAAAATAGGTATTCTAAACAGAATAAAACAATCAGAATCTCTGTAACTCAATTTATTAATTTTTTACAGTGTGTCCATTACAATGGACAAATAGACTCAAGTGGTGTTAATTACCATCAGCATGAAAATTCTTAAAACAATTTCTCCCTTTAACAAAACACAAATGTACTTTACATTTCTCACAGAATACATGAGTTTTATTCATACACCCTAGCATTTTACATCTAGAGGCTTCTTTTTGGTTATGAAATTCAGGGAAATGACCGATAAGATCTCTGCGAATTATGAAGTCATAGCAGAGACCACTTTTACCACATAATAGAAATAGCTTTATGCCCCAAGGATTAGGTTTACCTTTACAATATTGCTTTACTCCTAAGTGACCTTTGAAGGGTACTATTTGTTCATCGACACATAAATCATTTTCTATCTGAAGCTCCAAGCACCTCCTGATGCAGTCATAAAGGGGTCTTACTTTATAAAATTTGTCCTTACAATTTTCTGGCATAGCTAGGTTATCGACTACATGAAAATTTGACCTCAGTTCAAAAAATCTTTCTCTAGACATGGCTTCTACAAATAAATCTATGTGCAGAGCTGAATCCCAATACATCCTAGCTCTGGGGTACTTCAAGCAACCCATCATTATATGAAGGCCCAAGAAAGATGTTATTTCGGTGACATTTGTATATCTAAATATACTTCCCTTTTGTAGAGAATACATATTTGTCTTTTCAACCATATTTTCTATGCTTTCTTCTGAAATATATTTTGAAAAATATTCAATTGGTGTGGATTCATTTACTGATTGTTCAGTCGAATTAAAAATTTCAGGATTGATCATATTCATTGGTGTAAATGGTTTCCTTCTCCATTTGATATTGTTCTTCTCAGTAAACAGCCAGTTAGGAGGAATAGTGCATTGTTCAGGGTTTGATGCCTGCTGATGTGTGCCTTGTTGATCCTCTTCATCAACATCACTATTTTCTTTTTCTTCTTCCTCTTGATTTCTGGTAACAATATTGGCACCTGTAAATGGAAAAGTGCTCTGCATATAATAAACTACTCTAAGGAAAATTTAAACTAGGTACTGAGTAATAAGTTATGTTAATATAGTTAATAATCCAATGACAGTGTCAAATTTTATCCTCAAGTACCTGGTCTAACAGGGACAGAAATGTCACATTCATCTTCGTCACAGTCTGACCATTCAAAATCAGAAACATCTGCTGATATCAGTAAATGCAACATTGCATCAGCATCCTTCTCCACATTGTAATATTCTGAAAATGAATTAACAGAAACAATTTGACTGCATTACAATTTTCTCTACACTACTGAAATAGCACGTAATAGATAAGTGAATATAAAATCTACCTAATCACAAGTAGCATTGTTCATACTATAATTTTACAGTAATATAGAGTATGTATAGCAGGATGTAGTTTATATTGATGAATATTGTAGCAGCTATGTAAATTAAGTAACCTCAAATCCATATAAAACAAAAATGATATCTTATTTTGCCAGCAAATAGTGAGATTAGTTGAAAATGTCAGATTATATTTACACCTGTATACAGTAACCGTTGAGACCGTATGTCCATTTCAGTGGACATGCACTTATGAAAGCTAATAATATATTGATTTCTTGCAGAAAGTGCAATCCTTTGCAATAAAATGTATCTTAAAACATTCAGGATGGAGTAAAAGCTAAGAAAAGCTGCCATTCTTGGGTTTAAATACACAAACTTACTAAAAAATGGCACCTACCTTTATCATGTTTCCTGTTAGCAGCCATCTTGCCTACTTCATCTTCCTAAAACTTTCATATTTCGCCACCAGATAGCAGCAATGCCTGACAGAGGTAACTATTAAATGTCCATTGAGATGTGCAAACAGGCTTAACAACTTATACCTTCCCAGAAAGAAAATATCAGCATGTGAAAGTTATGTCCATTGAAATGGACATGGGGTCTGAAAGGGTTAACATATGTTGCATTGAGATTCTGCATGGAAATTGCTACTCTGACACTACCAAGTGACCTAAATGGGGGCAAATAAATAACCTATTTGAAGCGGTTGAAGACTGAGAATACAAAATTAAAACGTTACTGAATCGCAGGACTGCAAATCTGATGTGTTGCACTCACATGACTTTCTCTACTCTTGTACTAACCATTCTTACAAACTCTTATACTTATATCTTCTTCGTGTTAGTTGAGATAAGCATTTATTGCTTATTTCCTTGTAGGTACAAGGGGAATATTAGCATACAGTAGGCTTTGTGCCATAGTCAAATCTTTTAAAGCTTTGAGATTCCGCTCTCTCTCCACACTTAACATATAAAAAAAAATGAACAACTATGATCCATTTCACGAAAGTTCCAAGTTTTCCGAAACTCACACACATAACAAGGAATATGTTCGAAATGAATCACCCTACAAGAAAATTTATTGGGACATAATTTGTGTATTTTAGCAAGATCTACATTTTTTGTACAGTAAGATTTTGTCCATCTCTAACGGTTTACCAGTTATGCAAAAGTAGTCCAGAGTAAATACGACTACAATGGCTATAGCCAGAAAATTCAAGATATATATTTCGTTTGTCATAAAAATATCTCAAACATATGACATTTTAATCAAAACCGTTAGAGCCACTTTCAAGAAAATAAAAATTTTCGAAAAATGTTCCATGTAAAGGGTAGTGTAGGTTGGGGCTATTTTCTTCAGAATCTTCGTGTCGCATCCTTGAAAGACATTAAACTTAAATGCCAACTTTGGTTTTTAAACTACTTTTTGTTTTTGAGTTATGCTGTCCACAGACACACAGACAGACAGGCACACACACGGACCTTTTTCCTAAATTTTTTTTTTTTTTGGGGGGGGGTGTGGTTCAGGGGGTCTCAAAACATATTTCCGGTGAAATCTGGACATCGAATTTTTGGGTCATATACAATTCTTCCCCTTCTTACTATAGGTAGTACACAAAATAAAATTTGTTTCAGTAGAAATGAACTTTGATTATAATAAAAACCATAAGTGATCGAAAGAGAGATGCATTTTGCAGCATGTGACAACTGGGGCCTCAATAACTTCCAGTTCTAATAGCGCCATTAACGTTCACAAAGACCAGGTGCACGAATGACAAACCTATTTATGTTCCCTTGTAAAATAATAACATACTTGAATGAATGAAGATTAACACCTTTAAAAACACAAAAGACAAAAACATCTTTATTCTTCACGAGCTCTGCCATATTGGGTGCCGGAAGGAATTCATTCTTTAACTCCTCTGGTAATATTGGCTGTTTGCCTTCAGAAACAGTCCCTCAGTGTTCGCGTTTATTAGGTTAAGAACCCAAAACACATTCACGCCTTTTTTACTTTTTCTACCACGTTTAGAGGAAGTATTGGTATTCCAACCAAAAATTCCATATCGAGATTTCACCAAAAACATATGTTTAGAGCCCCGTGAATCAAAAAAGCATTTTTAGAAAAAGGTCCGCGCGTGTGTGTGTGTGCGCGCGCGCGTGCGTGTGCGTGTGTGTGTGTGTGTGTGTGTGTGTGTGGACAGCATAACTCGAAAACGAAAAGTCGGTTAAAAACCAAAGTTGGTATTTAAGTTTTATGTTTTTCAATGATACGGCACGAAGATGTTGAGGAATATTGCTTCACCCTGAACTACCCCTTATATGGAAAATTTTTCGAAAATTTTTATTTTCTTCATAATGGCTAACGATTTTGATTAAAAAGCCACATGTTTGAGATATTTTTATGACAAATGAAATGTATATCTTACATTTTCTGGCTATAGCCCATGAAGTCCTATTTACTCTGGATGACTTTTGCATAACTGGTAAACCGTAAGAGATAGACCAAATCTTACTATACAAAAAATGTAGAGCTTGCTAAAACACACAATTTATCTTCAGATACATTAGAGATATTTATTGTTATTTGTGTGAGTTTTGGAAAACTTGTACTTATGGAACATCGTTATTCATTTTTTATCTGTTAACCGTGCAAAGAGAACGGTGAAAGCTTTAAAAGATATGACTATCGCTCAAAGTCTACTGTATTCCCATTTTATCCGTGCACCTACAAGAAGATAATTTCTGCAAATGTTTATCCCAACTAGCTTCTCGAAGAAGACATAGGAATAGAAGTTTGCGATAAACATCTAATTTAAAAGTCATAGTTTTAGTTTTATTAATACATGTATTTAAAGAAAACATTGGCTTCGCCCCGTGTTTTTAACCCTCAGCAACATCATGGATTCCTCGACACCTTCAGGTATCCCCTGAGAAGTACAATATGAACGCCGATCCTATTTGTGTGAGTGACTCGCCTACATCCTGGACAGGATGAGAGAGGTAGTGATGGTGACCTTGAGCCTGCGTCACTCGAGCATTCTCTACACTTGACAGTGGTCCAAGCTCTGGAAGCATTACTTCAATTTACCACTAACAACCAAAGATATCAACTTTTCCAATAACGTAATCCCCCTACAAATCTTGTATGTTACATTCAAAAACACTTTCTATTGTTTACACTTTATAACTTGCCCAAACTATTGTTATGGTAGTTTATTACTATGTCTGCTACGTATAGTAAAGTAGAGGAAGTATTGTATTCCACCCAAAAATTCGATGTCGAGATTTCACCGGAAATAAATGTTTTGTGTGTTAGTGTGTCAGTGTGTGTGTGTGTGTGTGTGTGTATGTGTGTGTGTGTGTGTGTGTGTGTGTGTGTGTGTGTGTGTGTGTGTGTGTGTGTGTGTGTCTGTGGACATCAGAACTCAAAAACGAAAAATCGTTTAAAAACTGTAGTTGGTGTTTAAGTTTAACGTATTTTAAAGACGCGACACGCAGATTTTGAAGAAAATTCCTCCACCATAAACTACCCTTTACACGGAAAAGTTTTCGAAAATTGATTTTCTTGAAAATGGCTCTAACGACTTTGATTAAAATGACATGTTGAAGATATTTTTATGACAAATGAAATGTATATTTTGAATTTTCTGGCTATAATTTATGTAGTCCTGTTTACTCTGGATGACTTGAATAACTCGTAAACCGCAAGATATAGACCAAATCTTACTATACAGAAAGTGTAGACCTTGCTAAAACACAATTTATGTCCGAATATATATTTTTTGTAGAATGAACCATTTCGGAGATATTCCTTGTTATTTGTGTCAGTTTCGGAAAACTTAAACTTTCGTCAAATGGAACATCGTTATTCATTTTTTATATGTTAGCCGTGCACAGAGAACGGGATCTCAAAGCTTTAAAAGATTTGACTATCGCACAGCCAACTGTATTCCCATATTCCCCTTGTACCTACAAGGAAATAAGCAATAAGATAATCTCTTCCTCTTCAAGATCCTTTTCTGGGTTCCAGCCTCTCTGGTCAATTCTTGAGCAAATTTTTGTGGAGTTATGAAGTTATAGGAAATATAATAGCATTGATACTGGTATTTAAAAGAGGAGAGACCCAACAGATGCCATATTTAAGTCTCCATTTAAAGGGCTTAAGTATTAAAAATACTCAAGTTGTCATATATCATTGAATTCGCAAAATGTCGTAGATGTTTATAAGGCACAAAGTAAAAACTCTGATGTGTTGCACTCACATGACTTTCTCTTCTCTTGTACTAACCATTCTTACAAACTCTTATTTCTATATTATATATGTGGTTCAAATTCCGGCTGTGTCATTGAATTTTTCAGTTCCAATATTCTACCTCTGTTATTCCTGTATCTTCTTCGTGTTAGCTGAGGTAAACATTTGCAGAAATTATTTTATTTCTAATTTTCTTGTAGGTGCAAGGAGAATATGGGAATACATCAGGCTTTGAGTAATAGTCAAATCTTTTAAACCTAGTCGCTATACGAAGGCTTTGAAATACCGTTCTCTTTGCACGACCAAGAGAGAAAATTGTGAAAAAAGGGCCTTCAATTATAAGTATTGTAAAACTCACACAAATAACAAGGAATACCTCCGAAATGGTTCATTCCATAAAAAATGCATTTGGACATAACATGTGTGTTTTAACGAGACCTACATTTTTACTTTCTCTACTGGTAAATTCAATGTCGAGATTCCACCGGAAATATGTTTTGAGACCCCCTGAATCCAAAAAAAGCATTTTTAGAAAAAGGTCCGTGTGTGTGTGTGTGTGTGTGTGTGTGTGTGTGTCTGTGTGTGTGTATGTGTATGTGTGTCTGTGTGTGTGACTGCATAACTCAAAAACGAAAAGTCGGTTAAAAACCAACGTTGGTATTTAAGTCTAATATCTTTCAAGGATGCGACACAAAGATTTTGAAGAAAATTCCTCCACCCTAAACCACCCTTTACATGGACAATTTTTCGAAAAAGTTGATTTCCTCAAAAACGGTTAACGATTTTTATTAAAATCCTATATGTTTAGATATGTTTATGACAAATGAATTGTAAAATTCTAAACATCTAAAAATATTTTTTTTTAAATTATAAATAAAATTCAGAGGAGCTCTAATCTTGTCATCGAATTTTTGGGTCGAATGCAATACCTCCTCTACTCACTATACGTAGCACCCGCCTCGGTAGCGTGATGGTTAGCGTGTCTGCCTCACGTGCAAGAGGTCGCGAGTTCGAATCTCGCTTAGGGTAAGTGATCCGGGTAAGGTTTTTTTCCGAGGGTCTCGCTTAGGGTAAGTTATCCGGGTAAGGTTTTTTTGCGAGGTTTTGCCTACCCTGAGAAGACGAATGTCGGATAACTTAAAGCTCCATGGACCTCGGGCTCATTTGAGCATCATTTCATTCATTCGACCTATATGACACAATGTTGGAGGACGTTAATTTAAAAAAAAAAAAATAATAATAAAAATAAAAAACCCTATACGTAGCAGAGAAAGTAAAAGTATAAGATAAAGATTTTATCCTTCATGTTGAAAACACAAAACTGTAGTAATTTAAGAAAAATTGTTACAAGCAGTATTGAGAAGACAAAAATAACGCAGCCCAGCTCCGTGGTGTGGGGGTAGCGTGTCTGGCTCATATTCAAACGGCCAATCTCGTTTAGAGGGCGTTATTTGGAGAAGACATTTTCCGGGGGTTCCTTTACCTCGAGAAGATGAATGTCGGATAACTAAGCTCTAGGAAGCACGGAACCATTTCAATTGTTTTCCTCATTCGTCGCCCAATATGACCTAACCGGTTAAAGCGACTTAACAAAAGAATAACAAATTGTTTCATGTAAGACGTTGATTGAATAAGTGGGGAGTTCTATCAACAGCTTTGTCTTCCATCATCATCATCATCTCCTCTCTCCCTCACACACACTTTTCCGTTGAAATGCCGATATCGATATCGGGCAGAAAGCAGTACATTTCAAAGTTACGAGTACGTGTATTAGAAGTATTGGAAGGAGAGCGTTCCCTCCATGCTGCACTGTGCCACGTCACTTCACACACATGAAAAAGAAAAATCTGAAACACGCCTCCACTGGTATTCTTAGAAAAGCCTATTCTTCTATCAACTTCTTGTTTTGTACACATAAACCTTCATTACACAGTTCACTGTAGACAAGGAAGAATACAATAAACTAAAGCGATAGTCAAATATTTTCAAAAGCTTGATGACTATGGCTCGGATTTTTAGGTAAATACATGTTTCGATTGCGTGCTAATACGAACTTGAAACCTGGATTAATGTTCTGGTTATTTACACCATGTGCATTTATATTAGCTCAACCATTCAGATCTTAAAAAAGATATTGTTTCTTGTTTTGGCACATATCTGTCATTTTCAGCACATAAAATATATATATATATATATATATATATATATATATATATATATATATATATATATATATATTTTAGCACCTAAAACTCCGAGCCCTAATGTTTACTTTGAAGTTATTCTGTTCTTTCTGCATGAACAGGAAAACAGAACCTATTATTATAAAGGCTAAGCCTTTTATCTACTTCATATTAATCAGGTATATATTTGTAGAAATTATTTTAATACACATTTCCTTACAGGTAAAACTGTAATAGGGGAAGAGGGGCTTAAGCGGGTCAAATCTTTTAAGAGCTCGCCGCTATGTGATACTTTGGAATTCCCTTCTCTTTACCTACACAGGAGGGGGGAAATATGAATTAAGACCTGCAACTTGAGAAAATTATTGACAAATTCAAATCAACAAGGAATAACTCGGAAATGGTTAACTAAAAAAAGAATGACATAAATTGTGTGCTTTAAAGATATTTACTATTCATATAGTAAGATTTTGTCTATCTCTTATGGTTTACCAGTTATATAAAAGTCATTCAGAATGAAGAGAACTTGAGAGGCTATTCCCAGAAAATTTAAGATACACACTTTATTTGTTATGAAAATATATTTTTAACAACTGTTAGATCTCTTGTTCTGAGAAAAAAACATAATTTGCGTAAGATTTCCCACATAAAGGATAGCTTGGGGCGGTGGGGTGGTTAGCATGCTAACCTTCAAATCCAAAGGTCCTAGGTTTGATACCAGGCTGAGGGTCAACATTTTTCTTCAGCCAGAATTATTCCCCATCCTCCATAGAGTACGGACAATGTGAATCTGTGTGTGAATTTAATGTAGTGTGTAATAACCAACCCAAAGCTTAACACAACTGCAAACAAGTGAACATCATTACTGATGAGCAATTGTTTCAAAGGTAAAAAGCCGCCGATATGATCTTAAAGGCGCCATATACAGGAGGGCACAAAAATTAAATTTGAAACAAGTTTATAATAACATTGTTGTTCTTTCTGAGTAAACACAGGCGTTGATTGTACAATTATTCAATTTGAAATGGTAGTTCCTTGGACGGAGTAAGTATAAACAGAATTGCTTACATGATTTGTTAGTTGTTTTGGCTTTAGCTTCAAAACACATCTTCACTATAATTAGTTTGTATCTTTCTTACCTTGCATATTGTTATATGCTAATTCGAATGTTACATTCCCCACTGCAGGTTCTTCACGTCCCATCCGCCATTACAACAACAATACAAGTCTCTTCACATATGGCAGGAAATCGAAGTTGGTAACTCTGCAGGACTGTAATTTTACTCCTCTCAGTGGCATACTCTTCGTCTTTTAATACCTATGATCTACTGCAAAAAGCCTTCGACTCTCCAAAAAGACTGTACACAACTTCTTGATTGCTTTGATGATACACTAAAATTCTTTAACCGGGTAGATCAGCGATGTCCAACGTTTGCGAAAGAGGGGAAGTTGGATTTACCTCCTTCCACTATATCAGGCTTTGCCCCTTTTTATCCCCCAGACATGCATTGTGTTGCAGTGGCGGTTTTGTTATATGTACGTTGCGTTTGGTTTAAGAAAGCACTTTCAAATAAACATCTGTTTATTATTGCCTTGTTTGGTACTGCTTACGTTTAAGAAGCCTATCAATATTTGGTGACAAAGTCGAAGTACATAGCCTTAGAAGATACACCAAGTGATCGTCACGTAACATATTGCGATACAGACTTTTAATATAGTTCAATTTGGAGAAACTCAAATATGTACTCACTTTTATATACACCATTCTTGCAATTACTTATTTCTTAGTCTAATACATTTTAATCGACATAAGCATAGTCAGAAAGTATTGCTAATTTCCTTGTAGGTGCAAGGTGAATATGGGCTTTAAGCGATAGTCCAATGTTTTAAGAGCTGATTGCTTTCCAAGGCCACGAGATAAGAAAACGAATAACCTATTGCTATTTCAGAAAAGTATAAGTATTGGCAAATTCAAACAAATAATCTCGGAAACGGTTCACTTAAAAGAAAAAGAAGCATTTGACATACTTCTTCTTTTCCTGATGACCCTCCCCTTATGTAGGACTTACACCCCCTAGGACGTACAAGCAGAGGGACCTCTGGACCAGACAGAGTGAAGACCTGGAAGCAGGTGGTCAGCCAAGCACCAGGTATGATAGTGAGGAAGAGAATGGCAATTGGTGGAATGAATGACGGGGAGAAACCGGAGAACCCGAAGAAAACCCGTTCGCTTAGGTGGTAGGGCAACAACTCAGCCACGGCGCCACCATTATACTTCCAGACTCAGGGAAGGATGAGGAATAATCTTGGCTGGAGAAAAATTCCTACCTCCCTACCGGGAATCGAACCTGGGACCCCTTGCACGGCAGGCAGGTGCTCTACCAACTGCGCTACGGGGCCATTCTTATACGCTGCTGCATCACACTCATTAAACATGAATTTGAAGGCTTTCACAGATACGTGCACAACGTTAACCTGGCAATTCCATGTTATCGCTTGTTACTCGGAAACTAACAAGCTCCGACATCGACTCAACTGCGAATTTACCTGCTTCTCACATCGTTATACATTCCTAACAACACCCACAACATTTCAATAACAACATCAAGTTGTTGGGAGTTCAACTGACGTCACCGCGTATATAAATACACACGCATCCAAGCGAAATGTTTCTCGTAAGAGATTCTGATTCACGCACAAGGTGCAAATCCCGAATTCTTTTATCTATTATTTATCACTATAATAAGTGTAAAGCTCATTGCCCTGATGAACTCCCTGCCTAGTGGCTGAAAGAAAGTAAATAGTTAATGTACAAGTAGAGACTATGGGCAATGTAAACCAAAACATGAGGCCAAGTTTCCTTAGGAGCAAATATATCCAATAATGTGAGAGGTAGAATCAGGACTAAAAAAATCTGATGTGTTGCACTCACATGACTTTCTCTACTCTTGTACTAACCATTCTTACAAACTCTTATTCCTATATCTTCTTCGTGTTAGCTAAGATAAATATTTGTACAAATTATCTTATTGCTTATTTCCTTGTAGCTGCAAGGGGGATATTAGAATACAGCAGGCTTTGTGCGATAGTCAAATCTTTTTAAGCTTTGAGATTCCGTTCTCTTTGCACGATTAACATATAAAAAATGAACAACGTTGTTGCATTTCACTAAAGTTCTAAGTTTTCTGAAACTTACACAACTTACACAACTTACACAAGGAATATCTCCGAAATGGTTCACCCTACAAGAAAATTTATTGAGACATAAATTTTGTATTTTAGCAAGATCTACATTTTTTGTATAGTATAATTTGGTCTATCTCTAACGGTTTACCAGTTATGCAAAAGTCGTCCAGAGTAAATACGACTACAGGGTCTATAGCCAGAAAATTCAAGATATACATTTCATTTGCCATAAAAATATCTCAAACATATGACATTTTAATCAAAATCGTTAGAGCCATTTTCAAGAAAATAAAAATTTTCGAAAAATTGTCCATGTAAAGGGTAGTTTAGAGTGGGGCTATTTTCTTCAAAATCTTCGTGTCGCATCCTTGAAAGACATTAAACTTAAATACCAACTTTGGTTTTTAACCGACTTTTCGTTTTTGAGCTATGCTGTCCACAGACTGACAGACTGACAGACTGACAGACTGACACACAGACACACACACGGACCTTTTTCTAAAAATGCTTTTTTTGGATTCAGGGGGTCTCAAAACATATTTCCGGTGAAATCTCGACATCGAATTTTTGGGTGGAATACAATACTTCCCCTACTTACCAGTAGAGAAAGTAAAAATCAATGCCACAGCTGGGATTTGAACCACCATCTTCCTCTCACGCACGGCTGCTCTAACCACTGAGCTACTATGGCAATTTTCCAGTATGACATCACATTCTCCAAGGATTCGTACTTTCCGTTAGACCACAAATGAATCAAATATGTGAGAATATGCCCCGACAATGCTTCTGAACACTGCGATACGATTGGTAGTTCATTATCATCTTTTAGAGCATGGGTTGCTAAACTTTTTCATAACAGGGGGCCACATTAGCTGTAGAAGAAAGAAGTGGCGTAAGTTTAAGATACGAACAATAAACTCACAGGCGCGAAGCACAAACATAATATTAGTTTCCAAAAGTAGTGCTTTATTGAACTAGGTTCTGCACTTACTAGTATATTATGCAATGAGACTATAGTGATGATAATTAAGACGCGAGTATATATTCATACAAGCGTCTTAATTACCATTAGAGTTAAGTTTCATACGGCAATTTATGCTCGACCATACACCTTATCTTATAGTTGAAATACTGTAAAATGTTGTACACTCACCAGGGACAATGACCTACTTATTGCATCAGCTGATATTTGGAGTTCTGCACAGGCGCTAAACGATCGATTCGCACGTCACAGCTACATGATGAAAATGATAACCTTGGAATGAAACGCAACATTGAAAAATAGAAGGCAAATTGAATATATTGCTTTTCAGACGAAACTTTATTGCAGGTATAAGTTATTTATTGTACAATTAGTGAAATTAATTTGCGGGACTGTGCTTAGTGCAATCTTGAAAGTTGATGCTGTATTGAGGTTAATTTGTGGGTTTTGTGTAATTTATGTGAATATCCCAAAATATTTATTTAAATTAAAAAATCAGGAAATGTGCATTTTTATGTGCAATAAAACTTAAAATATTTGCTCCAGTGTGAATATCCAGGACATTAAACTTAGTTTCAAGTTCATGTTAGGATGCAAACAAAATATGTATTTACCTAAAAATCCGAGCCCTGGCCATAACAGACCTATATAAATTTTGATTTCACATATTTCAATTTTGAAAATGTCTTTTTAGAGAAATACGTTGATGCAAACAGTGATATCAGTCCTCGTGCAAAGTCCTTCATACGAGGAAATGTATCACCCTGTAGATAGTTGTAATAATCAACTAAATGAACTTCCTTGTATTGGCCCTTTAGTAGATGGTTAAACTGTATATCAATAAAAAATCTGAGTGTTTAATCACTACACAAGCGCACCGGTTCTTTTTATTTATATGATTTGAAGTTCCTAGGGGCGGCCAAACAAAAGCAGTTCGTGGAGCGTAATTGCTTTAGTAACACGCTTTCTCGTCAGAGGTCCACAGTAGCATAACAAGCGAGTAAACTGCCTGCTGGGTGATTCCCAGTTGGGGGTGGGATTTTTCCTTCTAGCCATGATTATTTCTTATCCTTCCCAAGTCTGGAAGTATGGAGAGTGAATGTGCGTGTGAGCTAATGTATAAACCCAAAGAAAAACCTGAAACCCAACAACTCTATACAGTAAACACCACTGCTGATATGCAATAGGTTCCAAAGATAAATCGCCTATATGACTACTGCAGTTAAAAGGGTATAAATGGGGGGGGGGGGGGGGGGGAATAGCCGGTCCGGTAGCTCAGTGTGTAGAGCACCTGCTTGCTATGCAAGGGGTCCCGAGTTCTTATTTCTTTAACTAGGATTATTCCCCATCCTTCCGAGAGTACGGAAGTATGAATGTGTGTGAATTTAATGTAATAAGTTAATCCAAAGTAATAGAAATCCAAAGTTAACAACCGCAATTGCTCCAAGAGGTTAATAGCCGCCGATATGACCTTGGATGTTAAAGACGGCATATAAATGGAATATTAATAATAATCATAATAATAACAATAATAAACATTTTGGAATTAGCACTTACAGTGAGTAAACGAAGTATTGTATTGCACGCAAAAATTTGATATCGAGTTTTCACAAGAAATATATGTTTTGAGACACCCTGAATACAAAAACAAAGCATTTTTAGAAAAAGGTCCGAGCGCGTGTTTGTGTTTGTGTGTGTGTGTGTGTGTGTGTGTGTGTGTGTGTGTGTGTGTCTTTGGACTCTTTGCACGGCCAACAGATAAAGTGAATAACGAACTACCGTTTGAGAAATGTTTAAGTACTGCGAAACTCAGAAAAACAACAAGGAATATCTCCGAAATAGTTCACTTAAAAAAAAAGCATTCGGACATAACTTGTGTGTCTTAACGAGATCTACATTTTTTGCCTAGTAAGATTTGGTCTATTTCTTACGGTTTACCAATTATGCGAAAGTTATCAGGAGTAAACAGGGCTATATGGCTATAGCCAGAAAATTCAAAATATACATTTAATTTGTCATAAAAATATCTCAAACATATGGCGTTTCAATCAAAATAATTACAGCCATTTTTGAGAAAGTCAAAATATTTGAAAAATTTTCCATGTAAAGGCTAGTTTAGGGTGGAGTTATTTTCTTCAAAATCTTCGTGTCGCATCCCCGAAAGAGGTTAAATTTAAATATCAACTTTGGTTTTCAACCGAGTTTTCGTTTTTGAGTTATGCAGTTCACAGACACTACACACGGACCTGTTCCTTAAAATGTTTCTTTTTGGAGTAAGGGGGCCTCAAAACATATATTCCCGGTGAAATCTCGACATCGAATTTTTGGGTCGAATACAATGCTTCCCCTTCTTACTATACGCAGTACAGAAAGTAAAAATACAAATGAATTTACCACAATTACAAAGTGTATGAAGACTGACAAGTAAGACATAAACAATACTAAAATGCGCGTTAATACTTGCTGAGAAAGTCATTTGTGTTGTTTACAATTAACTGTAGCAGAACGCCGATCACGGTGGAAATGTATCAATATCACATACAGTTTTGCTATCTAGTTTCAATTCCGAAATACAGTTCCAGGAAACGGATTTCCTTCGCACTGCTTGTGTAAGTGACCTCGACATTAATTAGGCGACCCATAGCAAACAAATTTACTGAAATGTATACGGAATGCGTCACTCACTTGTTGGTTCCAGGAGATACGTCCACCTCGATGTCAGGCTCCATACTAAAACATTTACTGCTGGAGCTTATGTTTAATTCATTCGTCTGTCTACGACTGCAGTTCCTTTTGGACGTTTAACGAGAAATATTCACGACAAATCACATTCCCTAACACGATACCTCACAACGGGGTCCGTAATAAGTAGTCAAATTATTTTTCCAAAGAGAATCAAACTACATTCTGCGATGTATCTTGATAGTCACAAACAAACGAAGTGCTACACTCCATTCAATCAGTTTTCAACTGAAATACGATACATATTTTCTCAGCTTGTCAGTGAACAGTACAGCTAAAAAAATCTGACGTGTTTGCACTCACATGACATTCTCTATTCTTGCACTATTATTACAAACTCTTATTTCCCTATCTTCATGTTAGTTGAGATAAAGATATCTTATTGCTTATTTCCTTACAGATGCAAGGGGAATATGTGAATACAGTAGGTTTCGAGCGATAGTCAAATCTTTTAAAGCTGGTCGTTATATGAAGGCTTTGAAATCAAGTTCTCTTTGCACAGCCAAGAGATAAAAAAATGAATAACCACCTTCCATTTTAGAAAAGTACAAGTATTGCAAAACCCTCACAAATAACAAGGAATATTTCCGAAATGGTTCACTCCATAAAAAATGCACTTGCACATAAATTTGGTACTTTAATGAGAGCTACATTTTCGGTAAAGCAAGATTTGGTCTATCATTTGCGGTTTACCAGATATGCAAAATTCATCAAGAATAAATAGTACTATATGGGCTATAGACAGAGAATTCAAAACATACATTTCATTCACCATAAAAATATCTTCAACATATGGCATTTTAATAAAAATTCTTAAAGCCATTTTTGAGAAAATCAACATTTTCCAGAAAGTTTCTATGTAAATGGTAGTTTAGGGTGGAGGAATTTTCTTCAATATCTTCGTGTCGCATCCCTGAAAGAGGTTAAATTTAAATACCAACTTTGGTTTTTAATCGACTTTTTGTTTTTGAGTTACGCTGTACACACACACACACACACACACACACACACACACACACACACACACACACACACACACACACGTACACACACACATACACACACACGTACACACACACGTACACACACGTACACACACACACGTACACACACACGTAAACACACACACGTACACACACACACACCCACACACACGTACACACACACGTACACACACACACACGTACACACACATACACACACACGTACACACACATACACACACGTACACACACACGTACACACACGTACACACACACACGTAAACACACACACGTACACACACACACACCCACACACACGTACACACACGTACACACACACGTACACACACAAACACGTACACACACATACACACACACACGTACACACACACACACACGTACACACACACACACACGTACACACACGTACACACACTAGAGGACTGCACGGGCTCGGGCCAAGCCCTCGGGCCGGGTTCGGGCCTAATTTCAAAAATGTTTGTCGGGCTCGGACCGGGCCCGGGCTTGAAAATTAAGAGATACAAAATAGTGTATCATATATTTTTCCAAGAATAGCACAATTATCACAGCATTCCTTTACCAGGAATTCTATATGGTTATTCTGCTGAAAGGTTTCAAATAATAGCAATAGTAACAATAACGACAACAATAATAATGTCATCATAATAAATTTAAATAATCGGGCCGGGCCGGGCTCGGGCCCTGGCACTATGACCTCTTCTCGGGCTCGGGCCGGGCTCGGGCTTGGCTGAGTTCGGGCCGGGCCGGGCCGAACCTAAGAATGTCGGCCCGTGCAGGCCTCTAATACACACACACACGGACCTTTTTTTTTTTCTTTCTTTCTTTTTTTTTTTCCCCTTCCCATTCAGGGGGCCTCAAACGTATACTTGCAGTGAAATCTCAACATCAAAATTTTCGGTCGAATACAATACTTCGCCTACTTTATTATACGTAGTAGAGAAAATAAAAACGAAATTTCTCCCATTTTTTCAGCTTAAAAATGGCTGTGACAATTTGCATACGCATGCGTGCTGGAATGATGAATATAATATACAGGATGGTTCAAAAATACTTTTACAAAGTTTCTGAGCGGGTTCCTTAAACGGAAACAAGAAAAAAGTTCCCGTAAACATGTGTCCCAAAATCATTCGTTTTCGATTTATTAAACTGAAGGTGTGAATAAAAGACTATTAAAGTAACACAATCTATGTTATGGCATTGTCAGCTTGTTAGGAAGTGTTAACACATAAACTCACATCAGATATTCAAAATGTCCTCCTCTTGCATTTACAAACACTTGCACACGTCGCACCTTGTCAAACACTTCCTGGCAGTGTAGCATGTAAACAATTGAATGTTAAATACAGATAGGGGCGCACGATCGTTTGGAGCGTACGCAATCCTTATAATTATATAATAATTCTGGTGTAGTAATGAACATTACAAGAATGTAAAACCATATTCTGGATGCGATAGGTGGAAAAATATTGCTTGTTATATGAATACATATAACAATATATTAACATAATTTTTTAAATAATGATGTAAAACTGATTCAAACCATTTAAGGAAAGGCCTTTTTAGCATTAAAGTGCAGTGCCTCTAATGAAATTAATAAAATGCTCCTTTAAACTTAACTAATAAATAAATTGCAGCCAAATAGCCTTACATAGAAGCTAATTTAGATTTATGGTTTCCATGTTTACATATTCACACACTTTTGTACAGATTTTGATATGGCCCAAAATCAGGTTTTGCTTTAAATTGACTACAAATTATTCCACAGAAGCAGATACAGCTTCAATAATTGTTGGAAAAAAATCAGGATTTGTGTTTTGGCAAAAAATAGCTAAAACCCATACGTTTCAGAAATTGCAGTATAAAATAAATAGCTCAAAAATGCCTTTTCCGTAAAAAATCCAAGAAATCTATGCTCAAAAGCTAATGTAAATGTAATGTTACACTTTCTATGTAACATGAAAACCCCATTCCAATTTTTAAAAGTGATGGAATGCTACACAGAACATTTTAAAAACTGTTTTGGTCTGCTAAGTATGCAGTTGCAAACATTGAGAATAAAAAGTAAACTTTTCCATTGTATGGTCAATACAAGTATGAAAAAGAGTCCAGAAATAAACACGGCATAATTTCATTAAAAAAATCTGATGTGTTGCACTCACATGACTTTCTCTACTCTTGTACTAGCCATTCTTACAAACTCTTATTCCTATATCTTCTTCGTGCTAGTTAAGATAAACATTTGTACAAATTATCTTATTGTTTATTTCCTTGTAGGTGCAAGGGGAATGTTAGAAGACAGTAGGCTTTGTGCGATAGTCAAATCTTTTAAAGCTTTTAGATTCCGTTCTCTTTGCACACCTAACATATAAAAAAAAATGAACAACGATGATCCATTTCACGAAAGTTTTCCGAAACTCACACACATAACAAGGAATATCTCCGAAATGGTTCACCCTACAAGAAAATTTATTGAGACATAAATTATGTATTTTAGCAAGATCTACATTTTTTGTACAGTATAATTTGGTCTATCTCTAACGGTTTACCAGTTATGCAAAAGTCGTCCAGAGTAAATACGACTACAGGGGTATAGCCAGAAAATTCAAGATATACATTTCAGTTGTCATAAAAATATCTCAAACATATGACATTTTAATCAAAATCGTTAGAGCCATTTTCAAGAAAATAAAAATTTTCGAAAAATGTTCCATGTAAAGGGTAGTTTAGGGAGGGGCTATTTTCTTCAAAATCTTCGTGTCGCATCTTTGAAAGACATTAAACTGAAGTACCAACTTTGGTTTTTAACCGACTTTTCGGTTTTGAGTTATGCTGTCCACAGACACACACACGAACCTTTTTCTAAAAATGCTTTTTTGGATTTAGGGGGTCTCAAAACATATATTTCCGGTGAAACCTCGACATCGCAATTATGGGTCGAATACAATACTTGCCCTACTTACTATAAGTAGTAGAGAAAGTAAAAAAGGTATACTATATTTAAAAATGCCAGTTTTTCCTTTAAACTTAATAAGCCATAGTACTGTTTCTCCTGTGTTTATTTAGTTTATTCCCAACATCTCTGTGATTCGATTGCCGAGCAAGAGAAAGAACCATTTGTAGGTGTTTAGCGGAAAAGATGAAATAAGCAAGTCACTACCATGATTATGTAATTAAAGGCACTTCAACTGCAACTGGGCCGATGGTTTCCCTTTAGTAATTCAATTTCACTTTCAAACTCATGTTTGTTGCCGTCTCGAAATAATTAGCATGACAACTAGCACTCGTTAAGCTCAATTACATTATTGGAAAACTCTCAGCACTCGTATTATTGTACTTTGTCTGAATTACGATGAACTTCAAAACTTCAAACGTCAAAACAAGACGGGACGTAACATTAAGTTAAAGAAGTGCTGCTAAACTAAAGCTCTAATTAGGATGCACTTAACTTAATGAAGCACGAATGACTGATTGGTAGTTGTTTTTATTACTTTATGCCGATTGGTCCTAATCAGGAGCATACGCATTAGGGGGTGAAATAGGAGTAATGAAACTCAAGTTATACCAGGGGTGTCCAACAGTTGGCTTTACCTCCTTCGCCCGCCTCTGTAGCGTGATGGTTAGCGTGTCTGCCTCACGTTCAAGAGGTCGCGAGTTCGAATCTCGCTTAGGGTAAGTTATTCGGGTAAGGTTTTTTTCCGAGGTTTTCCCTACCCTGAGAAGACGAATGTCGGGTAACTTAAAGCTCCATGGACCTCGGGCTCATTTGAGCATGGTTTCACCCATTTTATTTCATTCATTCGTCCAATATGACGCAATGTTGGAGGACGTTAATTCTCAAAAAAAAAAAAAAAAAAGAAAAAAATTACTTCCTTCGAATATACGCGAACTTTACCCCCAGCCGTGCATTGTGTTGCAGTGGCAGGTTGTTTACATTGCATTTTATTTACGAAAGCATTTTCAAATCTTATGCGATAAACATCTGTTGATTAGTGACTTGTTTGGTACTGCTTATCAATATTTGGTGACAAAGTCGAAGTGCAGAAGATACATCAAGTGATCGTCGCGTAACATATTGTGATACACACTTTTAATATAGTTCAATTTGGAGAAACTCTGTTCACAAATATATGTAGAGCTATACTCACTCTTATACACACTATTCTTGTAAATGTTTATTTCTCTATCTACTACATTTTAATCGACATAAGCATTTGCAGAAATTATCGTATTGTTAATTTCCTTGTAGTCCAAGGGGAATATGGGAATACAGTAGGCTTTAAGCGACAGTCCAATGTTTTAAGAACTGGTTGCTATGCCACACCTTTGAAATTCCGTTCCCTTTGCAAGGCCAAGGGGTAAAAAAAAAAGAAATAACTTATTCCTATTTGAAAAAACTGTAAGTATTGGGAAATTCAAACAAATAGTAAAGAATATTTCGAAACTGGTTCAATCAAAAGAAAAGCGAAGTATTTGACATAAATTGTGTGTTTCAAAGAACATCCAGAATGAAGAGGTCTTCTGAGGACATTTTCAGAAAATTCAAGGTATGACTTAGAAACTGCCATGGAATCGCATGTGTCCGTCGCTGTATACTGATTGTCTGTCCCTCCGACTGAAGCAGTGGATTGGGGTATAGTCGCTCATTGCGTAAGCGTCTCCAAAGAGAGAAGGTTGGACATCCCTGAGTTATACATTTATTCTGTGGTTACCTTTAGAGATTTATTGACGCGAATACCAACTGGATCACTGAGCAGGATATATTGACTAAGTAGAGGACTTGATGGGTCAGTATGGCCAGCTAACGACATTTTACGTATTTATAGGAGTAAAGGCAGTGGAGACCAAACTCCCAATCAGGCGTGTTAACCACTAGAGTCTAGACCATAGAGAACCTATCCCTTCACTTTAACTATAGGAGGTGCACTGTAACCGTCAAGCACCTAGAAACTGTGGCTAAGCATGTTCACAAGTGCTACCAACTAACTCACTAAATGGTAATTTTTCAAAAGAATGGAATAAATTCCCTAGTATCCACTGTTTTAAACTGTATGCTATTACTTTTTATACTGCGTATACCAAGTAGGTGATGTATTGTATTCCACCCAAAAATAAGATGCCCAAATTTCACCGGAAATATGTTTTGAGGTCCTCCTAACCACCCTAAAAGATGTGTATTTTCTGTACTACGTACAGTGAATAGGGGAAGTACTGTATTCGACCCAAAATTTCTATTTTGAAATTTCACCGTAAGTATACGTTTTGAGGGCCCCTGAATCCAAAGAAAAGCATTTTAAGAAAAAGGTCCGTGTTTGTGTGTGTGAACAGCGTAACTCAAAAACGAAAGGTCGGTTAAAAACCAAAGTTGGTATTTAAGTTTAAAATCGTTCAAGGATGCGACACGAACATTTGGAATACAATTCCTCCACCCTGAACTATCCCTTATATGGAACATTTCTCGAAAATTTTGACTTTTTCAAAAATGGCTCTAACGATTTTGATTAAAATCCCATATGTTTAAGATATTATCATGGTACATGAAATGTATATTTTTAATTTTCTGGCTACAGTCCTTGCACTCCTGTTTAATCTTGATTTTTGCACAACTTGTGAACCTTAAGAGATAAGACAAAATCTTACTATAAAAATGTAGATCTCGTTCAAAAACACAATTTATATCTATCGTATTTCTTTTTGGAGTGAACCATTTCTGAGGCATTGCTTTTTATTTGTCATGTATCTTATTTTTAATTTTCGAATACAGTAAGCTTTAAGCGATAGTCATGTTTTAAGAGCTTGTCGCTATATGTGGGCTTTGAAATTCCGTTCTCTTTGAATGACAAAAAGATAAAAATGAATAACGACCTCCCATTTGAGAAAGTCTACAAGTATTGGAAAATTCTGAGAAATAATGAGGAATATCTCCGAAATGGTTCACTTCACAGAAAGGATGATTTGGCATAAATTGTGTTTTAAGGAGATCTACATTTTTCGTATAGTATGACTTGGTGTATCTCTTACGGCTTACCAGTTATGCAAAAGTCATCCAGAGTAAATAGGACTACATGGGCTATAGCCAGAAATTTTGGAAATGTACATTTTATTTGTCATAAAAATATCTTAAATGGCATTTTAATCAAAATCGTTAAGAGCCATTTTAAAACAATTTTCCATATAAAGAGTAGTTTAGGGTGGAAGAATTTTCTTCAAAATCTTCCCGTCGCATCCTTAAAAGATATTAAACTTAAATACCAACTTTGGTTTTTAACCGACCTTTCGTTTTTGAGTTATACTGCCCACAAACACACACAGACACAGGCAAACACACGTACCTTTTCCTAAAAATGCTTTTTTTTTTTTTTTTTTTTTTTTTGGATTCAGGGAGCCTCAAAACATACATTTCCGATGAAATCTCGACATCGAATTTTTGGGTCGAATGCAATAGATACTTCCTCTACTTATTATACATAGAAGAGAAAGTAAAAAACCATGAGAGTGCACTGCTTCGACAGTAGAGTTTTGGTTGTCTTGAAGGTGACCCTTGCGCCCTGGTGCGGCCCTGGTTTTAACTATCACACGACAAAAAACTTAGGTAATAGGAAGGAAAATATTGACATTGACAAACTCGTCACGCTAAGTTAACTTTAAACAGCTCCATTTGATACAATTTCACATTTCACGTTGCGTCATATTAATGAAATAATATACACCATACAGACATCTGATCACATCACATAAAACGATTTTTGATAGGAACCAGAATAGTATATTATACGACAAGAGCATAATGGCGGCAATTAATAAGTGAATATATTTAATGAAACGAGCGGTGCAATTAAACTCAAGTTTCATACGAATATTTATGCTCGACCATGTCTAAGTTTAAAACATACGAGAATCGATATTGCGCCTTCAACTTTTATGTTGGTCTTGGCACAATTACTACATTTCCAGTGCGAATTCAATACGTACTGATTTCTTTTTTGCGGATTGAATACCGCATGGAAACGCGGATTCAAACAAAGCTCAACCACTGGATCCGATCCTGTTACTTCGTGGGATCGGATCGAAATCGTGTTGCATGGTAACAGCTATCGATTTGAACCCGCCTAAGATGCTAACTTCTACTATACTCGTTGTAACACGCTGCACACTTGTCATTTTGTTTTCTTAGCTACAATGCTCTAATAAAAGAAAACAACGGTCACTTTCATTGTTTCTATAATCTCACAATATATTCTTCTCAAAGACATTCAGTAACCTCAAAACCTTGTTAAAATACGCAGAAATCGTATTTTTACAACCTCGCCAACATAAACCAAGGGACCAACACAAGAGCTTGAAGTATTTCTGTTGAGTCTCGCATATCCAAGGCGGTCTTATTTCGGGATTGAATTCAAAATGGAAACGCGGAAATGGGAATGAACTCAAATCGAGTTCAATTCCGCATGGAAACGTGGCAAATGATACAAAGAGCATATATGTATATGCTATGACCTTTAAAAAGTAGACTTTCGAAAACGAAAAGACAAATTTAATTAATTAGAATGCTATTTACAATATTAACACGAATTATTAAATAAACAGTAACTTTATTTCATATACAAGTTGTTTATTGTGCAACTGTTGAAATTAATTTGCGAAACTTTGCTTTGTGCAATACTCGAAGTTGATGGAAGATTAAGGTTAATTTGTGACTTTTTTGTTTTAGTGAGTTTAATATTGTATTGATTGATGCATCAGCCATGTCATGAACTGGTGCACCTTTGATTGGTGGATAGCTGTATTGTTATTAAGAGGTGGATATAATGAGGTTCATTACAGTGGCGTATAAGCCCTACGTTTTGGCATGGTCCAGCATAAAATATATTAAATTACAATTTTGTAGGCATGTTAAATACCACTCAGTTTCTGCGAGTTTCATTATTCTCTGTGTATTCACATTCTATAAGTTATAATTGAAAAAAACCACACCATTCTATTAAAGAACAATTTTCACTGATAATAAACAATAAAGATTCATTAAATTTATACATGATAGTAATGTTTGCCTACTTTTACAATCATAAGCTAAGATAAATGTCTTTCTTTGTTTCAAGATTTGAAACAAAGAAGAAGAAAAAGAAATTGAAGATATGTATGAACTTAAAATTCATGAAAAATATTGTATCAACCTTTTAGGCGCGCTCGTTCTTGAGAAACATGTTCCTAAATATGGAAAAAAATTAAACTCAGAAAATAGAATATCAATATTATACAGGGCAGCGCATAATTCCAAATCTTACAGGAGCCTTCCAATTGTGATATGCAAAATATTTTTATGGGACCCTTTATGGGGTACACGGGGCCCAAACTCAGAATTTTAAATGAAACCATGGTATTTTTTGTGTATTCTGGTTCCACACAATAAATTAAACAACTATGATAGAAACATTGTTTTTTAAAATGAATTGTTTAGCCGTTATAGGATGTTTTCATTGGAAACATCTCCCTCGTGAACTGAAAGAACATGGGCAAATTTACTTCAAAGTCTCCTAAACTCCTAAAATACCCTTAGACTGCTTTTTTATGGGGATACATAAAACAGAAAGTCATATTTAAAGCACCTGCAACCAAAGAGAGTACAAGATTTCGAATTCCTGAAGCTTGTCGCACTATTAGCCCCGTATGTTGTTAACAATTAGAGAAAATATTTCCAAAAGAATTGCCAAATGCTTAGATGTTAATGGAGGCAACTTTGAGCATTTAATATAGTAATTTAATCACCTGAGTAATTATTGACTTATCTGTTTAGTAATATTTTCAACTAGTTTATAGCTACTTCAAAGAAAACATCCTACTCAACAATTCATTTTGGGGAAGAAAAAAAAGTTTTTATAAAAGTTGCGTAGTTTGGTGTGGGGAACCAGAATATACAAAAAATTACCATGTTTAATTTTAAATTCTGAAGTCGGGCCCAATGGGCCCCATAGGGGGCCCCTTTTCCATATCACAGTTTGGAAGGTCTCTGGCTCCTGCAAGATTTGTTTTCTGTTCGTTTAAGAGATATTCAGCTGTAACACTTAATATGGGCCACTCTGTATATAATATATTTATACAATTTAAGATAATTCAAATAAAAAAAAATCTGATGTGTTGCACTCACATGACTTTCTCTACTCTTGTACTAACCATTCTTACAAACTCTTATTCCTATATCTTCTTCGTGTTAGTTAAAATAAACATTTGTACAAATTACCTTATTGCTTATTTCCTTGTAGGTGCAAGGGGAATATTGGAATACAGTAGGCTTTGTGCGATAGTCAAATCTTTTAAAGCTTTGAGATTCCATTCTCTTTGTACACGTAACATATAAAAAAATGAACAACGTTGACCCATTTCACGAAAGTTCCAAGTTTTCCGAAACTCACACACATAACAAGGTATATCTCCGAAATGGTTCACCCTACAAGAAAATTTATTGAGACATAAATTGTGTATTTTAGTAAGATCTACATTTTTTGTATAGTATAATTTGGTCTATCTCTAACGATTTACCAGTTATGCAAAAGTCGTCCAGAGTAAATACGACTACAGGGGCTATAGCCAGAAAATTCAAGATATACATTTCATTTGTCATCAAAATATCTCAAACATATGACATTTTAATCAAAATCGTTAGAGCCATTTTCAAGAAAATCAAAATTTTCGAAAAATTTTCCATGTAAAGGGTAGTTTAGGGTGGGGCTATTTTCTTCAAAATCTTCGTGTCACATCCTTGAACGACATTAAACTTAAATACCAACTTTGGTTTTTAACCGACTTTTCGTTTTTGAGCTATGCTGTCTACAGACTGACAGACACAGACACACACACGGACCTATTTCTAAAAATGCTTTTTTTTTTATTCAGGGGGCCTCAAAACATGTATTTCCGGTGAAATCTCGACTTCGAATTTTTGGGTGGAATACAATACTTCCCCTACTTACCAGTAGAGAAAGTAAAAAAACTCGCAGAAATCATTCACTGAACAGTATTTTATGTTTCTGCAAAGTTAATGTTTGATGTCTTGATGTAGTTCCTGGTAAATATGATTTTATGTAATACTTTGCAAACATGACCAAGTAATATCTGAAGGAGAAGTCAAGTCGCGGATTACATCGTATTGCTTTAGTTTCTATGGATTACTGAGTGCTGTGTTTTACGTAAATGATAAGAGGTGAAGCGGCAGTCAGTTGTCGTTCCTTAGCAAAGTGTGAACAGGTGTGCCAACGTTCACTTCAAACAGAACGAGCTGTCTTTACAAGGTGCCAAAATTACAAGAATGCCTTAGGGGTACCCTTCCTCACATGTCATCCCGACAGAGAGCATGGAAGTGGGTCACGTTTTGAGTGTAGACCAATCTCATCGGGCCTACAGATCGATGTGCTTGACGCATGGAAGATCTGAGTTCAACTCCCTCATTGGTCCACTCTACCGAATGGATTGTTAACACAATACTTCACTGAGAATTAAACAAAGTCGTTACCATAGTTACAAACTTACTCTTGTTTTGATTACTAAGTGTAATTCAAGCCAATTATTTATTAAAATCACACAAATATTTGGCTAATTAATAACACTTTCTAACACTAAATAACTCACATTCACATAAAATAAGTGAATGGACTTAGACAATGTGAAATCGAATTTGAAAGCGATGGAATACATAGCTTATTACTCTTTTACTCTAAAATGCATGCTCACATAACTTCAACAATATTTGGTAGAGGACTACGACTCAAAAATTAAAGCTCGGAGTTATTTTGCTAGTCTTGCTCTCCTGTAAAATATATAACTGATGAATTCACCTTTCACTGTGATACTTCAAATTTAAATGAAGAATTCCGAATTAAACACTCGTCAAATAAAAGAAAACGTTTCCTTGTATGTTGAAGTACTATAAAAATGTTAAGTTAGGCAAGAAATCTGCAAAGCATGCCCTACATACTATATTAAAATCTTAACACAAAAAGTACAGGTACAAGAAAAACTGAATTTGCTGCACGTCAAGAATTTGTTAAAGAAGCACAAAATTCACCGAAAACTATTATAAACACCAACATTTATTTATTTCAAATTTATAACTTTCTTAAACTTTATAAAACTAATTCACTGAGGCTAAATACAAGCCACATGAAAATATTCACTACTTATAAAACGAACAATGGCAATAGTAACAAAAATATGAGTATATAAAACTAACTAAAAGTTGTGTTAGTATAAAGCACCAAACTTAGGATTACTTGTCGGAATTACATGCCACAAAAGTTTCTTTCCTTACAAAGGCATTTGTTTGAGAGTCCTGAGTTCTACGTACACTTGATCGACTCTTCAGAAAGTTTACGTGTACCTACGTAATTATGAAACAGTGTTACCTGTTCTCTTCCTCGATGCGTGCTACATTCAACTTGGAGCAGATCGGCAGCACAAGTTGCCGCTACACACACACACATACACACACACACATACACACACCTTTATTACGTGGAACAAAAACAGTTCGGGCGCCGCAAAACGCATGCACTTAATCTGTAAAAAACAAGTTCCGCCTATAGTTACGACGACCACGACTAGGTGGCAGCACCGTCCGGCCGTCGGAGCGGAATCAATAAGACTTATTGTTAGTTTCCATGCCGCGCACTCGTTCGCTCACTCGCGGCCCATTCACGCCGGAACAATCATCTGTCGCTATCTCTGTCTGTGACCAAGGACAGTCTTACTCTGAATGAGTAACTGTCTCGAGTTTTCACTAGAAATACATGTTTTGAGGTAGCCTAAAAGGTCCACGTGCGTGTATGTTAACAGTGTAACTCAGATCTGAGCCTTTCAAGGATGCAACACAAAGATTTTCTGTAGGAATACCACGCGAGGGTTTCATATGACAGTAAGTTTGCGAGCGCGAAGCGCGATAAAAATTATCCCAAATACGAAACCCTCGACTGGTATTTGTTTAGAGTATCACGCGAAAAATAATTAATCATTCATTTACTTAATACTGCTCAATATTAATAATGATTTAAAAGTAAATAACTTACAACTTACAATAAAATTTATGCACCTTAATTAAGATTTATTTTCACAATTGGCACTACAACTAATCCAATAGGGTGTGAGAACAACAATAATGTTGGCGTTTAATCCAAGGAAATGAGGAATTAAGACATATGATGAATATAAGTAAACGAATTTGCGTTAGTAGGCTATTCATTATAGGTAGGTCTTCTGCATTTGAAATTACACTTGTTTGACTTAGGCTCTTCAATTAAAATATCAATATCCTCACGAGAATATTCGCCAATTCTTTTGTCTGACATGTTTGAATAGCCCGCTAATTCTTTTTACTGCGCATGCGTACTCAAATGTTGAGAAACGTAAGAAAATGTTTAGGTTGGCGTACCACACGGCAAGATGACATAACCAAAGCGATAATACCACGTTAATGTTTTGTCATGCTTTTAAAGCCCTTGTCGATGTTCAGTTGTTTCTGGCGATTGCATGGAATGCATATAGCGTCCAGTTCTAAAACATTTGACTATCGCTATTCCCTCTGTATCATAACGAAACGTGTATGTAACTATTTCAGCAAAGGTTTATCTTGGTTAAATTGAAGTAGATAGAAAAACTTAACGCACTACTAAAGAGAAGGCTAGAGAAAGTCTTATTTATGAGATGAGAAAGTTCTATTCATGCTTCTTACTCCCAACGCAAGTTGGAAATGCGAAACGGACTACCCTCATTCCAATTGGTTCTACTCCTAGAGTAGAACCTAGAAGCTAAAGAGGAGATATGATTTTATTCCAAAGATGAAAGATACTTCTCTTTACTATTTTGTACATAAGCGCTCATTCTTTCACTTACATTTTTACTTTCTCTACTACATATAGCAGACGAAGTATTGTATTCCACACAAAATTCCCTGTCGAGATTTTACCGGAAATATATGCTTTGGGGCCCCTGAATTCAATAAAAGCATTTGTAGAAAAAGGTCCATGTGGTGTGTGTCTGTGAGTGTGTGTGTGTGTGTGTGAGAGAGAGAGAGAGAGAGAGAGAGAGAGAGAGTGTGTGTGTGTGAGAGAGAGAGAGAGAGAGTGTGTGTGTCTGTCTCTCAGTCTGTGGACAACATAACTCAAAAACGAAAAGTCGGTTAAAAACCAAAGTTGCTATTTAAGTTTAATGTCTTTCAAGAATGCAACGCGAAGATTTGGAACACAATTCCTCCACCCTAAACTACCCTTTACATGGAAAATTTTTCGAAAACTTAGATTTTCTTGAAAATGGCTCTAACAATTTTGATCAAAAATGCCATATGTTTAAGATCTTTTTATGGCAAATGAAATGTGTATCTTGAATTTTCTGACTATAGCCCATAAAGTCCTATTTACGCTGGATGACTTTTACATAACTGGTAAACCGTAAGATATAGACTAAATCTTACTATACTGTGTAGATCTTAATAAAACACAATTTTTGTCTAAATAAAGCTTTTGTCGAGTGAACCATTTCGGAGATATTCCTCGTTATTTGGGTGAGTTTTGGAGAACTTACAGTCTTTCACATGGAATATTCTTATTCATTTTTTATATGTTAAGTGTGCAAAGAGAACGGAACCTCAAAGCTTTAAAACATTTGAATATCGCACAAAGCCTACTGTATTCTAATATTCCCCTTGCACCTACAAGGAAATAAGCAATAAGATAATGTGTACAAATGTTTGTCTCAACTAACACGAAGAAGATAGAGGAATAAGAGTTTATAAGAATGGTTACTACAAGAGAAGAGAAAGTCATGTGAGTGTAACACATCAGATTTTACATTTGTGGAATGAAAGCATGGCGTCCTACACCTACAGTCAATATAGATTTAATCATACTTTGAGAAACACGCTTCCGCATCAACAGGCGCACATTTCAATACAGCAAGTATAAATTCAAAATAATTCAACATGAGAGCTCGTAATGCCTCGACCACGTCAAAGTAGGGACGATATCTCAATCGCATTTGCAATGTGTGTTTCTCCAATTCAAGCTTCGACTTGCAAATAGATAATGTTACACTCACCAGAACAAATGTTTAAACCGTGCAACGGATGTATTTCTGACTTTCTCTACTACTTGTTGTGAGTAGGGGACGTATTGTATTCGACCCAAAATTTATGTCCACATTTCCCCTGAATAAAACAAAAAGCATTTTTAGAAAAAGCTTCGTGTGAACAGCATAACTCAAAGTTCGTTAAAAGCCAAAGTTTGTCTTTCAAGGAAAGGCACGAAGATTTCGAAGAAAATTCCTCCATCCTGAACTACCCTTTACATGGAAAATTTGTCGAAAATTTTGATTTTCTTGAAAATGACTAACGATTTTGATTAAAAAGTCATATGTTTAAGATATTTTTATGAAATTTTTATTTTATTTGGAATTTTCTGGCTATAGCCTATGTAGTCCTGTTTACTCTGGATGACTTTTGAATAACTTGTAAACCGTAAGAGATAGACAAAATCTTACTATACAAAAAATGTAGATCTTGCTAAAACACACAATTTATGTCTGAATAAATTGTTTGTAGAGTGGACCATTTCAGAGATATTTTTTGTTATTTGTGTGAATTTTGGAGAACTTATGCTTCTGTCAAATGGAACATTGGTATTCATTTTTATATGTTAACCGTGCAAAGAGAACGGAATTTGAAAGCTTTAAAAGGCCTGACTATCGCTCAAAGCCTACCATATTCCCATATTCCCCTTGTACCTACAAGGAAATAATAAGATATTTTCCGCAGACGTTTATCTCAAGTAACACGAAGAAGATATAGGAAGAAGAGTTTGTTAGAATGGTTAGTACAAGAGTAGAGAAAGTCATGTGAGTGCAACACGTCAGATATTTTTCAACAATTTGTCGCCCTTCTCGCTACCACATATTCTATAGCTTCTACGAATTTCTAGTAGACAAAAGCATGTGATTATTGCACAACGGATTTCTACACGTACCCAAACAGATCGCTTCTTTTTAAGTTTTACTTGTTTACTTAAGTTGATAACCGACGTCACTGCATTGTTTTAGCAGTTCACTACATGCTCACAAAGCAAAAGATGCATTCCTATACTAATGTAGAAACACAAAGTGGGTCAATTGCCAGGATCACATCAGCGTCGCCGGTGTGCCGGAATTTTGTCCCGCAGGAGTTCTTTTACATACCAGTAAATCTACTGACATGGAGCTGTCGTTTTTAAGCACACCGCGACCTTGGGATCCGTAGGCCAGCGTCTAACCAACTGAGCTACCCAGACCAACATTGGGGGTGGGTTATAGCCTATGAAGTGAGGCACTTGTAGAGTACCTAGATAAAACATTATTAGGTACAGAAAGTTACAACAGGATATTTTATTATCCTTGCAGTCGTGTTCCACTATACATACTCGTCAATAAAGCTCCGTTTCTGTAACTAGTTGTATAATACACTATTTTCTATTGGGAGTTAAAACAGCAATAATTAGTCTGGATATGTATGAACAGCAGAACTCAAATTTCCATAAGCACCAAGATGTGAGTTAAACCAGCCAGGTCACATGAGTGTAAAGGAAATTTGCTTCAGCCTATCCAATACTTGGAAAAAAATCTGATGTGTTGCACTCGCATGACCTTCTCTACTCTTCTACTAACTCTGTCTTCTTCATGTCATTCGAGATAAACATTAGCACAAGTTACCTTATTGCTCATCTTGTAGCTCTTTGAGCGATAGTCAAATCTTTTAAATCTTTTAAAGCTTTGAGATTCCGTTCTCTTTGCACGCTAACATATAAAAAATGAACAACAATGTTCCATTTCACGAAAGTTTCAAGTTTTCCGAAACTGACATAAATAACAAGGAATATCTCCGAAATGGTTCACTCTACAAAAAAAAAAAAAAAAAAAAAAAAAAAAAAAAAAAAAAAAAAAAAAATTACTTAGAGATACCTACTTGTGTTTAATCAAAATCGTTAGAGCCATTTTCAAGAAAATCAAAATTTTCGAAAAATTTTCCATGTAAAGGGTAGTTTAGGGTGGGGCTATTTTCTTCAAAATCTTCGTGTCGCATTCTTGAAAGACATTAAACTTAAATAGCAACTTTGGTTTTTAACCGACTTTTCGTTTTTGAGTTATGTTGTCCACAGACTGACAGACAGACACACACACGTGCGCGCGCGCGGACCTTCTTCTAAAAATCTGATGTGTTGCACTCACATGACTTTCTCTACTTTTGTACTAACCATTCTTACAAACTCTTATTCCTATATCTCCTTCGTGTTAGTTGAGATAAACATTTGTACAACTTATTGCTTATTTCCTTGTAGGTGCAAGGGGAATGTTAGAATAAAGTAGGCTTTGTGCGATACTCAAATGTTTGAGATTCTGTTGTCTCTGTACACTTAACATATAAAAAATGAACAACGATGATCCATTTCACGAAAGTTCTAAGTTTTCCGAAACTCACACAAATAACAAGGAATATCTCCGAAATGGTTCACCCTACAAGCAAATTTATTGAGACATAAATTGTGTATTTTACTAAGATCTACATTTTTTGTATAGTAGCTATAATTTGGTCTATCTCTAACGGTTTACCAGTTATGCAAAAGTCGTCCAGAGTAAATACGACTACAGGGGCTATAGCCAGAAAATTCAAGATATACATTTCATATGTCATAAAAATATCTCAAACATATGACATTTTAATCAAAATCGTTAGAGCCATTTTCAAGAAAATCAAAATTTTCGAAAAATTTTCCATGTAAAGGGTAGTTTAGGGTGGGGCTACTTTCTTCAAAATCTTCGTAACGCATCCTTGAAAGACATTAAACTTAAGTACCAGCTGTTATGCTGTCCAGACACACACTCACGCACACGCACGCACGGACCTTTTTCTAAAAATGTTTTTTTGGATTCAGGGGGTCTCAAAACATATTTTCGGTGAAATCTCGACATGGAATTTTTGGGTGGAATACAGTACTTCCCCTACTTACCAGTAGAGAAAGTAAAAATCTGATGGGTTGCAGTCACATGACTTTCTCTACTCTTGCAGAAATTATTCTTACATTTACACCTAACCCTCTATCCAGTGCTGCCATTCTTGTTGGAGCGAAAGTAGTCGCGAACTGGATAAAAAAAGAGAAAAAAGTAGAATTTCGAATGGCACTGCAACAGGAACGAACCATGGCCCTCCTTCGTCCTTATATATAAGAAAGCGAAATTTGTGGATAATATTATTTATTATTATTTTCTTCAAAATCTTGGTGTCGTGTCCTTGAAAGACATTAAACTTAAATAGCAACTTTGGTTTTTAACCGACTTTTCGTTTTTGAGTTATGCTGTCCACAGACTGACAGACTGACACACAGACACACGTGCGCGCGCGCGGACCTTCTTCTAAAAATGCTATTTTTTTTTTTTTTTTTTTTTTTTTTACCTATATTTTCGGTGAAATCTCGACATCGAATTTTTGGGTGGAATACAATACTTCCTCTACTTATTATACGTAGTAGAGAAAGTAAAAATAATGTAGTGTAAAGTTGCTAGCAGAGCAGCAGAAGTAAAGAAGGACATGTTGACCCAGAACTGACCTCACCTGACGTGCGGTTTTGTCTGTGTAGGATGTGAGTTAATGACTTGTGTTTATGGACAGGTCAATTAAGGAATTGAATATGCAACTGTTTACCGATAAAGTTACGTGCATCTACAGATAGAGCTGACCTTTAGATACACACGAGTTTTCTAAGAATTGTTGGATGTCTCTTCGCGTGTATCAGAGTGGTTACCTGGCCTGTGTGGGAGTGCACGCTACTGGTCGTAAAAATCCCATCTCGGAGATTTCATTCTCGACCTTTCCCCTCTATCTAAACGCGTTCGGCTTGTTAGGGTCGATTTATCTGCACGTAGGCACTTTGTTGACATTTAGACAGGAATTCCAAGAAAAGAACCAGTTTATTTCTGACTGGACAGAAACCTCTATCGAATTAAGGTAAATTTATATCCTGTAAAATTGTACTGATTTTAGAACGAGTTCCCAAAATATTCACAGTAATAAAGCTCACAAATACAGCTACATTCTTTCACAGAACAAATACGCCAACACTTTTGTTATATATACCCATGGAAAAAATGATTGAGCGCATTAGGAGACCATTTCGTGTTGCAGCACGGTTTACACAAGTCGATATTTCCAACATGCAGCCGAGTTTATTGATAGTCTCTGTTCCGTGTCATCGTTTCCCAGACACCCAAGTAGACTCTCTTGCATCCCCACTCACATTTGTACACACACTCGCAAATACTTGAACATTTCGTTCTCTTTGAATGACCAGGAAGAAATAATAAAGAATACCACTTCTCATTTAAGAAAAGTACACGTTTTTAAAAATTCAAACCAATAACGAGGAATACCTCGGAAATGTTTAATTCGAAAAACAAAGAGGCATATATTGTTTGGTCTAACGAGGTCATTTTTACTTTCTCTACTGGTAAGTAGGGGAAGTATTGTATTCCACCCAAAAATTCGATGTCGAGATTTCACCGAAAATATATGCAAAAAAAAAAAAAAAATAGCATTTTTAGAAAAACGTCCGTGTGTGTCTGTGTGTCTGTATGTCAGTCTGTGGACAGCATAACCCAAAAACGAAAAGTCGGATAAAAACCAATGTTGGTATTTAAGTTTGTCATTCAAGGATTCGACACGAACATTTTGAACAAAATAGCCCCACCCTATACTACCCTTTACATGGAAAATTTTTCGAAAATTTTGATTTTCTTGAAAATGGCTCTAACGATTTTGATTAAAATGTCATATGTTTGAGATATTTTTATGACAAATGAAATGTATATCTTGAATTTTCTGGCTATAGCCCCTGTAGTCGTATTTACTCTGGACGAATTTTGCATAACTGGTAAACCGTTAGAGATAGACCAAATTATACTGCACAAAAAAGGTAGATCTTGCTAAAATACACAATTTAAGTCTGAATAAATTTTCTTGTACGGTGAACCATTTCGGAGATATTCCTTGTTATGTGTGAGTTTCGGAAAACTTAGAACTTTCGTGAAATGGATCATCGTTATTCATTTTTTTATATATTACGTGTGCAAAGAACGGAATCTCAAAGCTTTAAAACATTTGACTATCGCACAAAGCCTACTGTATTCCAATATTCCCTTTGTACCTACAAGGAAATAAGCAATAAGATAATTTGTACAAATGTTTATCTCAACTAACATGAAGAAGATATAGGAATAAGTTTTTGTAAGAATGGTTAGTACAAGAGTAGGGAAAGTCATGTGAGTGCAACACATTTTTTTTTTTTTTTTTTTTTTTTTTTTTCCCTTTTTTTGGCATAACATTCCGTCTATCTCCTACGGTTTACGAGTTGTGCAAAAGTCATTCAGAGTGAAGAGGATTTCAGAGGCTGTTCCCAGAAAATTCAAGATATAAAATTTCATTTGGCATCTGTTAAACATATGCTGTTTTAATCAAAATCGATAGAGCTATTTTTGTGAATATAAAAATTTTCGAAAGTTTTCCTATGCAAACGGTACACTGGGTTGCAAAAATGTTCTTGGAACATGCTGAACTTGAATATCAGGTTAAGTATAACCGACTTTTCGTTTTTTAGTTATGTGGTTGAGAGACACGCGGTCAGCTCTATCTGTAGATGCACGTAACTTTATCGGTAAACAGTTGCATATTCAATTCCTTAATTGACCTGTCCGTAAACAGAAGTCATTAACTGGTATCCTAAACAGACAAAACCGCAACATGTCCTTCTTTACTTCTAATGGTGCAATCTGCTGCTATCCTAGCAACTTTGGACTACCTTCCTCTTACTTTATCTACTACGTATAGTAAGTAGAGGAAGTATTGTATTCCACCAAAAAATTCGATGTCGAAATTTCACCGGAAATATATATTTTGAGGCCCCTAAATCGCGCGCGCGTGTGTCTGTGTGTGCCGGCCTACTGTCCATAAACAACATAACTCAAAAACGAAAAGTCGGTTAAAAACCAAAGTTGGTATTTATGTTTAGTATCTTTTAAAGATGTGACACGAAGATGTTGAAGAAAATTCCTCCACCCTAAACTACCCTTTACGTAAAACATTTCTCGAAAATTTTGATTTTCTCGAAAATGGCTCTAACGATTTTGATTAAAATGCCATATATTTAAGATATTTTTATGGCAAATGAGATGCACATTTTGAATAGCCTATGTATTCGTGTTTACTCTGGATGAATTTTTTTTTCATAACTGGTAAACCGTAAGAGATAGACCCAATCTTACTATGCAAAAAATTTAGATTTTTTTTTTTTTTTTTTTTTTTTTTTTTTTTGTGAAGTGAACCATTTCAAAGACATTCCTTATTATTTATCAGAATTTTGCAATATTTATAGACTGTTCTCAAATGAGAGGTCGTTATTAATTTTTCATCTCTTGGTCATGCGAAGAGAACGGGATTTCAAATCATCACATAACGACCACATCTGAAACTTTCACTGTCACTTAAAGCCTACTGTAGTCCCCTTACACCTACAAGAAAATTAGCAATAAGGTAATTTGTACAAATAGTATCGAGATTAATATGAAGTAGATAAAGGAATAAGTGTTTGTAAAAATAGTTTGTGTAAGAGTAGAGAAAGTCATGTGAATGTAACACATACGAATTTTTAATGTTTATCGCCGTTTTTGTTACTTACTGCATCACAGACCCTAGACACCGATGAGGCTTGGAACGAAAAAGTATTTTGGAAAGTTTAGGGTACCTTCTTGACATTTGCCAGTTACGAGGGTCAAGGAAAACTTAGAAAAATCCTATCAGGAAGGACGCTCCTGGCGGAATTTTATAACCAGACTTCCCCAATGGGGCCTAATGCGTTGCCGTGGAGCGATCTCGTTCAGTTTTGAACCCACTGAAAGAAAAAGTAACAAATAACAAAGAATATCTCCGAAATTGTTCACTTCACCGAAAAAGATCACTTGACATAACTTACGTGTTCTAAAGAGATCTACAGTTTTTGTACAGTAAGAGTAAACACGATGGGCTATAGACAGAAAATTCAAAATATATATTTCATTTCTCATAAAAATATCTTAAATTTTTAATGAAAATCGTTAGAGCCTCTTTTTGAGCTTTTTCTAAAAATACTTTTTTTTTTTTTATTCGGGGGGCTGGAAACATTTTCGGTGAAATATAGAAGTCTAATTTTTGGTTCGAATACAATACTTTCCCTACTTACCATACGTAGGAGAGAAAGTGAAAACAACATTTAGCTGTTTAAATCACAAGCCGGTCTTTGTCATGAGTTTATTCGAAAGAAAGGAAATTAAAATCACAATCTTTCCAATACTCATAGACGGGCAGCAAAGCAGGGCTCACTTATAAAACAAAAAAAAATTGAGAAACGTATAACGCTACGAAAAAAGTGATTAACAGCACATTTTTGTATTAGGCTTTGGCTTTTTCGTTTGTCTCCCCAAATACGTTAAGTGTACTAAATTCATATTGAGAAAGACTGCACAGATTATTCGCAGAATAGTCAATATGCACTTTGCGAAGCAAATTTCTTAAACATAGTCTGGTATTTTCATCAAAATTGCTAGTCGTTTAGGAAAAAGATTGTGGCACTAAAATTTTAAATGATGTCTTCAAAGGGTATCATTATAAAGAAAATAAGAAAACTGAACTGTATTATCTTGCTATCTCTCCTCACAATAAACAGCTGCAAAATGTTGCCTATTTTTGGAAGTTTATATTGTGACGCCGGCCGACGGCAGCTGCAACACAACAAAGGTTCTGGACCGAGCTGCCTCTAACCAAACGCGGTACGTGGATCAAAGACGGTCAAAGTCAGATTGCCTCGTGCGACTGTTTGCGAACACGTGACAACAATGAGCGCGGCACGTCAAAGGGGTTTTCGAGATTATTCGACAAGTCTCCGATGGCCGGGGTATTTGTGGAAGTTCTAGAAAGGTCCATGTTACGTCATCCTCGCTATATAAGGAGGGGAGGCAAAGAGAGTTGGGAGCCGGTCAGTTTTGCTTTCTCTACTACGTATAGTAAGTAGAGGAAGATATGCAATCAACCCAAAAATTCGATGTCGAGATTTCACATGGAAATATATGTTTTGAGGCCCCCTGAATCCAAAAAAAGGCATGTCTAGAAAAAGGTCCGCGCGTGCGTGTGTGCGTGAACAGCAGTATTCAAAAAGGAAAAGTCGGTTAAAAAGCAAAGTTGGTCTTTCAAAGATGGGAAACGACTATTTTGAAGATAATTCCTCTACACTACACTACCCTTTACAAGGAAAATTTTGATTTCCTCAAAAATGCTTCTAACGATTTTGATTAAAATATTTAAGTAATTCTTATGGCAAATAAAATTTATAGTCTCAATTTTCTGACTATAGCCCATGTAGTCCTGTTTACTCTGGATGACTTTAGTATAAATGTTAAACCAGAAGAGATAAACCAAATCTTGCTATAAAAATGTGTATATCGTTAAAACGTATAATTTATGTCCAAATGTATTTTTGGTAGGTGAAGCATTTCGGAGATATTCCTTGTTATTTGCGTGAGTTTTGCAATACTTATACTTATCTCAAATGGAAGGATGTTATTCACTTTTTATATCTTGGCCGTACAAAGAGAACGGAATTTCAAGTCCTTCATGTAACGACCACTCTTAAAACACTTGACTACCGCTCACAGCTAACTGTATTTCCCCTGTACAGCCATGGAAAAAAATGATTGGGCACATTAGGACAGCGGAATATTTCTAAGTCCCACGTCGTGTTGCAGCACGGTGTACGCAAGTTGATATTTCCAACATATACTTGAGTTTGTTGATAGTCTCTGCTCCATGTTACATCTGTCGGACACAGCCTATTTGTGTGTCGGACAGACGATAAAATATGGAACAAAGACTATCAATAAACTCAGCAGCATGTTGGAAATGTCGACTTGTGTACACCGTGCTGCAACACGACGTGGGACTTAGAAATATTCCGCTCTCCTAATGCGCCCAATCATTTTTTCCATAGCCACACCTACAAGGAAATAAGCAATAAGATAAGTTCTGCAAATGTTTACCTGGACTAACATGAGGAATATGAAGGAATGAGTGTTTGTAAGAATAGTATTTTTTTTTTAAAGTTTTAGTGTGTGCGTGCCAACTGCTTGTGTACGGTCACGTCTAAAGTAAGATAGGAAAGCAGTTAATGAGTGTCGAGTGATTGTATCGTCCAGGTCAGCTGTCTGGGTGGCAGAAAAAGTGAAGAAAGACAGAAAGGGGTCAAAGTTACGAGAAGAAAACAGTTGTGAGTTGTAATATCACGAAAGACTGTAGACTGTGTTAACGCCAAAAAAGAGAACGCGTATTTGATCAAAGATTTGAAGGAAAATAAAAATAAAAGAAACTGGATTGGGTTTTGTCGTTTTTGTCAAATTGTTATCAGAAGTAGGATTTGTCAAATTGTCATTTTATTACACTATGTTTGGTAACTTATGCTACTTCCTGTTGGAATTTTGTCTCATGAAACGTCCTAAGCTATCATTACTGAAGGTGGCTAAAAGGAACGGTAGATACGATAACATCAAACATTATATCAGTTGATCAAGAGGCTCCTCAGTGATAAAGTTAATGTAACTCACTCATAGCAAGTGAAGAGTGCAGCGAACTAATTGAAAGAGCAACATCAACTTCCCCGTGATGCTACTCCACAGGCAACTTCTCGAGCTTGCGTGCCAAGTGGGTTGCGGCAACACAGGGAAGGTGGATTCTGCAGATTATAATCTGCAGAATTAACTGTCAAATTTACAAATTCCGCATCTCTTAAGCAGTTAGTTTCATTTTTAACGAAATATATAGAATACGTCATGCAACAAACTTCCATATTTTGAGTGCAATTCTTTGAGTATCTCTTGAGAATCTCTTTCTTAATTTTTCGTTTTTAAAAATCTACATCCTACATAAACTTCCTTACGCTGCTGTTTTTAGCATTTTAGAACACTTCAACTATTTTGTGTTTCGAATACATTTGAGCCCACATCAGTGATATGAGATAGTGTATTTGCTTCACATGCAAGAGATCCTGGGTTCAAATTTCGGTTATAATGTATTTGCCGTTAGAATAAAGTATTCCTCCGCGCACCACGCTCCGCTATTGGCTAACTTATCTGCACTGCATTTTTGAACTTACGAGAGCCATTGTTATAGCAGTAATCATATATAACACATTATAAAAGAGAATTCTTAGATCTCAGCTAACACTTCAGGTTGTTTCAATGCATTGTTTGGAAGGCACCCCACACTGAATAGAGAGGCATTGTTCATTATTACCACGCTTTACCAGATCGTTTATAGCCAGGGTAGGATATTTCCCTGAAAACTTATTGAATACACTCAATATAATAACATTTTCACCGCTCCTTAAAGGCTTTCCTTGCAGATGTTCAAGAAAACCATTTGCACCTAATCTTGCTTCCATTTTGCACACCAAGATGGCGCTGAGGCAATAGGTAAACACTACGGTTGACACATGGTATTCGAAACAAGAGAACTGAATGTTCTATAGCGATAATGTATAAAGTGTATTATTTCAGTGTATTACATTACAACGTTATATTCTATATTATAACAACAATTTGAATGGTTTATTGAAAACGTAAACAAAACAAGAGGCTGAATAGGCCTTAGAGCTATATTTTGGAAGAATACGGAGGTATTAAAACGCACCAGCCAATGGGATTCATTTTCACCACGTGCTTCTGCTTACATCTACTTTATGTTTACATTAAATAGATTGTAGAATAATTTACCCGGACAAGGTTTTCTTGTTTTCCTTTATTCTGAAAAGCTAAATGTCGGATGAGTTGAAGCACTATGGATCCCGGGCTCATTTGAGCGCAATTTCACAAATTTCATTGATTCATCGGACATGATAAGTATAGCATAAATAATATAAAATAAATATAATATAAATAATATATCAATGGAAAATGATTATAATTATCCGGGCTTCTGGGCCGTGCTCTAGTGGAAAACCTCTCCAGACATTTCGTCCAAAGCTGCGCCGAACATCTTCAGTGGCGTGGCCGTAATACTCTTCTAGTCTCGGCGACGACCAATACGGAGCCTTCTTGTTTCACGGGCTTTATGCGCCTAGCCTGGGTGGGCGGAGCCGAGACTAGAAGAATACCAAGGCCATACCACTGAAGATGTTCAACGCAGCTTCGGATGAAACATCTGGAAAGAGTTTTTCCACAACACTACGGCCCACAACCCGTGAAAATCATTCTATATTTAATGACACCAGTGGTAAAAACTTACGCAGTGTAATGTATAAATGAATAAATATAATTTCTACTTTCCTGAAAGTTTCCAGCCGTACTTCTATTTAGGTCTCTGGTGAAATTTTCAAAGGAAACAGGTAAAGGTTTGCATGTAGGGAACTATTTGAGGAAAACAAACAACACAAAAAGGAAAAAAAAAAAAAAAAAAAAAAAAAATTAAGAATCGTGCGGTGATATTAAGACTCCAAACTACATTTCTGGCACTTACGATTTTAGTATCTGCACCGTTATATCGATCCCTATTACTACTACGGTACAAAATCTGCATTTTTCAGAATTTTTAACACGCATTCGTGTTTAGTTTTATTTTATTTTGGAAGTGAAATTGAGAAGGCCGTGAAATACATGGTCGATCGATACCTTAAGTACCAAAATTATACCTCAGAACTATCACCAGGACTGGTGTGAAGATCTTACGAGATTACCTTATCTACAATGCGCTCACAATGGTGTATTGCGACATAAGGATGGTAAGTGATTTTTGCTGGACCGAGGAAAAGTTTGAAAAGACGAGACACAGTCGAATCTTTTGAATTTCCGAGGATTAGTAAAAACACTTAACACACGTGTATTTCATACAATATTTTGGGACGTAATTAGTAATTTAATATGACGTATGAATGAAATGTGAAATACCAACCCTGAAACATAATCTCCACCTTTGCACGGTGTCTTGGTGGTTGAACTTCATTAACCCTTTGCGAGCGAAAACCCATACATGGGTGACCTGTCCGGAACCTGACGAGCGAAAACCCATATATGGGTTTGGAGTCATAGAGCTATTGTGATCGGCTCCTCTCGCCCAAATAATTCATATATAGTGCCAATAGATGGCAGGAAATGTACTTTCAGATGTTTGTGGTCAGTTCATCACCGATTTTCCATATTTAATAATTTCTGTCGTAGTTTTCAGTAGTGTAGGAATAAACATTGCGGTGATTGCATCCAGTAAGCGAGAGTTTTTTTCGTTTTTTGACAAAATGGCGGGAAAGAAAGGGATGACGGAGCAAGAAATTGTAGAATTGTAGAACAAAAGTGATAGTGAGTTATCGGATTTTGTGCTCAGTGATGATGAGAGTGATATATGCGAGAATTCGTGTGTAAATGCAAGTGAGAGCGAGAGTGACCTAAGTGACGCTGCAGACAGCTGTACACCTAGCTGGGTAGAGGTGAGTAATTTTGACCCTGGCCCTACATCTATGTAGGATCCCAGTGCACAATATCCAGCAGGGACCAATACTTCCTTCTCATTTTGATGAGAATACGCTTCCAGCAGAATTTTTCGGCCTATTTTTGATGACGAAATTATGGAAATAATTACTGAGGAGACGTATTCAGGGAAACTACTATTGTGGTGGTGAAAATCAACAAGCCTGTATTATACCTGTATTAATCAAAATAGTATTAAGCTTAAGGGTGTGAAAATGCTATCGGCCTAGAAGTAATATAGGAGGGTAGACTACGCTGGCAGATGGGAATACAGGATAATTGATGTACCTGCAATGTCAACATAACCGGACACGCCATGAAATCTCCCCCAGAAAATCTGATGTGTTGCACTTACATGACATTTTCGATCCTTGTAATAACCATTCTTACAAACTTATTCCTCAATCTTCGTGTTAGCTGAGCTGAATATTTGCAGAAATTATCTTATAGCTTATTTTCTTGTAGGTGCAAGGGGAATATGGCAATACAGTAGGCTTTGAGCGATAGTCAAAGCTTTGAGATTCCGTTCTCTTTGCGCGGTCAACATATAAAACAATGAACACCGACGCTGCATTTGACGGAAGTTTTTTCCGAAACTCACACAAATATCAACGAATATCTCCGAAATGGTTCACTGCACAAAACATTTATTTGGACATAAATTTGTGTTTTAGCGAGATCTACATTTTTTGTACAGTAATATTTCGTCTATATCTTACGGTTTACAAGTTATTCAAAAGTAATCCAGAGTAAACAGGACTACATGGGCTATAGCCAGAAAATTCAAAATATACATTTCATTTGTCATAAAAATATTTTAAACATATGACATTTTAATCACAATCATTAGAGCCATTTTCCAGAAAATAAAAATCCTCGAAAAATTTTCCATGTAAAGGGTAGTTTAGGGTGGAGCAATTTTCTTCACAATCTTCGTATCGCGTCCTTGAAAGATATTAAATTTAAATACCAACTTTGGTTTTTAACCGAGTTTTCGTTTTTGAGTTCTACTGTCCACAGACTGGCAGATTCACACGTCCTTTTTATAAAAATGTTTCTTTTTATTCAGGGGGCCTCAAAACATAATTTCCAGTGAAATCTCGACATCGAATTTTGGGGTGGAATACAATACTTCCCCTACTTACCAGTAGAGAAAGTAATAACATTGTGTGTGTATGGCGCAGTCTAGTGCGATTTTGTGCATTTTAAATCCCCTGACGAAGGGGGGGGGGAGTGAGTGTGTTGGGTTTAAGGGCCCGTCGACAACTTGGTCATTAGGGCCCCCCCTGACGAAGGGGTAAACCCCTAATATTGAACATTTTTAGTGCGGAAGTGTATACCTAAGTAAATGCCCTATTCTTACTCGTCTCGAATTCCAAACACACTTTTCTGGCACGGAATCAGTCCGTAGCTGTTTACATGCAGACACCGAGTAGTACAAACCTTAAGAGAAAAAGCAATATGATCCACAGAAACACCGAAATCCAGAGTGGGGATATTTAAATAACAGTTTGGGAAGCAGTAAACCATTACAGCTGCCCTGAACTCAAGAGAGGAAGTTTTCAAATTACTGAGAAGGATTTTTCTCTTGAAATTTCAATAAAATATTCGCCAGCACATCCATCCCCTTAAATATAAACAAGAACAGTGAAGGAAGTCAGTCAGTCGATAGTGATTATTACTTTTCTGTGGTCAAACAAACCCTTGCCAAGAGGACGTTATTACCCTCTTAGTTTTTGTCTCAGAGACTGCAAAATGAAAATGAGAAAACTATATAGTTGAACAAGCGTGTTGCTGGGGTAGCTTTAATTCAGACACTATTTGTACGGTGACCGAGTCAACTTTGACCTTATAACATGGACCCCCCCCCTCTCTCTCTCTCTCCCTCTCTTCCTACAGTGTGGAACAGGATTACCATAAATCGTGTGCATTCTCACAAAAATCCAGACCAGAAGCGCGGCCACATATATCCGCGCCAGAAACTTCTCAAACAACTTCGTATGCCACTTTTCTGGCTGCAAATAATACATCTTACACATCATTACAAAAGCGAACAGGAATATAAACAAAAAATCTGATGTGTTGCACTCACATGACTTTCTCTACTCTTGTACTAACCATTCTAACAAACTCTTATTCCTATATCTCCATGTTAGTTAAGATAAATATTCGTACAAATTATCTTATTGCTTATTTCCTTGTAGGTGCAAGGGGGATATTAGAATACAGAAGGTTTTGGGCGACAGTCAAATCTTTTTGACCTTTGAGATTCCGTTCTCTTTGCACGATTAACATATACAAAAATGAACAACGTTGTTGCATTTCGCGAAAGTTCTAAGTTTTACGAAACTCACACACATAACAAGGAATATCTCCGAAATGGTTCACCCTACAAGAAAATTTATTGAGACATAAATTGTGTATTTTAGCAAGATCTACATTTTTGTACAGTAAGATTTTGTCTATCTCTAACGGTTTACCAGTTATGCAAAATTCGTCCAGAGTAAATACGACTACAGGGGCTAAAGGCAGAAAATTCAAGATATACATTTCATTTGCCACAAAAATATCTCAAACATATGACATTTTAATCAAAATCGTTAGAGCCATTTTCAAGAAAATCAAAATTTTCGAAAAATGTTCCATGTAAAGGGTAGTTTAGGGTGGGGCTATTTTCTTCAAAATCTTCGTGTCGCATCCTTGAATGACAATAAACTTATATACCAACTTTGGTTTTTAACCGACTTTTCGTTTTTGAGTTATGCTGTCCACAGGCTGACAAACTGATACACTGACACACAGACACACACACGGACCTTTTTCTAAAAATGCTTTCTTTTGGATTCAGAGGGTCTCAAAACATATATTTCCGGTGAAATCTCGACATCGAATTTTTGGGTGGAATACAATACTTCCTCTACTTACCAGTAGAGAAAGTAAAAAGCTCTGATGTGAGACAGACAGGTTTTGTGAACCCATTATAGTAATTATTCCACAACAGTATTGATATAACACCCTAATTCAAAATTCTGTACCACATAACACTTAAGGTGTGACCAACGGCTGTGACCCGCATTCGGGAGGTCGCCGATTCGCTCCCCGTGGCCAACATTACTGACCATGGGTTTTTTCGGATGTTTCCCCGGGTCGCCAGGCGAATGCTGGGAAGGATTTCCATATCCTCCGAATTTCCCGCCATTCATCATTTCATTTTGCCCTTCATCCCGTTAGGTTTCTTTCAGGGTTGGAAGCGTCGGCGGCAGCAGCAGCATGGCAATAGCAACAAATGTGCTCTGGAAATCTCGTCCGACGGATTGGAAGGCGAGCCTACTGGTTTCCGGGCTAAGAGGGGAGAGGAGCCGGTTTCCGAGTCCCGTGTACCCCTTTGGAGTACGAATTCGAAGGGGTGGGAAACGGTCCGGGCTGAACCAGCCTCCGCCAGGATGATTCTAACTTGGCAACTGTAGACCTTCCCATCTGCTCTTTCGTGACAACGTTCCGGCCGCCCTTCGGATACATTCGCCGATTCCATCCTCCCACGGGTGCCCCGTCAGGGTCACAGGCACAAACGATCGCCTTTCTTCCAACTGTGCATTTTTGTGACCAAGTGATACCTTACCTATCTTTCATATGGGATGTAATACATTAAATTTATTTTCCTTCGAAGCTTTGAGTTTCACTCTCGCATATTAAGATACTTGTGTCGTATTACTGCGTAAATAAGTATAAATAAATGTAATCACGATGAGTGATTACATTTTGTGAAATAATTATTTTCGTTTCCTGTATTTGAAACATTTTATTTTTCGTGCATGTCGATATTTTCTAACATGAACAAGATATAATGCTTTCTTACATCCATTGTAAGCTAACTAAACATTAATAGCGCATGGCGGAAGTGAACTCTTTAACATATTAGTAATGTTCTCTAGTTACAGACAGATGCCTCTGAATGCGGGTATTTAAAGGAAAATATTAGGTATTAATTTCTGGAAGAATGATTGACAGTTGAGTGCTACTATTGAGTGCAGGAATAAAATTGTGTGTGAATGATTAAGTTTATGTTGGTAAGCAAAGAGCTCAACACTGGCATCGTTGTTACCTCTGGTCCACTATTTAATCAAAACCCAATGATAAATAATTTTGTGCAGGTATAGTAATGTTGAATTCGCAATATTTGCCCGTTAATGAAGGAGGATTGCTGAAATGTTGCTTTTCAAAGCTGCGAGGTGAACCAATGGCTGACATGTCTGAACAGCAAGGGAAACATACCGGGTGGAAGGAAAGTCATTACATTAATTTAAACCAGTGGTAGAACTCGCTATTTGGAACACATTTTGTATTTTACGTTTTTGTCTCTGATCATTTCCTATGGAGATATTTTAGTTTTGTCGAAAACAAGCTGGCAACACTGCAGATTGTGGGTGGTCACTTTCTCTAGCTCAGTACATAACCAAACACCGTAACGGTGCGTTTTGAGAACAAACACATACCCTGTCTTGTCCTTCCGTGTTTACTGTTCGAGTGTAGGCCAATCACAAGCGTTAGCTCCCAAAACATCAGACGAAAGCGAAAGCGCCCGACTGTTTGCATCAACAAATCAGGTCAATTCTCTGACCAACCTCAACGCAACGTTGTCGACTTCAGGTCTGAAAGAGCTACTCGGAGTATTCCTTCACGTATTTAAGTGATTAATTATTTCGAAACCCTGTGTAATGTCCCATAATTACTACCGAAGCTACGTCAGAAATAAGTTACTCTACGCATCTTACAAGTAATAAACTGTTATCTTAGTACATTCTTGTGGAATTACGCATCCAATTTGGAAGAAAAGCTATTTATTTTTTCGAAATCGGCTGATCAAAGAACAAAATGCCATTAGACATTTTTGTTTGTAATGCTTCTATGAAGCACATATTAGAAGGAATGTAATGACTTCCCTTCCACCCTGTATATGACAAATTTTATTCCCTTACCATCTATTTAGGAACGCCTGAGGATTAGGTGACCCTCCGGGCAGGTCTCACTGGGGTTTTACTTTTGTGAAAGATAGTACCTACCTGCAAGGAAATATGCAATGAAAACATTTGTGCAAAAGTTTATTTCTGTTAGGATGGTGTACATAAATTAAACGAAGTGGACGGTGACTTTCCTTGTGGAAAAATTATTTGGCCAAAACAAAATAAAGAAAGCAAGGTGAGGAAGTAGTATTCGCAGACTTCATTAATGTTTTCAGCCACAGCTTATATCTAAATGTCAAATATAAACTGCCAACTGCCTGGAAGAGTGCAGATATTGATAGCAAATTCTGTTCAATATTTTTAATTTACTGCCGCTTTATTGAAGTGCACATCACAGAAAAGCCATTAATATTCGAGCGAGCTAATATTTCATTTATATGGGTTTTCTTAATGAATGCAGTGTACACCTCGTGCCGGCTACAAAAACTGCCCTATTATTACAACCCTCTCTCAGGTATCCTGGACGGAGGCGTTGTGAAATAATTTAGCGCTGTACCGCTTGGGAACGCCTGGAAAAACAAAAGCATAACACGCCCGGGTCGCGGATAACGAGGTTTCCGTGGCTGTTGCACTGCCCGGTGCTTGCACCCCGGCTCCTGACAATAAATCACGTGGAATAAAATAACGAGCTTTGTTGCACCGGCCCTCCAATCTCATTTCACTTCAATCACAATTTCATTCCACTGTGGGAATTAATATTTGTAGAAAACATCAACTCGCCACTGTCCACAAGTGGCTGGAGGGTATGCAGCTGAAAACTTCTCGCCTAAAAACTCATGATTGCCTTGAACTTTTCAACGTAATATCCATTTGTGAGCCTTTCAGAAAGTCTATGAAGCATTACTCCACCTGCAACTGGACCCTGACTCGGCGAAAAGCGCTATCAGCTGCAAATGGAACTAAGGTAACCCATCTGTGAAAAATGGACAAAAATGACAAAATTTAATTTTTGTCTTTTTATACCATAAATAAGTTTAAACCTTTGGCTTTCATTTTCATGCTTTTGATTACTCATCTGCGCCCTTTAAATGACTTCACCGAGGGATTTAAGCATGTAAAGTATGAGGTTCAGGGTGGAAATTTCAATGAAATTGGGGAGAAATTAAGTAAAATTAGTGAGAAGTGTCGTCTGAAGGATAGTGCTAGGCATTCAAAAAGGGGCTACAGAACTGCTAGGAAGCGACTGAAGTTTGAAAAAACAGCTAAAAGGAGCTCTGAGGGTCCCACATGGTGCAGGCCAGTTTTTATCAAGTACATTTGTATTATATAGTTGCTAAACTTTAACTCCATTTTTCTCCGCTTATGATTTCCTGACACATGATTGTGTACAAAATGCTCCTTGGTGCAGATACGTTCTTGAAACTTGGTACACACATTGTTCAAAGTACAAGAATTAAAACATGGCTCTACATTTTTGCTGTACCTTAATACAAAAGTTTTTATTTAAAAAAAGGAATTTGTAAAATTGGTAAAATTCTCAGAAATTGGATTATGCAAATTTCAAATTTTTTTCTCCCAAACAAAATAAATTATTAAAAAAACACCAGCCAAATGTTGTAGCACTATATGTCATTGATTAGCTGTAGAAGTTGGAATGTTCTTTGTTGAAAAGTATGCACCGAGGAGCATTTTTCACATAAGCTTACAAAAATTAAAAAAAAAAAAAAAAAAAAAAATTAAAAAAACTATTCAAGATATAAAGTTCAAACTCATAATATTGTTTTACCTCTGAGCAACAAGCCTATCCCCAAAATTTGAGCAGAATTGGACGAAAAATGGCAATTTTTCAAATTTCACAGATGGGTTACCTTTAATGTTGTGTAACTTACAAGACAGATATTTTCTAGTTCTTCTTCAACAACACGGTTTAGGTCAGGCATGGGCACGAGAGAAGAGGTAGCTATTGAACTTGCCTTACTCACCCCACATTGTCTTGTCAGTGACGAAGGTTGTTTTGATACAACAACCTGCGCGGCAGTAATAATTGCTACGCTGTTATTAACTATTTTATTTATATTAAACATTACTACAGCCACTTACTGTGGTTAGGCAAATTACATAACTTGTTTCTGGATATATGTTTATAGGAACATTTATTCTACCCCTGACCAAACCGAACTACTGTTGAAATATCGGACACTTTTTTTAAAACACCTATATATTAAACAATGCTGGTGACCTGGCACAGTTGCTAGAGCACTTGCCTGCTAGGGGTCCCAGGTTCGATTCCCGACAGGGGGTAGGAAGTTTTCTCCAGCCAAGATTATTCCTCATTCTTTCCTGAGTCTGGAACTGTGAATGTCTGTCTGTGAATTCAACGTAAAAAACCCCAAAGACCGAAAATCTCACTGTTATACGAGTAACACCATCGCCAATAGGCATAGCCGCCGATATGACCTCTGGAGTTAAAGGCGGCATATAAATGGAACACTTAAAAATCTGATGTGTTGCACTTACATGACTTTCTCTACTCTTGTACTAACCATTCTTACAAACTCTTATTCCTATATCTCCATGTTAGATAAACATTCGTACAAATTATCTTATTGCTTATGTCCTTGTAGGTGCAAGGGGAATGTTAGAATACAGAAGGCTTTGTGCGACAGTCAAATCTTTTTCACCTTTGAGATTCTGTTCTCTTTGCACGATTAACATATAAAAAAATGAACAACGTTGTTGCATTTCGCTAAAGTTTTAAGTTTTCCGAAACTCACACACATAACATGGAATATCTCCGAAATGGTTCACCCTACAAGAAAATTTATTGGGACATAAATTGTGTATTTTAGCAAGATCTACATTTTTGTACAGTAAGATTTTGTCTATCTCTAACGGTTTACCAGTTATGCAAAAGTCGTCCAGAGTAAATACGACTACAGGGGCTATAGCCAGAAAATTCAAGATATACATTACATTTGTCATAAAAATATCTCAAACATATGGCATTTTAATCAAAATCGTTAGAGCCATTTTCAAGAAAAACAAAATTTTCAAAATATTTTACATGTAAAGGGTAGTTTACGGTGGGGCTAGTTTCTTCAAAATCTTCGTGTCGCATCCTTGAAAGACATTAAACTTAAATACCAACTTTGGTTTTTAACCGACTTTTCGTTTTTGAGCTATGCTGTCCACAGTCTGACAGACTCACAGACTGACACACACACGGACATTTTTCTAAAAATGCTTTTTTTGGATTCAGGGGGCCTCAAAACATATATTTTCGGTGAAATCTCGATATCGAATTTTTGGGTGGAATACAATACTTCCCCTACTTACCAGCGGACGTCCTTGTTTTACACCTAGATTGCTTTCTATTATGTCACTAGCTTTGTTCCTAATCGCAATTATTATTTTTGTGTTCTTGTATAAACTTTCAGTTACACGTATCAAGCCTTTTGGGAAGTTTGCTAACCATTATATTCCATAACTTACTAGAATACCTTTATTAAACGTTTTGTCGTAATGAATGACCATCAGCCTATGTGGGTAAGATTTCTAGTTGTTTATGATAATTACCTCATAATTATATTATTCTGCAATGTTAGCATATACGATCTGCAGTGATCACGTTTTCTTCGTCTTAAAATAGACACAGAAGGGTCGTATTATCACCCGGCCCAGATCGCGTGGTCATAAGTGGTGCATTGAGACACTCACGAGGTTGTAACTAATTAACACTAATTCACTCTGTACGTTTTCAATTTTGAAAGTTTAGCAGCTGCATCAACACAGGTTCGCTTGCTTTGCTCTTGCGTCTTAGAGACTTCTTTATAAAACGTTCGGACTATGCACCAATTTTGTAAACTTTTCCTTCGTTAAAACATGTATTTTTCGCTTCTTAGTGTTAGTGTTTAACGATCCCGTTATCCTAAACCCATTAACCAGACATCTGACCGTATCTCTATTTGGAACTGGGATACCAGGAAATATCCCTTGAAACTATCTACATAACTATGTTTGTTCAAGCGTGAATTCTTCAATGGATTAATAACAAAACCAGAACAGCACAATGAACAAACACTAGTCTTTGTAGTACGAACAGAAGACAGTAACTGACAGTTGACATTCACAGCCAGTAAAGCGGGTTATTCACCGCTAGTAAGCCAGAGGAATATACCAAGGTTACTACAGTGCAAGCGAATTACGCACACAAGCGCTCCAGGCCGGGGCACAAAACGACCGCTAGGTATATACTTAACCTACACAGTATTATAAGCACAGAATGTATATATGTTTGGGTAATTTGGAAACTCAATCGAGTTTCCACCACTTAAAGTAGTTTCCTGAAGGATGTCAGTAATAAAACTGCTTCTAATTTCAACTCCGAAACTCAAAATACTTTAAGCATTAATTCGGTCTGAATATAACAATAGAAACATTTTGAAGTCATAAACGACGATACTTGAGAAGTTGTTAACTTTTAGTTGAGAATATAAAAGTTTAGAAGGGAAATAAAGTGACAGAAAAGTAACTGGTCTAATTTTGTCATCTTTGTTACACTGATCTTAGAAGTGCAGTTCGTCAAAGTGCCGTTTTTTAGTTTCTCTACTGCGTATAGCAATTAGAGGAAGTATTGTATTCCATCCAAAAATTCCATGTCGAGCTTTCACCAGAAATGTATGTTTTGAGGTCCTCTGAATCCGAAAAAATCATTTTCAGAAAAAGGCCCGTGTAAGTGTCTGTTCAGTGTATGTGTGTCACTGTCTGTGGACAGCATAACTCAAAAATAAGAAGTCAGTTAAAAATCAAAGTTGGTATTTAAGTTTAACATCTTTTAAGGATGCGACACGAAGATTTTGAAGGAAATTCCGCCACCGTAAACTACCCTTTACCTCGAAAACTTTACGAAAATTTTTATTTTCTCGAAAATGGCTCTAACGATTTTGATTAAAATATCATACGTTTAAAATATTTTATGGCAAATGAAATGTATATTTTGAATTTTCTGTCTATAGCCCATGTAGTCCTCTTTACTCTGGATGACTTCTGCATAACTGGTAAACCGTAAGAGATAGACCAAAGCTTACCATACAAAAAATGTAGGCCTTGCTAAAACACACAATTTATGTCTAAGGGTTTTTTTTAAGTGAATTACTTTGGAGATATTCTTTGTTATTTGTGTCAGTTTTGGAGAACTTATGCTTCTTTCAAATGGAACATCGTTATTCATTTTTATATGTTAACAGTGCCAAGAGAACGGGACCTCAAAGCTTTAACAGATTTGACTATCGCACAAAGCCTACTGTATTCTCATATTCCCTTTTGCACCTACAAGGAAATAAGGAATAATATAATTTCTGCAAATGTTTATCTCAACTAACACGAAGAACATATAGGAATAAGAGTTTGCAAGAATAATTAGTACAAGAGTAGAGAAAGTCATGGGAGTGCAGCACATCAGATTTTGAAAAAGTATATACTACGTGGGTAGTTTGCCTTGATGTTCGATATGCTTGAATGGGAATACATGCTCTACTTATAGGTAATGTCATTTGAACTGGAAGAGCAAGAAAGGTGTTATCGAGGGAGGAAGGAAGGAAGGGTTGGATAGCTATGTTTACTTTACACCACCGCTCATCAAGTTGGAATCTTGCCCGACCAGAAGCAATATTAGTTGTGAGCGTAATTAGGATTCTCGCGATCAACACTTAATTAGCATCCTCACAGTTAATTATCCGGGGCAACCAAGTGATGAGTTTAAGGGGATGAAACCGCGCCTCAACTTATTCTTACAAAAACAACCTTGTCGACACTCCCACGGCATTAAATATTTTATCGTGTGTATGTGTGTATATCCATGACATTATTATCACGTACAGTTGAATGTTTACCCCTCCCTAGAGTTGCACTCTACCAACTACCGAGTACATCAATCAAAATCTTATACTTTTGTTGTTAATTCTGGAGTTCCCCAAGGATCAAATTTAGGACCTTTATTTTTCATGCTGTTTATAAACGACCTACACCATGTCTCAGCCTAGTTCAGTCCTGCTGTAAACAACAAGGCGGAGCTGACTCAACTCGCCACGTGTTAGACGTACAGGCACGCACAAAAGTTTTGCAACACTAGCAGTATATATAGTGCCCGCCTCGGTAGCGTGATGGTTAGCGTGTCTGCCTCGCGTTCAAGAGGTCGCGAGTTCGAATCTCGCTTAGGGTAAGTTATCCGGGTAAGGTTTTGTCCGAGGTTTTCCCTACCCTGAGAAGACGAATGTCGGATAACTTAAAGCTCCATGGACCTCGGGCTCATTTGAGCATCATTTCACCCACTTCATTTCATTCATTCGTCCGATATGACAATGTTGGAGGACGTTAATTTAAAAAAAAAAAAAAAAAAGTATATATAGCAGCGCTAACTTCTAGACAATAAATAGAGTTGGGTTACACATTAATTTATTAAATCTATGAGTTGGAATATTAATAGAATCATGCAGTAACATAATGGCTACCTTTAATCGGATTCCTTCCCCTCTGTCCACTATAACTGATTTCCGCCTCGCTTTTGAAACTTCAATCCAATATCTATCAGCAAACGGTGGAGAGTACTTCGTGAAAAATTCGGCAAGTCCGTGTCAGAATTTACCGCATGCAAAATTTTGTTTAGAGTCGGCCGTTCATTTCTGAAAAAATAACCATTAACTTTACTGCGTATAGTACTTTTCGTAAAATCGTCGTATTTCTCCACGCGCTGTTTGCGTTTACGTGATTTTTCCGGTGTTCTTAGAGTTCCGGATACTTGCTGTTCCATTCTAACACTGTGTGCACTACTTGCGGAAACACAAAGGAGATCACCAGTTTGTTTCTCAATGTTTTTTATAGACGATTCCGGGTTTCTTTCTATAAGTAATGCGAAACAATGCGCGATCATTCGCCTCTCACCACTTTTTAAAGGTTTGCCTCGATTGTGTTTCATTTCGGCTGAAGCACCAGTCTGCTCCATGATGAAAAGCTTACTGATTTTAAATTGCATATACGTAAGTGTCCTTGGCCTTGTGAGGTCCCGAGATGTACAGGAAATGCAGTGTTAAATATCGGAAGCAACTCCACACTATAAACAAAAACATCTTAATCAGTATTCAACTCGATACAGACCTCGTTGCGAGAGCTGCCTGGTATAGGAATGCAAAAATATTATATAATAGCAGTGTCCTTTAGTAATTGTTAAGTAAAATGCAGCTTAATTTAACATAATACGCTAATAGTGTGTATAATTTCACCTGTCTTCTGTCTAATCTGTATATAGTATACTATTATGTATATATTCCCTTCAGAACTGACGAGCCCATAAGACATCTATGTGGTATGTGAAGCAGAAAGATAAACTATTTACGTTTATAAGAATCGAAACATTTGCATACTTTTCTGTGTCCGAAATGAGCTCGCGCAGAGCAGTGATCAGAAAACTACTTACAATACTGTACTTAAAGGAGGGGTTTATCGTACGTATGCAAATAAAAGAAATCGCCCATTATCTACGCCAAACCAATCAACAGCTTAACCCTTTTCTGTCCCAATATCTCTGTTCCTGTCTCTCTTCCCGGCCAGATGTTTACAACAGGATGGAACTATACCGCTCGCAAAAGTTAAAGGCATGTGAACGCTGGCCAATGCTCAAGCAGAGCGCTGTTGCCAAGCGTAGTGCGTGTACCGACAGAGGTTCTGTACATAAGGTTGTGTGAGATGCATGCACCACATTCGGCAGCGCTGGTAGGAGGGGCAAGCGTAGGATTCGCTGTGGAGTCTGCAGTACGCCCCGCCTCCATATGCCTTTAACTTTTGCGAAGATTATAGGTTGAGACATATTTTACCAAGTTGCATTAATTACTCTAAATGTCTCTTGTATGCTGACGATCTAAAATTATACAGTACAATTAGTAATGCTGACGATATGCTGAAATTACAGTCTGTTCTGGATAATATTTATAAATGGAGCTTGGAAAACAAACTTCACTTCAATATTAAGAATTGCTCCTTTATGATAGATACCAGAAGCAAGCAACACTTAAATTCTAAATATTATTTAAATAGTTTCCACTTGTAAGAGTATATTCTGTCAGAGACTTAGGTGTTACCATGACCCAGAATTTGTCTTTTAATCAACACATTATAAATATAACCAATGATTCCTTTAAGAAACTTGGTTTTGTATTCAGGACCTGTAGGGACTTAAAAGACACTCAAGTTATGCTAATTCTATACAAAAGTCCTGTTCGTGGTAATTTAGAATATGCCTCAATTGTATGGTCACCAATGTATAAATGTCACAACAATCAAATAGAGAAGATCCAAAAAAAGTTCCTCAGATACTTATATTACACAACTCATGGTGTTTTTATTTATAATTAGAACTTGCCGTATAGTCAACTGCTTAATGAATTCAACATAGTCTCACTTTCTGATCGTAGAGTAATAGCTGAACAATTATTTTTGTATAAACTCATAAATGGCCTGGTATCCACTGAAGAACTGCTTGACAGAATATATTTTAATGTCAGTACTACTAATTGTAGAAATCGTCAGCTGTTTCAATTTAGGACTCCGAAAACGCCATCCCATAAAAATTCCCCCGTTCTTAGGTTGTGCGCGAAATACAATAAATTTTCAACTAAAATAGAGCTGGATTTTGCTTACCTTACAAGCAGTTTAAAAAACAATTAAATATGGGAATTATTTGCATGTGATTTTCAGTTGTATCACTTATTGTTATCTGCAGAATCAGTATACCATTTGCAATTCTAGTCTTATATAATATGTTAATATGTTTCATTTTTAGTCTTAGTTTCTTAATACTTTATTGTATTCTCTTTCTATTATATTCAAACTTGTTTGACTATTGTTCACTCTGTTGTATCACTTATTCGCTTGGTTTGCATACAATTTGCAATGTCTTGTCTCCAATAATAGCTTAATATATGTATAGTTTATTTTTAGTTTCTTTGTATTGCTTCTTATATTTTTCTTTTGCATTTAGTCAAGCTTGTGTAAATAAATTAGATGTAGCTACTGTAATTGGAGCTTTGCTCTGTCGTAGCACAAATGAATAAAATAAATAAAAAAAATAAATAAATACACTACATAAATGACGTAATAAACGATAGTGTTACCGGTAATATTGGTAGGGGAAAAACATAATACAGAATACAACGAATTAAAAAAAAAAATTCAAACATAATGATCACCAAAAACTGATCAAAATAAAAACTGTACTTTTCGTTTGCAAGTAACATTACTCGTGACCACTATCAGTGTCTTAGATCTTTACTGCAGTACACTTAGAGGAGCTTCCAAATGCTTTTGAAGACACTAATGTTAAGCGGCCCTTTATATAACCTCTCTAAGTTTCAATATGGTTCAAAGTTTAACGCTTCCGATTTCTAGAGGAATCTAGTAAAACATGATCAAAAAACGTAAACACACCCGATAGGTATGCAACACATCTAACGTACAGGTAATGTGGGTAGGTTCTTAACTGACTAATTCTATCAGGGAAAGTAACCTAGTCTAAGAGTTGGAATCAGGACTGAAAAATTCAATGCCATAGCCGGGATTTGAACCACGGATCTTCCGCTTATCGAGCGGCTGCTTTAACCACTAAGCTACCATGGCCAACTTGCCAGTACGACATTAAATTCCCCAGCTGATTCGTACTTTTTCCCAGTTAGACCACAAGGGAATCTCACATCAGAGAGAAATACTTAAACCCAGGACATAAAGTACTTACAATTGTAAGTCGCCCTTGGGGAATTTAATGTCGTACTGGCAAGTTGGCCATGGTAGCTTAGTGGTTAAAGCAGCCGCTCGATAAGCAGAGGATCCGTGGTTCAAATCCCGGCTATGGCATTGAATTTTTCAGTCGTGATTCCACCTCTTAAACATTGCCCACACACGGCTTGTTTGCTTAAAACACCAGCAGTAAGTTTGTTGGTACAAATAAATAAATAAGTAACGTAGTCTATTTACTTATAATAGTCTACGGTAGCAAACGGTAGTTTTACAACTCTACACCTGCCTATAGTAGCCGAGTGACATGACTGCGCGGTAACGAAAAAGCCTCATATTCGAAAGGCCCCAGGTTCGATTCCCGCACACCGAATACTCTAAACTTGTAGTTTTCGTGATTTTTCTTGATCAGTAGGTAAATATGGGTGTGACCACGAATTCCTTTGCATCATTACCCTTTCATTCCGTTTTTTTTTTTTTCATCTTTCAGGTACACTTCTAGGTTTCGTGGCGTAAGGCGGTGCCGGACAGGTGATCCAAAGAGTAACCCCGTAGACATTACAAGGCAACTTGGTCGATGGTCATCGGGCCTGGAATTGTAAGAGACTTCTGCACGTCTCTGTGGTCTGTGGCGATGGTACTGGCAATACATCTATGTAAGTAGAGGAAGTTTTGCATTTCACCCAACAATGCGATATTAAGATTGCACCGCAAATACGTATTCTGAGACCCCCCCCCCAAAAAAAAAAACAGGAAAAAAAACATGCGTTGCAGTCATACCGCTATTTCTGCTCATTCTTCTTACAAATGCTTTTTCTTCTAATTCATGTTAAGCGAGATAAACGTTTCTAGAAATACTTTTATTAGGCACAATGAAAACAGGATAATGCATTAGGCGTAACCGACAGTCATATCTTTCAAAAACTGATCGCTAAGTGAAGATTTTGAAATCTCGTTCTCTTTGTATGGTCAAGACGTAAAAAATGAATAACGATGTTAACTAAGTGCTGCAAACTTCAGATAAATAAGAAGGGATATCTCCGAAATGGTTCACTACACAGAAAAAGGCATTAAACGCAATAAGTGCAGATCTCCTTAAAACAGTTGTAAGATTCTCTCTCTGTCTCACTGTTTACGAGTTACGCAAAAGTCACCCAGACTGCAGAGAGCCTCTGAGGACATTTCCAGAAATTTGAAGATATCGTACATTTCATTTGTGGTAACATGTTTAGGAGAAAGATACTCCTAATAGAAGCCCTGGTCCCCCAGGTTGAGGGTTATGCGAAAGGCTTCTAACCTCTCCATGTAAAACTACAATTACTCAGAAGCTCCAAAGAATACCCAAGGCAGCTATAAATTATAAGCCACAAGGAAACCAGGGGACCAAAGAAACGATGGCATGAGCAATTTGGAGCCGGAACGCGTTGAATGCCCAAGCCATGAAGTGGAAGAAGAAGAAGAAGAAGAAGAAGAACAACAACAACAACAATAAGAACAAGAACAACAAGAAGACATTTCGTTTGTGCTAAATATATCTTAAACGTATGGTATATTAATCAGAATCATTAGTCTTTTATGGGAAAATAAACTTTCGAAAAATTATCTATGTAAAAGGGTTATCTTGGAAAACTTCATGTCGCATCCTTGAAGAATAGAGGAGTAAAATACAAAGTTTGGCAGGCATGGGCAAAATCTGCACAATTGGGCCACTCCACTGAAACACGTTCTTGCCTCACTCCACCTGCCATCCTTCCCCTTCACTGCTGTTCAAGTTCCTGCACGCCTCATTCAGTGGCGAGTACGGCTGCTTCATGAAGAGTGGTAGCGAGAATTTGTTATAAGTTACAAAAATAGGAAAATTTGCTGTTTAATATGCTGATTTCAATTTGCTATACAACGTTACGATATCTAACACGACTTTGATCAGAAGCATAAATCAAACTTTAGGTATTTATTTACAATATCAAAAGGTACTTTCAGAATCCTCGTATTTGTAAACATATAAAAGTGCCGATATGTTACCACTTTTTAGGAATTTAGTTTCTTAGTGGTTTATTTAATACTTACAAGCTATTGTATTTCGTGTTTCAATGTTTGAACATAATATTAAGTTTAAAATCAAAGTATTTATTATGGTGATCAAATAGATTTAAAACATTTTAAGGTTAAATAGCAATGGAACGTTACTGTTTTATTTGTTGTGAACGAGAAACAATTTATGATGTTAATAATAAGGCAGCGTAAGGATATTACGCACATAAGATAAAGGAAGGTTATAAACATGAAGATTATCTAATTTGCCTAACCGCAGTACGCTGTAGTAATTGTTGTATGCAAAATATGTTTAATTTAAACAAAACTTAACAGGAGGTAGAAATTATTGCTATCGCGCAAGTGCAACTAAGCCACTATTACGCTTGTTGTATCAAAACAACCTTGGTCTCTTGGCAAGAGAATGTGCGGTGAGTAAGGCAAGTTCAATCGCTACCTCTCCTCTCGTGCCCATGCCTGAGGTTTGGTATTTAGTTTTTGAGTTATGCTGTCCACAGACACACAAACACACGCGCGCGCCTTTTGAGGTCAAGGGACATCAAAACGTATATTTCAACTGAAATCTCGGTATCGAATTGAGTGGAATTACCTTAAGTACGTAATAGAGAAAGTAAATAATGAATACGACTTCCTATTTGAGAAAAGTAGAAGTATTTGAAAATTCAAACCATTGACAACGAATATTTCAGAAATCGATAGGTCCACAAAAAAGTTAATTGACAAATTGTGTTCTTAAACGACATCTGGTTTTTTGTATTGTAGGACATTCGTAGATGTCAGGAATGTCCGACGTTTGCGAAGAGGAGGTTGACTTTACCTCCTTTCTTCCTATTAAATTTAATATCTTTTAAGGATGCGACACGAAGATTTTGAAGAAAATTCCTCCACCCTAAGCTAGCCTTTAAAGAAAAAAATTTCAAAATGTTAAATTTTCTATACAATGGCTCTAACGATTTTGGTTAAAATGTTTAAGATATTTTATCGCAAATAAAATGTATATTTTGCATGTTCTGGCTACAGCCCATGTAGTCCTGTTTACTCTTGATAAAATTTGCATAACTGGCGAAGCATAAGAGATAGACCAAATCTTAGTAAAAAATGTAGATCTCGTTAAAACACACAATTTTATGTCTAAATGCATTTTTATGTAGTGAACCGTTTCGGAGATATTCCTTGTTATTTGAGTTTTGTAATACTTATACTTTTATCAAATGGAAGGTCGTTATTCACTTTTATATCTCTTGGCCGTGCAAAGAGAACGGAAGTTCAAAGCCTTTATATAGCGACCAGCTTTAAAAGATTTGACTATCGCTCAAAGCCTACTGAATTCCCATATTCCCCTTGTACCTACAAGAAAATTATCAATAAGATAATTTCTACGAATTTTATCTCGACTAAGATGAAGATTGAGGAATACGTGTTTGTATGAATAGTTAGCACAAGTGTAGAGAAAGTCATGGGAGTGTAACACATCAGAAAGTTTCTAAAGTTGTAATTTCGGTTAAATTTCGTTATTCAATTTTTGGTTGGAATGCAATGCTTTCTCTACTTACTATATGTAAGAGTTAGAGAAAGTAATACACGTTTGTGGAAGTCAAGTGAATGTATTACACAAGATTTTTTGAGTATTTCGGAATGAGCATAGCACATTTTCCAAATAGTGACGCACTATTTCGCCATCAGACGAACGTGGTTGAAGTTTAAATGGCATCACGAAAAGATAGGCAGGCCGATGCTAAGCTAGTGATCCGTAGTGGCGAATGCACCTAGGGCGATGCCTGGTCTTGACATTGAGATAAAGAAAGCTCCACTTCAAAGTCTTGCCATAACCAAAGAGCTTTTAAGGGCCTTATCTTTCGTTTTATGTCTTGACAACAGGTCTTTTCAACGTGAAAAATGACGCTCAAGTGGTGAAGTCAATAATGTCTGACGAGAACTGGCAAATAAAAGGATAAATCTCAACTGCTATGTCAGCCTGCTGAATGGATCCCCATCATGCGATAAGAACAGTCTAGAATAATTAGCCTTTGGCAGGTTCATAATATTCCCTGATACAGAAACGCAATGTGCCGCAAGGCTCGGTACTTGGTCCTATTCCTGGACACCAGGAACTGATTTTGCGTTTGCCATACTCAAATTATGTGATTAATTCAATTTCAGTTTATGCTGCTAATATTAGCTTGATTTAAATGAAATTTGGGGTGTTTAGAGAAAAAATGTTTCTACATTCAATAAGTGTATAACATTTACATTAAATTTAAAAGCCTTTGTGCAAAAGTGGTATAAGTGAGAACATGTTTTCTAACAAAAAGTTGTGTAACTCATACTTCTGGTGCACTTCTCTCCATGAGATTTCATTCTACAGCCATCTTTTTTTTTTCTGTAGTAGTTAATGGATAATTTGATATGTTAAACAAAAAAACTCTATTATGTCATTGAAATTAGGAAGGTAAAAAAATCTTTCATATGTAATGACTGAAATTATATATATTCTTTTTGCAAGTTATTTTTTTTAATTACATTAAACTTAATATTTCTAAAAAAGGTGGTGTTTACTAGTGAAAGTAGATGGCCATATAGCTACAGGAAAATTTTCAAGTCACTATCTTTAATGGCTTTGAGAAAAGTGTACCACAAGTGTTAAAAAATGAAGTTACGGGAAATTGAAGTTAAAGTTAAAAGTGCAGTTTATGTTTATTCACATTCAATGTGGAAGTGGTTGTGGAAAATGGCGGCGTGTCCTTGCACCGCCTTACTTAAATCACAAAATTAAAGGGCTTATTACCCTGTGACATACCATGTTATATATATATATCATTTTAAAGCTGAAGATGTGTACTATTTTTTAGAATAAAAAATAAAAAATCTATGTTTTCATGCAAACTCACTTCCCGGTGCCCTTAAGGTAACCCATCTGTGAAATTTGAAATATTGCCATTTTTCGTCCAATTCTTCTCAAATTTTGGGGATAGGCTTGTTGCTCAGAGATAAAACAATATTATGAGTTTGAACTTTATATCTTGAATAGCTTTTTTTTATTTTTTATTTTTATTTTTTTTTATTTTTGTAAGCTTATGTGAAAAATGCTCCTCGGTGCACACTTTTCAACAAAGAACATTCCAACTTCTACAGCTAATCAATGACATATAGTGCTACAACATTTGGCTGGTGTTTTTTTAATAATTTATTTTGTTTGGGAGAAAAAAAAATTTGAAAATTGCATAATCCAATTTCTGAGAATTTTACCAATTTTACACATTCCTTTTTTAAATAAAAACTTTAGTATTAAGGCACAGCAAAAATTTAGACCCATGTTTTAATGCTTATATTTTAAACAATGTGTGTACCAAGTTTCAAGAACGTATCTGCACCAAGGAGCATTTTGTACATAATCATGTGTCAGGAAATCATAAGTGGAGAAAAATGGAGTTAAAGTTTAGCAACTGTGTAATACAAATGTACTTGATTAAAACTGGCCTGCACCATGTGGGACCCTCAGCGGTCCTTTTAGCTGTTTTTTCAAACTTCAGTCGCTTCCTAGCAGTTCTGTAGCCCCTTTTTGAATGCCTAGCACTATCCTTCAGACGACACTTACCCTAATTTTACTTAATTTCTCCCCAATTTCATTGAAATTTCCACCCTGAACCTCATACTTTACATGCTTAAATCCCTCGGTGAAGTCATTTAAAGGGCGCAGATGAGTAATCAAAAGCATGAAAATGAAAGCCAAAGGTTTAAACTTATTTATGGTATAAAAAGCCAAAAATGAAAAATTTTGTCATTTTTGCCCATTTTTCACAGATGGGTTACTGGGACCCTAGAACTGAAAACATGTCGCAAAATCTGATGTGTTGCACTCACGTGACTTCCTCTACTCTTGTACTAACCATTCTTGCAAACTAATATTCCTATATCTTCTTCGTGTTAGCTGAGATAAGCATTTGACAAATTATCTTATTGCTTATTTCCTTGTAGGTGCAAGGAGAACATGGGAATACAGTAGGCTTTGAGCGATAGTCAAATCTTTTAAACCTGTCAAATTCCGATCTCTTTGTACGACTAATATTTTAGAAAATGAACAACGATATTGCATTTGACGGAGGTTTGTTTTCCGAAACTGACAAAAATAACAGGAATATCTCCGAAATCATTCGCTCTACAAAAAAATGTATTTGGACATAGATTGTGTGTTTTAGCGAGATCTACATTTTTGTAATAAGATTTGGTCTATCTCTTACGGTTTCGTAGTTATGCAAAAATAATCCAGAATAAACAGGACTACATGGGCTATAGCCAGGAAATTCAAAAACACATTTCATTTGTCACAAACATACCTTAAACATATGCCATTTTAATCAAAATCGTTAAAGCTATTTGATAACACGGAAATGCAACCTTGTGAGATTACCTTTTATTGTAGCCTCACCGATTCCATTGTCGGGTAGATCTGTTTGTCTTTGCCAGTAATATTTATTTTGTTGTATTGGTAGAAGTTGATCTCAAAAGAAGCCGAGTTATTGAGTTCGTAAGAATTAGATGTGAATTCTTTTATTGTTATTAAAACACCACCGAATAGAGTCAATGAGTAACTAATTTTTCTAAGAAAAATTTTAAAAAGTAGATATTTCTCATTTATTTCTAAAAAGCACAATATTCTCGTAAATATGAAGAATTCTCAAAAATTCGCGAAAAAATAATCCTATGTATCACTTCCAAACTATGTCAAATACAGGCAAACCAATTTGTTCTGTAATTGAACAATTTTCTCATTGATGGTTAAGGGACACTGGGAGTGAACTTTTGGTCAAAATTATCAAAAAGTCGAAAATTGTTTGTGTACCTTAAAATGCTCCTGGAACACCTGTGCATTTGGATCAGCTAACATTTTTCATCTCCCCCACTCCATGTGGCCATTACGGCCCAGTGCTCTTCCCTTAACGTACACAGGATGCTCCTATATAAAAGCCTGTTTTTCTCAAAACTACATTTCTGCACATTCCAAAAGAAGGTCGCGCCTGAGTTTTGCTTCAAATTCAATGAAAATTTCCAAAAGTATTCATAAATAGCAGCTAAACAAAACTATGATTCAATATTGCTGTTGTGATCAACACGAATTCAATAAAAAAATTAAAACAAAAATTGTATGAAAAAAATCAATAATTTTTCAAATTAAATTTTCTTTGTTATTAAAACAAATATGTACAGCATAATTAGCAAACGTATTTGAAATATCTCTTCATACAATTGTTACCCATGTTTTAGAGTACCAGTTCTGCCAATATAAACCAATTTTGAAAAGTCAATAGACGCGAGTCATATTTTGAAAATGTGCCTATTAAATTCATAAAATAATTTATGTATCATAAACGAATTATCCAATTTTAATTAAATTTGGTGTACATCCTATCCTCATATAAATACAAAAACAATAAAAATTTCAAAAAAAAGCTATCAAGAAATGTGCAACTTTCAAATTTCACTCCCAGTGTCCCTTAAAAACAAAAGCTCTTGCCTCTGTCTATAGTGATTAAGAATAGACATTTTGCGTAACATCCAGTCTCCAGTTATTCCAGTTATTTTTTGCATTTATCCCTAACTTCACTTGTATTATACACTGTCATCCCTTAGCTCCACTTTAAACAGTTGGCAACCCTAGCTGGGAGTTTGTTCTGCTCAAGATGTTGACGTGGAACAGTATCGTGTGCGTCAGCCAATCACATGCAAGCGGAAGTAATTAGTCATAACCGCATTTGAACAGAGCTCAACTTGACTGTGTACTGTGCGAATGTTTGCGGTGTCACACCGATCATCAGGCCGGAAAATCGTCACTGCAAACCACAACAATGTTATCTAGCGTTCATTACAGCTAGTGCAGGGGTCACGTTTCAACATTCAGCCGTTATCGCCTTCCAAACTTGCACAAAAACACCATCCACGTGACCTGCTCTACCCCATTTTATATGTGCATAGCTCTTCTACAAACCACTCTGATGTGTTGCACTCACATGACTTTCCCTACTCTTGTACTAACCATTCTTACAAACTCTTATTCCTATATCTTCATGTCAGTCGAAATAAACATTTGTACAAATTATCTCATTGCTTATTTCCTTGTAGTTACAAGAGAATATGGGAATACAGTAGGCTTTGAGCGATAGTCCAATCTTTCAAAGCTTTAAAATTCCATCTCTTTGCACGGCTAAGAGATCAAAAAGTGAGTAAAGACCCTCCTTTACGAAAAGTTAAGTACTGCAAAACTCACACAGTTAACAAGGAATATCTCCGAAATGGTTCACTCCACGAAAAAATGTATTCGGACACAACTTGTGTGTTTTACGAGATCTACATTTTTTGTTTAATAAGATTTGGCCTATATCTTACGGTTTACCACCTATGCAAAAGTCATCAAGAGTAAACAGAGCTACCTAGAATATAGCCAAAAAATTCAAACACACATTTCATTTGTCATAAAAATATCCTAAACATATGACATTTTAAACAAAATAGAGTGATTTTCAAGAAAATCAAAATTTTCGAAAAAATTGTTCATATAAAGGGTAGTTTAGCGTGGAGGAATTTTCTTCAAAATCTTCGTGTCCCATCCTTGAAAGATGTTAAACTTAAATACCAACTTGTTTTAGTTATACTGTTCACAGACTGACACACACACGTACACGCACACACACATACACGTTCACACACGCACACACACAAATATTTTCCTAAAATGTTTTTTTTTTTGGGGGGGGGTTTAGGGGGGTCTCAAAACATATATTTCCGGTGAAATCTCGACATTGAAATATTGCGTTGAATACAATGCTTCCCCTATTTTACTATACGTAGGAGAGAAAGTAAAATGGTTACTACTTTGTTTACTAGGTACTTGAGCTAATCCCCCCCCCCCCCAAAAAAAAAAACGTTTTCTTAGAAAAATTATTTTGTGTTTAAACAGCATAACTCAAAACCGAAAAGAGTTAAATACCAAACTTTCCATGTTCAAGCTTGCAACATTTTGATTTAAAAAAAAAAAAAAAAAAAAAAAAAAATGCCCCACCCCAAACTATCCTCAACATGGAAATATTTTTCAAAATGTTGATTTGAGACTTAGATACCGTACCTTTAAGATAGTTTTCATGACAAATGGAATGCGTATGTTGAATTTTCTGTAGTAATACCGAGAGAGGGTTTCATATGACAATATATAAATATGAAAACCTCGAGTGATATTTGGTTAGAGTATTCCACGAGATAATTAATAATTTATTTATTTAATACGATTTAATATTAATATTGATATAAAAGTAAACAACTTAATACTTACAATAAGCTCATACATTTTAATTAGGATTTATTTTCAATGAGCTGCTGTTTTTCGTATTTTTACTTTCTCTACTACGTATAGTAAAGTAGAGGAAGTATTGTATTCCACCCAAAAATTCGATGTTGAGGAAATATGCTTTGAAGCCTCCTGAATCCACAAAAACAAGTATTTTTGGAAAATGATCCGTGTGTGTGTGTTTATGTGGACAGCATAACTCAAAAACGAAAAGTCAGTTAAAAACCAAAGTTGGTATTTAAGTTTAACATCTTTTTAAGATGCTCCACCCAAAACTACGCTTTACATGGAAAACTTTTCGAAAATGACTAACGATTTTGATTAAAATGCCATAGTTTAAGATATTTTTATGAAATGAAATGTTTATTTTGAATTTTCTGGCTATAGCCCATGTAGTACTGTTTACTCTTGATGACTTTTGCATAACTGCTAAACCGTAAGAGATAGACAAAGTCTTACTATATAAAATGTAGATCTCGTTAAAACACACAATTTATATCCAAATGCATTTTCGTGAAGTAAACCATTTCGGAGATATTCCTTAATATTTGTGTGAGGTTTGCAACACGTATACTTTTCTCAAATGAAGGTCGTTATTCACTATTTTATGTCTTGGCCGTGTAAAGAGAACGGAATATCAGAGCTTTCATGCAGCGGCCACTCTTAAAAGATTTGAATATCGCTCAAAGACTGTTGTATTCCCCTTGCACCTACAAGAAAATAACTAAGATAATTTCTGCAAATGTTTTATTTCGACTAACAAGAAGATATAGGAATAAGAGTTTCTTAGAATAGTTAGTACAAGAGTAGAGAAAGTCATGTGAGTGCAACACGTCAGAGTTTTGTTCATTATAAAGACAGTGTTTGCTTATCATTAAATAAATAAATAAATAAATAAATCAATAAATAAATAAATAAATAAATAAATAAATAAATACATAAATACATACATAAATACATAAATAAATAAATAAATACATAAATAAATAAATACATAAATACATACATAAATACATACATAAATACATACATAAATACGTAAATACGTAAATAAGTAAACAAACAAATAAATAAATAAATATATAAATAAACAAATAAACAAATAAACAAACAAACAAACAAACAAACAAACAAACAAATAAATAAATAAATAAATAAATAAATAAATAAATAAATAAATAAATAAATAAATAAATAAATAAATAAATAAATAAATAAATAAATAAATAAATAAATAAATAATAACTTTAAAACTACTGGAAAGATAGAAATGGGAATTTGAGTAGGTGCATGTGAATGAGTTCATGTGTTACCTGCGGTTGCATTTCAAATATAGGATTGATAAATGTATAATTTATAGATTTCACCTATGTGTACCCTTAGATATCACGTTTGCTATTTAGCATCATTACATTTCCAGTTACACACAAACAGAGACATTTTGTTCTTGATTTGTAACCATTTAGTGTGTTTTTGTCGCGAGACGTATGCCACAAGATTGAAAGCATTCCTACCTTGTTCTTTCTGTGCTTGTCACCTCACAACAAGCAAATGTACCTAGTGAAATAAGTGAATAAATAATAAGTAGGTGAGGAACTATTAAAGAGGAGTACACTCAAACAGAATTTCCAACTCCGGGAACCGCTTCAATCTCTTGTTTATTTATTTATCAGAGCCGTGCGTGTACCAGGGATGTATGTAGATATCCCCTCTCTTTTTCGGTTTCCCTAGGGAACGACAGGACTTGTATATCGCGATAGGAATGAGACAGCGAGGTCGATACCACAGGTTTCTTTTGGGTCTCGCTCTTTCTCTCGTATGGAAGAAAGAAAGGAAGTAAACACAAGGAAGGAGAGAGAAAGAGAAAGAAATAATGAAAGAGACAGAAGGAAAGACAGAAGGAGGGGGTAAGAAAGAAAAAGAAGAAAGGAAGGAAGGACAGAGAAAGCAAGAAAGAAGCGAAGGAAGCAAAGAAGGAAGGATGGAAAGAAGGAAGGATGGAAAGAAGGAAGGATGGAAAGAAGGAAGGATGGAAAGAAGGAAGGATGGAAAGAAGGAAGGAAAGAAAGAAAGAAAGAAAGAACGAACGAAAGAGAGAGAGACAGAAAGAAAGAAAGAAAGAAAGAAAGAAAGAACGAAAGAGAGAGACAGAAAGAAAGAAAGAGAGAAAGAAAGAAAGAAGGAAACAAAGAAAGAAAGAACGAAAGAGAGAGACAGAAAGAAAGAAAGAAAGACAGAAAGAAAGAAAGAGAGACAGAAATAAAGAAAGAAAGAACGAACGAAAGAGAGAGACAGAAAGAAAGAACGAAAGAGAGAGACAGAAAGAAGGAACGAAAGAGAGAGAGACAGAAAG
>CM060964.1:353351932-353466932 GCA_030765045.1 Tenodera sinensis | reverse complement strand
AAGTGGATCGTTTTAAAAATTCAAAGCAGCAGAAACGAATATCTCAGAAATGGTTAGTTCTAACGAGATCTACAGTTTTTGTATTGTACGTTTTTATCTGTTTCTTGCGTTTATCAGATGTACAGAAATATACTCGCTAAAAGTTAGACATGCATTTTATTAGTCATGTAAACGTTTAAACTTGTATTTGAATCAAAATCGAAGGCACGGACTTCTCGAGGAAAGAGTTTTGTACAAACTAAATGGCTGAAGATAGCAGCAATTCAAAAACGTTTATGTAAGCAACAACGAGTGTGTTCATTATAAACTGATGCTATTGACAATGTACGAGCTATCAACTTGTTTATTTATGTCAATAATTATTGCTGTTTATTTTGTCCCATTGATATACCGCCTTTAATATCTAAAGCACGTTGTTCCAGCTCTGCTCGGCTGGGGAGCTGATAGCCAATACGTCACTGGGCGAAGGCCATAGCACAACTCCCTGCAGTTCCTGCCACTTCATACTGCCGGAGCGACCACTTCCCCCAATGCCGAGTCGTATTACATGCTGCAGGCAGACTCCTGCGAGTTTTGACATATTCCGCTCTCTCAGGCGCGGATCCAAGCTGGAAAAGCCCGATCTAAGATCATAGGAGTGGCTATGGAACAATTGTTCAGCAGGCAAATATGTTCACTTGTTTACTATTGTGTTCATGTTTGTGTTTTCTTTATAAATATAAAAGCCACTCTCACTCGTACTTCCGGACTCTAAGGAGGACGGGAAATAATCCTGGTTAAAGAAAAATTCTCATCCTACAACAGAGAATCGAAATTGGGATATCTGGATTTGGAAGCCATTTTAATTTTGCTATGAGCCCATCTGAGCACACTTTAAAAACAAAGAAAGGAGAGTAATGGTGCCTGTTTATCGCGTAATGAACAGTTACCTTGGTGTTGGCCATTATTTTGATCTGTCAGGGAAATAGTCTAGTTTGTGGAGCTCGCTTCTGTTCCCCAAGTTGTATTAAAACTTTCTTGTGAAAGAGTACGGCTGTATCTCACAAACAATGCTATCTCCCGCGGCCAGTGTCCAATAAAACTGACAAGACTCGTACTCTGTTTAACGAGAATGAAGACAGTTCTCAAGAAAACGTATAACATTAAATGGTAAAGCTATCGCAGTTGAATATCTTCGTTAGTACCACGTACGCCTTCACCAGAGCGTGTGATAACGTAATCAGCGCCGAATTGTCCAGTCAATCGTTTTCTCCTCACGCATCAATACACGCTACCATTTACTTATCCCATTTCCACTTCGGAAAATGCTTCAGAAGGCAACGAAATGTCTGCCTTTGGTAAATAACTTTCAACCCTGTTATTTAGGAGATTGTTCCAGACTTCATGTTCTACATTCCTACTTTCTCTACCACATACATTGCATTCCACCCAAAAATTCAATAGTAAGATTCCACTTAAATACACGTTATAAGGTCCCCTGAATCCAAGAAAAGAAATATTTAGAACAAGATCCATGTGTGTATCTATATGTTTGTGAACAGCATGCCTCAAAACAGTCAAAAAATACTAAGTTTAGTATTTAACTTCAGCATCTTCCAAGGATGCGACGCTTAGATTTTCAATAGAATCCCCCCCCCCCCCCCACACACACACTCAAAACTACCCTTTATAAGGATTTTTTTTAAAGTTTTGATTTAATAAAACGCAACTCTAATAATTTTGATTTAGAACACCATATGTTAAAACCAAATGAAATGAATATCTTGAATTTCCTGGGAATATCTTTACAAGTCCTCTTCATTATGAATGACTTTTGCAGAATTGGCAAACAGTACGAGATAAACAAAATCTTACTACAAAAATATGTGTTGCACTCAAATGACCTTCTTTACTCTTGTACTAACCATTCCTATAAACCCTTGTTCCTATATCATCTTCGTGTTAGTTGAGATAAACATTTGCAGAAATTATCTTATTGTTTATTTCCTTGTAGGTACAAAGGGAATATTAGAATACAGCAGGCTTTGTGCGATAGTCAAATCTTTTAAAGCTTAGAGATTCGTTCTCTTTGCATGGTTAACATATAAAAAATGAATAACGATGTTGCATCTGACAAAAGCTTGTTTTCCGAAACTGACACAAATAACAAGGAATATCTCCGAAATAGTTCACTCTACAAAAAATGTTTTTGGACATAAACTGTGTGTTTTAGCGAGATCTACATTTTTGTACAGTAAGATTTGGTCTATCTCTTACGGTCTACCAGTTATGCAAAAGTCATCCACAGTAAACAGAACTACTGGACCATAGGCAAGAAATACATTTCATTTGTCACAAAAATATTTTAAACATGTGGCATTTTAATCAAAATCGATAGCCATTTTCGATAAAATAAAAAATTTAGGAAACTATTCCATGTAAAGGGTAGTTTAGGGTGGAGGAATTTTCTTCAAAATCTTCGTGTCACATCCTTGAAAGACATTAAACTTAAATACCAACTTTGGTTTTTAACCGACTTTCCGTTTTTGAGTTATGCTGTCCACAGACTGACACACAGACAGACCCCTTTCTAAAAATGCTTTTTTAGATTCAGGGGCCTCAAAACATATATTTCCGTTGAAATCTCGACATAGAATTATTGGGTGGAATACAATACTTCCCCTTTAGTATACGTAGCAGAGAAAGTAAAAATAGATGTCGTTAAAACACACAACTCATGTGAAATAGAATTCTTTTGTAGAGTGAACCATTTCCCAGATACCTATTCCTTATTATTGAATTCAAATGTTCAATACATAGGAATATGTTATTAGTTTTTTATCTCTTGGCCATGCCAAGAGAACTGGGTGTTAAAGCCATCACACAGCGAACAGCTTTTAAGTATTGGACTATCAATCAAAGTCTACCAATTATTGTATGCCCAACTACAAAAAAATTAGCAATAAGATAATTTCAGCAAATGTATTTTTTCCTGGGTTAACATGAACTAGATAAAGGACTAAGCGTTTGCAAGAATCGTTTATACAAGAGCAGAGAAAATATATTGTGATACTCAAAGTTATTACAGCATAATGGCGTGATGCATTTCATATACAAAGTAACCATTTGAGTGAAAACAGTGCCCAGGGAAATGAACGTTGCTATTATTACCTATTCAGAATATGTACAATAGTATTAAGTTACGGAATCTGTACCCTTTATATCACGCGCTTTTACAATATCGGCCATAACACACAAATCTCCCTTTGCTCAGCCTTTAAAGGCAATGCATCTGTGAATATTTATAAATCTACTGACTATTTTGAACTTTTTACCAGATGCTGAAAACAAAAAATATTGAATGTGGACAACACTTTAATGAACTATGTCAAACCTTGTTAAGATACTAATATTCTGTTCATGATTAACTACTTTTGATGGTGTAATATGAAATGATCTTTTGGCCCTACGGTTTATCATTTAGCTACCAAATTTTTAATTTGGGCTTAGTATAAAAAATCTGATGTGTTGCACTCACATGGCTTTCTCTACTCTTGTACTAACCATTCTTACAAACTCTTAGTCCTATATCTTCTTCGTGTTAGTTGAGATAAACATTTGTACAAATTATCTTATTGCTTATTTCCTTGTAGGTACAAGGGGAATGTTAGAATACAGTAGGCTTTGAGCGATAGTCAAATCTTTTAAAACTTTGAGATTCCTTTCTCTTTACACGGCTAACATGTAAAAAAGCGAACAACGATGTTGCAGCATTTGACAAAAGTTTGTTTTCCGAAACTGACACAAATAACAAGAAATACCTCCGAAATGGTTCGCACTACAAAAAAATTATTGAGACATAAATTGGGTGTTTTAGCGAGGTCTACATTTTTTGTACACTAAGATTTGGTCTATCTCTTACGGTTTACCAGTTATTGAAAAGCCATACAGAGTAAACAGGGCTACAGCAAGAAAATTAAAAATATACATTTCATTTGTCATACAAATATCTTAAACATATGTCATTTTAATCAAAATCGTTACAGCCATTTTCAAGAAAATCACAATTTTCCAAATAAAGGATAGTTTAAGGTAGAGCAATTTTCTTCAAATTCTTCGTGTTGCATCCTTGAAAGACATTAAACTTAGATACCAACTTTGGTTTTTAACCGACTTTTCGTTTTGTAGTTATGCTGTCCACAGACTGACAGATACACAGAGTGACACACAATCACACACACAATCACACACAAACAAACACACACACACACACACACACACACACACTTCCTGTAGTTACACGTAGTGGAGAAAGTAAACATTAAAGGAATTGTTATGTAAGAGAGAGAAGAAGGAAAAAAAAAAAAAAAAAAAAAAAAAACCATTGTACACATGTTATTGCGTTTTTTAACCTTTTTCAATTTAGTCATGGAAAATGATTAATCTCAAGTGAACTATTCAATATGTATCAACTAGTGCAAAATAATGTTTAAATTCCTTATTCCTGAAGCTATCCCTCAATTTTGAAGCTAATAGGTTATAAACGGTGAACCAAGAAGCATTTCAATGCAGTGCTTTGCCTAAATGGTGGCCATTTGAGGCTTTAAAATTGATAACGTTCAGATCTTTTAGAAACACTGATACACAGCTTAAGAGCTTCCTTGATTCTGCAAAACTCACTTCCCAGCTTTGTACTATAATTAAAGGCAAGATTTTTTGGTGATAATTATTTGAAAAATTCGCATTAATAATAATTTAAGTTAGTGGTGTTTTCTATCGAATATTATACTAAACATTCACATTAATTTCGCACACATTTTCGGGTAAAATTAATAGATACAGACGTAATTCAAATTAAAATTAATAGATAAGTAATGTTACCGTAATATTATTGTCCAAAATATCTCCAGATTAAAACATTTAGTTTATTATTATCATAACATGAATCACTACATATATCAGACATCAGGGCCATTGCCCACCAATCAGCATCACCAAATTGCAACATACAGCAAGTTGTGGCACTTTCATTTGTCATAGTTGCTCTTCTGTCTGTTACAACCAAGTTATATGTAGAAAAAACTCTCTCGCTCTCAGCATTTGATACTGATAACTAAAGACATTGAAGGGACTTTTCACAGAGAAGGTGGCAACATTCATCTTTGAGTGCTTAGAGTGCTGTTACTATATCAAATGAATTACTATGACCTAACTGTTCAACAATACCACAAAGTTCTTTATACTGTAAGTTTATTGCGGCGGCTTTGATAACACAAAAGTGTAACCGTATGAGATAACCTTTTAATTTAGCCTCTTCTTCTTCTTCGAGTGGCGCTACAGCCCCTTCTGGGCCTTGGCCTCCTTCAGCAGGTGCCTCCATTCCTCTCTTTCTCCAGCTCTCCTGCATCCTCGTATTCCCTGTATATGTTGCCATTAAGAACTCTTTTTGGTATTCTTTTTTCTTCCATTCTTATTATATAATCTGCCCATCTCATTTTCTTAATTTTAACATCTTGGACAATATGTATATCTTTATATAAACTATACAGTTCTTCATTCCATCTTAAACGGCAGCGCCCTCCTTTCTGTATTGGTACAAATATTCTCCTAAGAATCTTTCTTTCAAAAGCTTTTAGATCATCTTCCAAGTTGTGTGTCACTGTTCATGTTTCACTTCCATAACACAGTACTGGCCTTATCAGTGTTTTGTATAACCTAATTTTGTTGTTTCTATGAAATTAGATGTAATATAGTATGGAGAGAATAGTAAACTTTATTGGCCATTAAAATTCTTGTTTTTATTTCTTCCGTTATTGTTGTAATTGTTGTTCCCAGATATTTAAAGTTCCTTACTATAAATATGTTACGTCGATCCACTACCAGTGTTCCTGTATAGTTCCTTCTCCTGCTTTGTATCACTGCCTTTGATTTAATTTAGCCTCACCAATTACATTGTCGGGTAGCTTTCTTTGCCTCTGTCAGTAATATTTATTTTGTAGTATTGTTACAAGTTGATGTCTAAAGAAGCCGGGTTATTGGATTCGTAAGAATTCTTTTATTGTCATTAAAACTCAAACACCAGCGACAATGGGTCAGTATGTAAAAAAAGTCTTATTTTTCTAAGCAACATTTTAAAAAATTAGATCTTTCTCATTTATCGTTAAAAACACAATATTCTCGAAAGTATGAAAACTTCGCAAAAACTCACGAAAAATATTGTCCCTTATATAAGTTCTAAACTATGTCAAATGCATGCAAACCAATTTTTGCTGTAATTAAACAACTTTCTCATTTATCGTTAAAAACAAAAACTCTTGCCTGTGACTATAACAGACTTTGTGAAACGTTTGAAGAATTAATTGTTAATTCCTGATGTCTGTGTTCCTTAGACGCGGAAAGAAGAGTGTTGTTAGAGAAATAACTGTTAAAACAGAAGAAGGCCTTATCTTAAGGATAGAAGAAATGAAGTTGGTGCAGTGAACAGTCTATTGCAGAAGGAGGATAATGTGCAGAGCCTGGAGACTATTAGCCAATGAAATGTATCCAACGGTCGATGGTAAAAACCTTTCTCGCAGAGCAGTTTTGCCTCCCATCTAAATTCTAATACAAGAGGAGCTCGTCGTTTGCAATTTACAGAACCTGCTCGCGGCCCAACAATGGAACAGCGTACGAGAGAGAGAGAGAGAGAGAGAGAGAGAGAGAGAGAGAGAGAGAGAGAGAGAGAGAGAGAAGAGAGAGAGAGAGAGAAATGGAAAAAATGTCGAGACGATGACGACGCCAGCTGCTTGTTTTCCTCTAATTAGAAATGCATTCACCTTTGGCATTTTCTGCCAAGTCTGTGTTCTCTTCCGAAATACTTGTCAAGGTCTGTTGGAACTAGCATTGCATTCTTTCTGTACTTCACGATCGACCACTTTAAAAGCTACTCAATGTTGGCAAAAACCTTAACGCAGCATTTTTGACTCAACGACGACTCGAACCCTAGAATCTAAAGAGCTGAAGCTCGTAAATTGACTGTTTTGAAAACCATTCATGAGCAACTTTTCGTAAATAAAGTAAGCTGAATCTAATGCTGCTAACTACACAGCACAGTTCTAGAGAAAGTTTATCCAGGGATGTTCAATGTACCTAGCGCACACATAACTAAAAGCAAAGGGGACGTTTTAAAAAAATCTGATGTGTTGCACTCACATGACTTTCTCTACTCCTGTACTAACCATTCTAACAAACTCTTATTCCTATATCTCCATGTTAGTTAAGATAAACATTCGTACAAATTATCTTACTGCTTATGTCCTTGTAGGTGCAAGGGGAATATTAGAATACAGAAGGCTTTGTGCGACAGTCAAATCTTTTTGACCTTTGAGATTCCGTTCTCTTTGCACGATTAACATATAAAAAAATGAACAACGTTGTTGCATTTTGCTAAAGTTCTTAAGTTTTCCGAAACACACACATAACAAGGAATATCTCCGAAATGGTTCAACCTACAAGAAAATTTATTGAGACATAAATTCTGTATTTTAGCAAGATCTACATTTTTTGTATAGTATAATTTGGTCTATCTCTAACGGTTTACCAGTTATGCAAAAGTCGTCCAGAGTAAATACGACCACAGGGGCTATAGTCAGAAAATTCAAGATATACATTTCATTTGTCATCAAAATATCTCAAACATATGACATTTTAATCAAAATCGTTACAGCCATTTTCAAGAAAATCAAAATTTTCGAAAAATTTTCCATGTAAAGGGTAGTGTGGGGTGGGGCTATTTTCTTCAAAATCTTCGTGTCGCATCCTTGAAAGACATTAAACTTAAATACCAAGTTTGGCTTTTAACCGACTTTTCGTTTTTGAGTTATGATGTCCACAGACTGACAGACACACAGACACAGACACACACACACACACGGACCTTTTTCTAAAAATTCTTTTTTTTTTATTCAGGGGGCCTCAAAACATGTATTCCGGTGAAATCTCAACATCGAATTTTTGGGTGGAATACAATACTTCCCCTACTTACCAGTAGAGAAAGTAAAAATCTGATGTGTTGCACTCACATGACTTTCTCTACTTTTGTACTATTCTTACAAATTCTAATTCCTCTACCTTCTTCATGTTAGTCGAGACAAACATTTGCAGCAATTATCCTACTGCTAATGTTCTTGTTGGTACAATGGGAATATGGGAATACAGTAGGCTTTGAGCGATAATCAAATCCTTTAAAGCGGGCCACTACATTAAGACTTAGAAATTCTGTTCTCCTTACACGGCCAAGAGATAAAAAGTGAATAACGACCTTCCATTTGAGAAAAGTAGAAGTATTGCAAAACTCATACAATTAACAACGAACATCTCCGAAATGGTTCACTCCACAAAAATGTATTTGGACATAAATTGTGTGTTTTAACGAAATCTACATTTTTTGTATAGTAAGATTTGGTCTCATACGATTTCGCAATTATGCAAAAGTCATCAAGATTAAACAAGACTACATGGGGTACTGCTAGAAAATTCAAAATATACAGTTCATCTGCCATAAAAATGTCTTAAAATCGTTAGAGCCGTTTTTGAGAAAATGAAAAATTTCGAAACATTTTCCATGTAAAGTTGGTTGAGGGTAGAGGAATTTTCTTCAAAATCTTGTGTCGCATCCTTGAAGGATAAAGTTAAATACTAACTTTGGTATTTAAACGACTTTTCGTTTCTGAGTTATTTTGTTCACAGACACATACTTTTTGCTTTCTGAAAGTTTTTTTTTTTTTTTTTTTTTTTTTTTTTTTTTTTTTTTTTTTTACTCAGGGGGCCTCAAAACATATATTCACGGTGAAATCTCGACATCGAAATTTTGAGTCAAATACAATACTTTCCCTACTTGCTATAGTAGCAGAAAAAGTAAAAATATATGATTTCATAAAGCTTAAATGAGACACAAAACGTCATTTCCGTTTCCAGAGAGTGTACCTAGGGGATGAAAGGGTATGTAGGGGATGAAAGACCTTTGTGACAACCACGTGTAACTTTTAGGCCACACCGGGGGCTCGCGAAATGAGTTAACGATGACACATGAGGCAGCAGAAAGTTCACATCTCCTGGCATGGGCAGTATTTTCCCATCTTTGTTTCATTAATGTAATATGGAGTTACGCACATTTTCTTTAAATATGCAAAACAAACCAGATAATCCTGGAGCTCCGGTGCTTCACATTTCTGCACATACAGATTCGAAAGCCTAAGCTTTGATTTACCCTTCTGCAGGGACAAAGGTAATAAAAACAAACCAGAGTGCGCATTTATGGAGAAAAAAAATCCAATGTCTATCACATAGTTTTTTCTACGCCGTTCGGCGTATGTTTTAAATTAGGTAGCATTTGAACTCCATATATCACAAGTCAATGTTGTTACAAGACGAAATTATTAAACACAAATTGGTTGAATATTTTAATGAGATTTAGATTTTTGCTGTGTTCAGCTTCTGTGTGTCTCTTTTATTCATTATTTTCCTATTTGTGTCACAGAATATTACAGAAGCAGCTTCACTTCAGAAAAACCCCAGCACTCTTTTGTTTTTTAAAAAAAAAGCAATAACGAAAACTTGCTACATAAAAGGTTCATCTTCCATCAGATGTCTATTACATTTCGCACATATACTACTATTGTTTCGTATTTATGACTATCTCTCTCTCTCTCTCTCATACACACACACACATACACACACATACACGCAAAGGAACTCGTGCACGCGAATGAATCTTTTTACTTTCTCTACTACGAAGAGTGAGTAGAAATATTGTATTTGGCCCAAAAGTTCGATGTCGAGATTTCACCGGAAATATATGTTTTGAGGCCCCCTGAATAAAAAAGCATTTTTACAAAAACACCCGTGTGTGTGCGCGCGCGCGTGTGTGTGTGTGTGTGTGTGTGTGTGTGTGTGTGTGTGTGTGTGTGTGTGTGTGTGTGTGTGAACAGCATAACTCAAAAACAAAAAAGTCCGTTAAAAACCAAAGTTGGTATTTAAGTTTAACGGCAACATGTTCGAAAATTTTGATTTTCTCAAAAATAGCTATAACGATCTTTATTAAAATGCCACATGCTTAAGGTATTTTTATGGTAAATTAAATGTATATTTTGAATTCTCTGGCTATAGCCCATGTAATCTTGTTTATTCTTGACGACCTCTGCATAACTTGTAAACCGTACACATACTTGCAAAAACAAATGCGAGTGATGGATGATTCAAGACAGCCTATTTGTGTGTCTGACAGACGATAGCATACGAAACGGAGACTATCAGCTGCATGTTGGAAATATCGACTTGTGTAAACCGCGCTGCGACACAACGTGGGATTTAGAAATATTCTGCTGTCCTAATGCGTTCAGTCATTTTTCCATGGCTGTTCAAGTTAGAGGAAGTCATGTGAGTGCAACACATCAGATTTTTAAAGAATTTACCTTGTACCTACGAGGAAGTAAGTAATGAAATTGGAAAGGCTAGAGTGAGTCTGAAAAATTGAATGCAATCATATCGGCACGTTGGCCATGATAGCTCAGTGGTTAGAGCAGCCGGACGATAACCGTAGATCCATGGTTCAAATCCAGGTCATGGCATTTAATTTTTCAGACTCATTCTACCCTTTCCAATTACGTCCTACACACGGCTATTGTGGAAAAAACATCAATTACAGTAATAAAATTATTTGTGATAAAGTCCAACATGAAATAAAACAAAATGGGATTTGTATTGGTTTCACAACAACAAAAACAAATATTAATCACTACACTTCTGTGAATCTAGCACTCTTATTTACAGGAATACAACTTGGGGGGACACATCGCGCATTTCGGGCGACATAGAGCTATTGTGGCCATTATCACCCAAAAGGAAGGGGTGTAGTGAAGGAACCGCAGGAGGCTACAGGCCACAGAGACGCGAGGCAGTTACCAATTGTTCCAGATTCAAAGTCCCCTCGATCAAGTAGCCCTCTAGTGTGCATGGAAAATATTGTGACGCCGGCCGCGGTGCACATCAAAGAACGACCCGTGTCAAGCTACCTCACACCATATACCACGCCAGCGATCAAACAAAGGCGCTCAAGATCAGGCTGCCTCACGCCACTGTTTGTGAACACGTGACAATTGGAGCGGCGAACGAAGTATTTGCTAGAACCTTCGTGAATCTTCTGACTGCCAGCAAGTTCCAGAAAAGGTGAAGTATCGCCGGTATAAAAGCTTGCGGAGAGCGTGGGTGGGTCAGTCAGTCAGTCAGTCAGTCAGTCAGTCAGTCAGTCAGTCAGTCCGGCACCGCCGCACGCCACGAAACCTAGAAACAGATCTAAAAGGTGAGAAGGAAAAGAAATGAAAGAGAAATGATGGAAAGGAGATCATGATAAATGAGAAACCACCCAGCATTCGCCTACCGACCAGAGAAAATCCAAGGTCAGAGTGCGCGGTCGACGAGAATTGAACCCGGCATCTCTCGAATGCGAGTCACTACTGAACGTTTAAAAATTCACACCTCACCATTTTCCCATTTGACAAACGTACATTCATTTCGTGTGCGTTGCCCTCTATGACAGGGCTTCCTAAACAAATAACACCTGAGCACCGCGGGGCCTTTTCATTACGTAATCGCTCATTTAATCAAATGCAAGGCTACAATATAAATGCGTTCGGAGGGAAGAGGAAATAAACAGTTGCGGAACGGTGGGCAGTCAGATAAAGAAAACATCCGCAGTTCCGAGTTGCATTTACTAGGTCTGTTCCATATTACATTGCCCCATATCTCTTTACTACCATGTGTCACGTGATTAATTATCTTAATATTGCAACAAAACTACGAAATGGGAAGTCCGTTTACTTTTCTAATACTTTGTTTTCTCTAAACTTACTACAAATGCACAATTCCCTTCTCGTTACTAACACAGTTTATAGTCATCTCTAAATTTACAATTCACAGTTGTTTTTCCGATAACTTTTCACAGTCTTTCAATGTCTTTCTCCAGTTCTACTGTTTTTTATATCTTTACTATTACGATACAATCACTCGACAACACATACATGCCCGCTGACAGGCTGGCCGACCCACTCTCGTAACTAAAACTAGTTGTACACGACTTAAAACTACTCTGGCACCAAAAGCTGACTCTAACTATAAAAATTGACTGAACTGTTCACTGTCCTGTTTATACTGGAGCCGGCGTGACGTAACCCCCTTCGAGTCCTTTCATTGCGCACGTGTGCATGACTCAGCAAAGAAACTTCTGGAGCTTGCCGGACACTATGGCGTTATCACGCTGTTCGATTCACATACACACAGTCGCTAATTGTCCTGTAGCCCCGGACCTCCTTGGTCGCGCACACACACATAGCCGCTCGCCGTATGCAAGGTCACCCGGCCTCCTCTTGCCCGTATATTGTTGAACAACCCAATGTCAGAATATACTTGAGATTTGTCAGATTTACATTTTCATAACCGTATGAACCATATTCTATAATAGAGTTAATGCATCTAAATTCTTATGAACAAATACACAGGAGGATTCTTTGGTTTAAACCTGCCTCCCACAGTGACAGTGTTCATATCGCCTGATCTTGCATTGCACAGGACTTGTATATAACCATGCAAAGTTATACATTAGCGCAGCCACGGAGAGGCTTCAGGGGAGCCAAAGATAACAGTTCACCCACTCCACTTTTTGCCGATCAGATTGTGAGTGTTCACCTCGTGAGGAAGTTCACATGCTCTGTGCTCACCTGCGTCTAGGGGTGTCCAAACTAATGACGGCATAACACTGCACTGAATATTCCTATAATACCTAATTCGAAACTTCATGTAAAATAAATAGTTCCATTAACTATGTTAGAACAAACTATACTCTTAGCAGTGACATACATGAAGTTCGCAGACGTAAGTAGATGCAAATACTGACATTATTTGTGCTGCGAAATCACGTAACATGGGAAAGTTTTCATCCGACAATGATTCATATAGTTCACGTGCTATTTTAATTTCAGAATAATTTTGTACGCTCTAATGGTAGAGTATAGGGAGCCACAATATCCCTGAAGGACATGGGATCGGTGAACAAACACATTTCGATCTCTATTGATAATATATCTAAAAACCTAATCTTGAATTCTTTGAGAAGATTCTCCATAACAGCATTTATAAACATCTATTGTATAGTGCCTAAGAAAATTAATAAGAATCAGTACGAAATATCAATTGAGCAGATGAGACAATGGGCTTTGTAATTTCGTAAAACACAATGTTCACGCTCCCCAGCTTCTCGAAAATTACAACGTAACCTATTTACGCTGCGACATGTTGACTTTGTACACATCTGATAGTATAACCCACGCGTTCAGCTCTATTGCCACTGCGGGCACATAGTCTCCATGCCTGCATTAGCCAATCAGTACAAAGGGGAAGGAAATAGAGCACGGAAGAATACAAGTCGGCGGCGCAAGGTTATAAGAAACAGGTTTTAGTGAGGCTGAGCCGTGGAAATGTAATTGTATACCTGTGTATTCCACGCATTGCCTTGCTCTTTACTTCTCTCAGATGACAAGCCTTAGTAACTTTATGCAATGCTAAGAAAACAGTGGCACCCTCTTCCAAACGCACCCGTATACTAGACAATATATGGGCTCTCCTGCTAACGAACACAAAGTAATTTATCTCCATCATGTTTACAATTTTTGGTATTGTCCAGGCAAATATGTATACTAACTATGAACGAAACTATCTAATGAGTGATCAGTTACATTCACATACCTTTCTCGACCCATTCTACTATAAACTACTTTGCTAGCTACTCCAAGATAATCTTTTGTACAAATGCTTTCATTTTACATGTCTTATACAAGAGGGATCCGAGAGAATAATGCGATAGTCTTTACAACTGGTCCCTATTACTGAGTTTGCAATTCCGTGCTATTTGCCCACAGTGAGAAACAAACGAATAGCGACTTAGCAGTTACAAAATTCAGACCAACGGCAAGAAATATATCGGAAATTACTTCCTCAAAAATTCATTTTGACATAAATGACGATTTTAAGATATATATCATTAAAAGAATCTTAAGCACGTGGTATCGTATTTAAAAGTGTTAAAGCTATTAAAATACACGAAAATGTCCGTGGTAAAGGGTAAGTTCGAGGTGGGGTATTTTCTTGAAGATGTTGCTGTTGCATCCTTCGAAGTTGCTGAACTTTGGTATTAATCCGAAATTTAGTTTTTTGGTTATTACTGTACACGCACCTTTTTCTAAAAATTATCTGTGTTTAATTTGAGGGCCCTCAAAACATCTACTGAAGCTCAGACATAGAGTTTTTGGGCGGAATACAATATTTCCTCTATTACTGTAGACAAGTGGTAAAGAAAATATATACCGGTGCCCCCAATGTTAAAATTATCAAAATTATTCTAAACTGAGCAATTTGACATCAGGAGCCTGTGCTCGGAAATGAATATTTTGGACACCATGCAACCTTTAAAATTAATGTGAGGGATGTTCCTAAAACTGCATTAATTTTCGTAACAAACTGCCTGGCAATTCCATTTCTTATTTGTTTTGTTCAGAGTGCATGACTGACTCGAAGAGGGCGCGTTGTTCGTCACAGGAATTTGCATTTAATGTATGGTGCGGCAGAATATACCGCCCGGAGAGCACAATAAAGCTACCGAGAGAATTTTCCCAACAGGCATCATCTGAATTGGAATAAATTTATTGCTGAGGACAGGAATTTGAGAGAAACAGCTCAAAACAAAGAACTGCTCACAAGCCAGAGTTTGAGAAGATGGTGTTGCATCTTGTGGCAGAAAAGACATCAAAAAGTACATGTCCACTTGAACTTATTGTTTCCGAAACTTGGAGCAACAATTGCACCCCTAGCATAGTGTGGCACCCAAAGTACTCATTTCCGACCAATGGTTCCTTACGTCAAAATGCTCAATTAGACATTTCTATCATCTGTATAATTTTGACCGTAAAGGTTGAGAGTTCAAACCCGGCCCAGACCGATGGTTTTTAAGTGTACTTACAAACGACAGCTTCATGTCAGTAGATTTACTGGCATGTAAAAGAACTCCTGCGGGACGAAATTCCGACACACTGGCGACGCTGATGTCCTGGTAACTGACAGCGTCGTTAAACAACAATATAATTTATAATTTAATTTAAAGGCTGAGCAGAAAAAGCAACTTGATCACTGTAGTCAGTTTAAAACTAACATAATAGTAAAAAATCTGATGTGTTGCACTCTCATGACTTTCTCTACTCTTGTACTAACCATTCTTACAAACTCTTATTCCTATATCTTCTTCGTGTTAGTTAAAATAAACATTTGTACAACTTACTGCTTATTTCATTGTAGGTGCAAAGGGAATGTTAGAATACAGTAGGCTTTGTGCGATAGTCAAATGTTTGAGATTCTGCTGTCTTTGCACACTTAACATATAAAAAAAATGAACAACGATGATCCATTTCACGAAAGTTCTAAGTTTTCCGAAACTCACACACATAACAAGGAATATCTCAGAAATGGTTCACCCTACAAGAAAATTTATTGAGACATAAATTGTGTATTTTAGCAAGATCTACATTTTTTGTATAGTATAATTTGGTCTATCTCTAACGGTTTACCAGTTATGCAAAAGTCGTCCAGAGTAAATACGACTACAGGGGCTATACCAGAAAATTCAAGATATACATTTCATTTGTCATCAAAATATCTCAAACATATGACATTTTAATCAAAATTGTTAGAGCCATTTTCAAGAAAATCAAAATTTTCGAAAAATTTTCCATGTAAAGGGTAGTTTAGGGTGGGGCTGTTTTCTTCAAAATCTTCGTGTCGCATCCTTGAAAGACATTAAACTTAAATACCAACTTTGGTTTTTAACCGACTTTTCGTTTTTGAGCTATGCTGTCCACAGACACACAGACACACACACGGACCTTTTTCTAAAAATGCTTTTTTTTGGATTCAGGAGGTCCCAAAACATATATTTCCGGTGAAATCTCGATATCGAATTTTTGGGTGGAATACAATACTTCCCCTACTTACCAGTAGAGAAAGAAAAAATAATAATAATAAGTAAATAGTTGCGACTCTGAACACGAGGTATTTAAAGTAGGTTGCTCTCGTCCCTTCTCTAGACTTCTAGAGAGTATTTTCGTTCCCCAATATATTCCGTTGCGCTGATATCAAGGACTGTGTAATTTGCGATGCTTGTATTTTTGCCTCCAACTTCTCCGATACTTCCCGACTCTCAATTTATCTCTTTAGGATCCACCGCCCCCCCCCCCCCCCCCGCTACCGAAAGTTCTGAACTTTAAAAACCACAACCGTTAACGTCGTGTTCTATTTTTCCTGATTGCTGTAACTGCGATATTTATCTCTTGACTGCCTCAGGAATTTTAAACAGATGGCTTGGGAGAGAGCAAAGTGCCTTTTCATGTCTGCAGCAGTTTTCATCTGTCGGAAATCGCAACGGATTTACTTGCACAAAGTATAAAAGCAATGCTTCACGTCAACAAAACTTAACCATCATCAACATATTCCTCGCTTCCATATCCTAGGCTTCGGCATCATAACTCGCGTGAAACGCACATCAGAAAAACAATTGAGTGGGGAAAAGCAAGAATGAAACATTCCATAGCTCTCTGTAAATTACAAAAATCTGATGTGTTGCACTCACATGACTTTCTCTACTCTTGAACTAACCATTCTTACAAACTCTTATTCCTATATCTTCTTTCTTGTTAGTTGAGATAAACATTTGTACAAATTATCTTATTATTTCCTTGTAGGTGCAAGGGGAATGTTAGAATACAGTAGGCTTTGTGCGATAGTCAAATGTTTGAGATTCTGTGGTCTTTGCACACTTAACATATAAAAAAATGAACAACGATGACCCATTTCACGAAAGTTCTAAGTTTTCCGAAACTCACACACATAACAAGGAATATCTCCGAAATGGTTCACCCTACAAGAAAATTTATTGAGACATAAATTGTGTATTTTAGCAAGATCTACCTTTTTTGTATAGTATGATTTGGTCTATCTCTAACGGTTTACCAGTTATGGAAAATTCATCCAGAGTAAATAAGACTGCAGGGGCTATAGCCAGAAAATTCAAGATATACATTTCATTTGTCATCAAAATATCTGAAACATATGGCATTTTAATCAAAATCGTTAGAGCCATTTTCAAGAAAATCAAACTTTTCGAAAAACCTTCCATGTAAAGGGTAGTTTAGGGTGGGGCTATTTTCTTCAAAATATTCGTGTCACATCCTTGAAAGACATTAAACTTAAATACCACCTTTGGTTTTTAACCGACTTTTCGTTTTTGAGTTATGCTGTCCACAGACTGACAGACTGACACACAGACTGACAGACTGACAGACACACAGACACACACACGGACCTTTTTCTAAAAATGCTTTTTTTTTGGATTCAGGGGGCCTGAAAACGTGTATTTCCGGTGAAATCTCGACATCGAATTTTTGGGTGGAATACAATACTTTCCCTGCTTACCAGTAGAGAAAGTAAAAAAATGTAATATGTGACATTCTCTAGCCTTTTGCCGTTTAATACTTTCTTTACCTAATATGTATGCTGACGAGCAAAAAGGGGGCAATCATACTACGTTTGGGATATAGCAGAATGGGCCACCTTTCTGGCATGTCACTATGCACAGTAGCTAGAGAAGGTACTGCATTCCATCCAAAACTTCGATATTAATATTTCACTGGAAATTCGCGTTTTTAGGTCCTTGAATAAACACTAACTCGCACACACGCTGGCTTATATAGCCGCTGGAAGTTTACACAGAGCATTCTAGAATTGTCTGGAGGCGGGGGCGCAGTAGATTTGATCCAGTTGTAGTAAAAATATACATGCATGCTGTGCAAAGACATTAGAACAAAGCTGGTTACTATTTTCAGTTTATGATAAATAATATTTTCAGATATTTGGCTTATATAAACATATGTGCAAATAGAAATACATTTTTATCCTCGGAAATAGTGCAATGACTAAAACAGTGATAACTGATTATGTACTCATAATTATAACAAATAAGAAGCGCATAACAATATTAACTTACTTCAGAAATAATTACACCACCTGTGTTTTCAAAATGAGCAATATTTTATAATACTAATTTATAAAATAATTAATATCTCTATAAGTAACAATCATACAAACGTGAAACTTCCTGCACAGTTTATTAGTTACCTACTTATAGTCTATACAAAATTTTAAGTCAGTAGCTTACATATTACAGGACTTTGAAATTTCAGTCCCCGTGTCCCTTAAAACGTCGACATTTTAATAACAAGAAATTACGTTTTCTTGGAAAGTTAGGCACCAAGGGCCATGAAACTTAATTACATAGTATAATTACGTTCAATAAACCTGCAGTAAAAGTATGTGTTTAATTTGTATGTGTTACTACTTTCTCTACTACGTATAGTGAAGTAGAGGAAGTATTGTATTCCACTCCAAAAATTCGATGTCCAGATTTCACCGGGAATATGTTTTGAGGCCAGAAAGAAGCATTTTTAGAAAAAAAGGTGTGTGTGTGTGTGTGTGTGTGTGTGTATGTGTGTGTGTGTGTGTGTGTGTGTGTGTGTGTGTGTGTGTGTGTGTGTGTGTGTGTGTGTGTGTGTGTGTGTGTGTGTGTGTGTGTGTGTCAGTCTGTGGACAGAATAACTCAAAAACGAAAAGTCGGTTAAAAACCAAATATGGTATTTGAGTTTAATGTCTTTCAAATATGCGACACGAAGATTTTGAAGAAAACTGCTTCACCCTAAACTACCCTTTACATGGAAAATGTTTTCAAAGTTTTGATTTTCTTGAAAATGGCTATAAGCTCTAACGATTTCGATCAAAATGCTATATGGTTGAGATATTCTTATGACAAATGAAATGTAGATCTTAAATTTTCTGGCTATAGCCCCTGTAGTCACATTCACTCTGGATGAGTTTTGCGTAACCGGCAAACCGTAAGACATAGACCAAATCTTACTATAGAAACAATGTAGATCTTGCTAAAATACATAATTTATGTCTAAATAATTTTTTTTTTTTTTTTTTTTTTGTAGAGTAAACCATTTCGGAAACATTCCTTGTTTGTATTTTGGAGAACTTCTGTCAAATGGAACATCGTTATTCATGTTCTATATGTTAACCGTACAAAGGGAACGGAATCTCAAAGCTTTAAAAGATTTGACTATCGCCCAAAGCCTACTGTATTCTCATATTCCCCTTGTACCTAAAAGGAAATAAGCAAAGGAAGTAAGCAATAAGATAGTTTCCGCAAATGTTTATCTCAACTAACACGAAGAAGATATAGGAATAGGAGTTTGTAAGAATGATTAGTACAAGAGTAGAGAAATTCATGTGAGTGCAACACATCAGATTTTTGCTATAGAATGTACCCCACTGTATGTTTCGTAACAAACGCGACCCACTTCTAGTTGGGACTGTACAGACAATTTAGCCGTATTGTTCGTATTGTTTGTGGGAGGACACAGTTTACCGAATTACTACCGCTAAAGTAACATCGATAACAAGAGCGCTGCAACAAAAGAAGATCAAACAGGTCGATACTTCCTCCCGCTCCCCCCGCCGTAGTTATCACAGTCTTACGCTAACTTCTGCACTAATTGTCCTCCTCGATACAAAATCTGTAAACTCGCTAATTAAAACTTTGCTTAGCACCGTTATGTTGCTTGCACTGCTTGTGCCTTTTGTGCATACAAAACACAGCATGCTTATTTCCCTTTCACACACACACAGAGCTGTTTAATTTAGCCATTAACATAAAAGTTTTCTTAAAAATGTTTCTTGACTGAAATAACATATAGGTAAGATATGTGCCTAACAAAAAATAGATGTGCTGCATTCATATGACCTTCTCTATTCTTTACTAACTATTCTTACAAACTCGTATTCCTATATCTTCTTCGTGTTAGTTGAGATAAACATTTGCAGAAATTATCTTATTTACAAACATGGGAATGCAGTAGGCTTTGAGCGATAGTCAAATTTTTTAAAGTTGGTCACTGTATATCAAGGCTCACGGCTGAGAAAAAAGTGAGTAACGATCTTCCATTTGAGAAATATAATATAAATACTGCAAAACTCACACAAATAACGAGCAATGTCTCCGAAATGGTTCACTCAACAAAAAATGCATTTGGACATAATTTGTATGTTTAACGAGATCTACATTTTTGTATAGTAAGATTTGGTCTATGTCTTACGGTTTACCAGTTATGCAAAAGTCATTAAGAGTAAACAGGACTACATAGGCTATAGCCAGAAAATTCAAAATATACATTTCATTTGCCATAAAAATATCTTAAACATATGGTATTTTAATCAAAATCGATAGAGCCATTTTTGAGAAAATCAAAGGGTAGTTTAGGGTGGAGGAATTTTCTTCAAAATATTCGTGTCGCATCCTTGAAAGACATTAAACTTAAATACCAACTTTGGTTTTTAACCGACTTGAGTTATGCTGTCCACAGACTGACAAACAGCCGGACACACACACACACACAGACTTGTTTAAAAATGCTTTTTTTTTTTGGATTCAGGGGGCCACAAAACATATATTTACGGTGAAATCTCAATATCGAATTTTTGGGTGAAATGCAATACTACTTTGATATTAAATGCAGAACAAAATAATAATTCGTAATTAGAGCTGTCCCATAGCTCAACCAGTAGGGCATCTGCCTGCTGTGCAAGGGGTCCCGGGTTCGGTTCCACGCTGGGAGTGGAAGTTTTTGTTTACCTAGAATTTTTCCCTGTCCTCCCCAGAGTCTGGAAGTATGAATGAGTGTGAATGTAACAAAAACTGCGTCAAGGGTAACAACACTATGAGAAAATAATGTGCTATTTGCATACACACGCACACGTCTATGTAAATGTCATATTGGGGTACCTAACTTCACAGAAAGTGGTTGTCTGCTGTGACAAAAATTTAAAATAACCTTTTCGAAAATCTGTATAAAATTGAGTATCAAGTACCTCTTAATTTATCAAATAGCGGTTCAAATGTTGAGGTTACTATTGAAAGAAAGAATCGTATATCTAGGGGAAGTTATTCAATATTTTCATTTAACATCAGGAATCCGAAATCCTTTGGTGAAGCCGACCTGAAGGCCCGCATTACATAAATCCAAACTTATCGCCAGGGACGTAAGTACAGTTCGTGTTGGTACTCCGGGATTTAACACTCTGTGATAGGGTGGTAAATTTATTATGTCCCTGGTGGAATTTACACTGTAATGGCCGGCGAAAACTTTAATCCTAGCTATGTGCTGAAGCGTTTTATTTTTATAGAGCTGTTACTTCTCGGGACAGATGTTGGAGAAATTTATTGCTGGGGTTCCTTTGGGGGGGGGGGGGGGGGCAAACTTAATACAGGAAGGCGCATTGGTTAGAAGATCTAGGAGCTTAAGTAGGGATAGTCAAAAAGTAACGGTTATTAAAAAAACTCATTTACAGTTCCCAAAGTAGAAAACTATCTCAGCGTATTCACATATCGCTTCAAAAATAATGGGCCGACTGTTGGACGCAGAAGCGCGGTTCACAATATGCGACAGGTAGCGTCCCTCTGCATTTTTAGTGTATTCGCTGCTAGGAGAGAGTGGCCTGCATTGCTACTGACTTCGAAACTCCAGATCACACTGTCATTTGTTTCACTTCCAAATATTTCTGTTTATAAGGTCGTAAACACTACATTTTATAATAACTAACGACTTTGTGAAAATATTTCCAATCACTTTTGGGATATTAAGAACGACACTTAGTCTTAATAGAGATAAAAACCACAAAAATAAACGCACTTCTTAATCTTGAAAATGTAAAATAAATGAAATTCATCAAGAAGGCGGTGGTAGGCATAGTACTCTAGCGTTTCAAGGCTTAGCTGTGCACTTAACGAGAAAAAAAGTATATTGCTATTGCGACGAGATTCGAACCTAAAACCTTACATTTCACCCGCTCCGCAGAGGGAAGGTTGGATTTACCTCCTGCCACTTTATGCGGGAACACCCAGATGTGCACTGTGTTGCAGTGGTGCTTTGGGTATATGTACGTTGCGTTTGATTTAGGAAAGTACTTTTAAATTTATGCGATAAACATCTATTCATTAGTGACCTCTTTGGTACTGCTTATGTCTAAGAAGTCTATCAATATTTGGTGATAAAATCGAAGTGCATAGTCTTAGAAGATACACCAAGTGATCGTATTGCGATACAGACTTTTAATATAGTTAAATTTGGAGAAGCTTTGTTCGCAAACATATGTAGAGCTATACTCACTCTTATACACATTATTCTTGTAAATGTTTATTTCACTGTCTACTACATTTTAATCGACAGAAACATTTTCATGAAGTATCTTATTGTTAATTTTCTTGTAGGTGCAAAGGGAATACAGTAGGCTTTAAGCGATAGTGAAATGTTTTAATAGCTGGTTGCTATGCGATGCCTTAAAAGTTCCATTTTCTTTGCAAGACCAAAGGATAAAAACGAACGAATAACATATTCCTATTCGAGAAAAGTATAGGTATTCGCAAATTCAACCAAATAGTAAAGAATATCTCGGTAATGGTTCACTCAAAAGAGAAAGCAAGTATTTGGCATAAACTGTGTGTTTTAACGAGATCTACACTTTTTATTTGGCACTAAGCTTTTGTCTGTCTCTTACTGTTCATCATTTATAAACAGTAAGAGAAGTTCCTGGAAGGTCCGCTGAGGATATTCCCAGAAAATTCAAGTTATGACTTAGAAACTGCCATGGAATCGCCTGTTTGTGTCCGTCACTGCATATTGACTGACTGGTTGTGAGCTGATTCACCCTCCGACTAAAAGAGGAGGTAGGGAATAACAGCTAATTACGTAAGCGTCTCCAAAGAGACAAGTTTGGACATCGCTGATCTACGCCATTTCTCTTTCGCCTGTATATGCTTGCCCGGCGTTACATCTATCAATGAACTTGTTTCAGCTCTTAGAGGCCTTGATTGTTGTTAGAAACACCCCAAATGCATTATTAGAGCACATTTTAAAATCTAAACAAAGTGTGATGTAAAGTTTAGTTTCATTACTGTTACCTTGTGAACAAGACTGTGCCAGATGAGCATGCGCAAAGCAGTATATCGGTTACTTCCGGTGGCTCATTATTTCTGACGAGAAATGTAGCTTTGCTGAAACTCATTAACTAAGCTCCATTACATAGTATCATTCTGTTCAAGATAGCGTGGCGGTATACACCGTCTAGAAACAGAAATAGCAACTAAGTTATTTGCGTCATGTCGTGTTGGGTTGGCAATAGTGCTATATCTTCCTTGCAGCTCTTTGCGAGCCTTGCTGTGTGTACATTAAAACCTTTAGCACATTTTCTGCCCTCGTCCTAACGCAACGAAAATTACATTGGCAATGTTCCTCCATGCGTTACTTTCAGTTATTATGGGTTTCTTACAACTCGGCCATGTTATGTGAATCTCCGACAGTTGCGAAACAAATTGAACTTCAATTGTCTTCGTCATGACTGACCAGCTGCAGGCGAAACGGTAGGGCAGATGAAATAGTTGGCTCATGCACTATACATCACTTGTAGTCACAAAGAGAAAGGAAGCTAAATTTAGTTAAAGAGAGGATGAACAGTCTGCGAATCCTGCAATTAGAGCAACCGTTAACTCGGCTTGTGCATACACGCGCTAATAATGAAGCAAATGTGTCTGTATTAGAAACGAGCTACAGTAATGCAAATGTAACAAAATAATGCAAGCATGTAGAATAGTACTGTAACCAAGGACAATACATGTGTACTGCATGCTGGTTTTTGGACGACCGATGATAATCAAGTAACTACTCCACGAGGGCTGAGTGTATTATCAAAGTCAGCTGTGTGACAGACACAGAAAGTGAAGGTAGAAAGGAGTGAGACAAGGTTACGAGAAGAGAACAGTTGTGAGTAGTAATATCACGAAGGACTGTAGACTGTTAACGCCAGTAAACGAGAACTATGTTTTTGTGTAAAAATTTTGGAAGAAAAATAAAGTGAGAAAAAAGTAATTGGACTAGACTCCTGTTTTTATCATTATATATATAAGCGTTGTGTGCCTGTGTGTGTGTGTGTGTGGGGGGGGGGGGTGTTCATCAAGCACTTCTATACCGTTACATCGATTTCGACCAAACTTGGCGAAGATAACCTTAAACACAAATTACTGTCTAACTTAGAATACGAAGTACCACTCCATTTCACACAATTGTTTCATTTTATATAATTCCTATGAAAGCTCGCAAGACCATCTATAGATATCTTACAATTAAAAAACGACAGTCGAGTAGCTCGAACACTGCCAACATCAAGAATAATTAGTTTTCACGGTCCCACAAAATAAAAAAGAAACAGGCAGTTCATATAATATTCAATTAATAACATTTATTTAATAATATTTAACATGTGCGCGAAATTGCAATTTGATATATTTTATAGTTGTTATATTTAGTCAAATAATGTCGGTATGAAGTACATGTTAGATAAGGGCCAAAGTAGACACACGGCCGGTCCTGCTCAGTCCGCGCTTGACAGAAATTTGCCAGATGCATCCATTCCTACGAGGGGACGAAACAAAAGAAGAGTAAGTAAGTATATAACAGAAGAAGGCGTTGAAGCAACCGTTCGATCAATACGTACTGGCTGCCTCCTCATGTGAGTACCGTAAACAACTTTTGTTTCAACGGATATCGGAAAACGAGGGGCAAAAAGCCCTCTACTGAATTAGGAATGGAATAAGCTTTCAAACATTACGTCGTCCTCGTTGACGGCGCCCTGAGGCGACGTGGTTTCACACGTGACCTTTCACGCTGTGCCTTCAACAGTTATGTCCATGATAACTACCTATATCATGCATTACTCTCACATGACCTTCTCTACCTACTGTTCATATTTTTATAGCTTCTAACACCAATTTTAAGCTATTCTTCTATCTACTACATGTTAATCGAGATAAACGTTAAAAGGAATACACTCATTGCGGGTTTATCATTCATACACATTTCATTGAAAGTACGAGAGGGATAGAGAGACTGATAGTCAAATGTTTATAAAGCGGATCGCTAAATTCTGTGTTTAAAATTGCATACACTTCGCAAGACATCACGAGAACAAATAAACGGTAACAGCACTTCAAACATTGCCACAGTGTTGAAACATTCAAACTAATAGCAAGAAATATCTCGGAAATGGCTGGTGCCACACATGGGCGTCACGAAAGGAGGGCAAGGGGGTGGGGATGGGGCGCCCCCCTTGTAAAATAATAAATGTGATGTGCAATCAATTATTATTAGACTATTGCTTCAATGTTGATGTAAAGAACAGTTTTTATTTAGCATAAATTAATATCTTTATCCGCAACAAATACCATAACTCATCTTTCACAGTTTTTGGCAACAGAATAATGAATAAATTGCAACCTTCCAATATGCGCCCCCCCCCCCCCGAAAAAAGGTCTGCGGATGGTCATGGTGCCACAAAAAAATAATTTGAAATAAATTGAACATTTTAAACAGATTTAATTTTTTGGGACGTTAAGTTCTTTTCTCTAGCTCTTATGGTTTACCAGTTGTACAATAGTTTACAAAAGTCCTTCAGGTGCACACACCATTCCCAAAAAAGTCAATATTTACATTTTAAATACATATTAAATATATGGTATGTTAATAAAGGTCGTAAATTTTTGAGAATGTAATAAATAATGAAAGGTTTTCAATTTAAAAATTATATTTGTGTGTGAAGTATTTCCTTCAAAATCCTTGAGTTGCATTCTTGGAAGACGCCATTGTTAGAAGTTCCCCAATAACGGCGTTGGCCTTCAAAGACTGGACGGTCATCTGTCTGTCTTTTTGACCGTGTCCATCTCAGCTAGAAAGGTGTTTAAGAATAACACTCCTTTGTGGATCATAACTTGAACCATGTGTGACACATTTTTTGAGGGGAGGGGGAGACGGTTTTGGCAGCCTGGTAGTAAAAGTAATGCTCGAAAGTAACTTCTCCTAGGTATTTATACATTTAATAAAAAAATATTATCCCCTTGAACTGCTAAATTTCGTATACAGGGTGGAAAGTTTTGCTTTGGCCAGAATAATGTTGCTAATAGATGAAGGTGTAAGAAATATAAAATACTAAGTTTCGTTTTGGTCGGTTTAATCGTTTTTTAAGTGTTCATTTTTTGGGGATGTAAATAGCAACGCTGAGTTGACGGGATTAGTTCTCGCACATGGGCCCAAATGACCTCGTTGTCGACAGGCCCTTAAACCCCACACACTCACTCACTTCTCGCACCTGCCAGCGACCTGTGTTGTACCCGACCGGCGTGTGTTAAGAGGCATGCACTGCCCTCTGATGTAAGCTAAACACTCGCCCAGTGCATTTACCGTACTGCTGAGGCAGCCACTGTCTCGGGCATGAATTTTGCTGAGAATTTTATTGAAATTATGTATTTGTTCAAGAATTACTGATTATTCAGTTTTCTATACTTAAGGAAGCAGAAAAATGAAACAATCGAAATCACGTATTTTGAGCTTAAAACAATGCTGATAAGGTGATACAGATTTCGCACGTTAACGTATAACAAATTAATAGCGATGTTCCACTTGACAGAAATATAAGTTCTCCAAAACCTACAGAAATAACGAGGAATATCTCCGAAATGGTTCACTCTACTAAAAATTGTATTTGGACATAAATTGTGTGGTTTAGCAAGATCTACATTTTTTATTTAGTAAGATTTGGTCTATCTCGTTCGGTTTACTAGTTATGCAAAAGTCGTCCAGAGTAAATAGGACTTCATGGGTTATAACCAGAAGATTCAATATATACGTTTCATTTGTCATAAAAATATCTCATACATGTGTCATTTTAATCAAAATCGTTAGAGCCATTTTCAAGATAATCAAAATTTTCGAAAAATTTTCCATGTAAAGGGTAGTTTAGGGTGGAGGAATTTTCTACAAAATCTTCATATCGCATCCTTGAAAGATATTAAACTTAAATACCATCTTTGGCTTTTAACCGAATTTTTATTTTTGAGTTATACTGTCACAGACTGAGAGACACAGAGACACACACACACACACACACACACACACACACACGCACACACGCACACACGCACACGCACCTTTTTCTAAATATGCTTTTTTTGGATTCAGGGTGCCTCAAAACAATTTCCGGTGAAATCTGGACATCGAATACTTCCTGTACTTACTAGTAGAGAAAGTAAAAAGCGTTTTCAATCGGGAGTTCAAAATGTGAAACATGTTACCTATGTTGAAGATTTGCAAGGGAGGCACAGTTTGGCTTACCGACTTGCATGTGGGAGGGCGAACATCTGCAATCAGCTGTTTGATAGAGGCAAACCAAGCAAATTAAATTGAATTATTTTACTCCGATGAAGTAAGAGCGGTTCAGTCATTACTGAGTCTGACGGAAGTTAATCCTTCCGCTTCAGAAGAGAGAGAGAGCGCAAACATTAGTCCTTCATTTAACTTTCCGCAGCTGCATAAGAAATTTCCTTAACGTCTACAGCAAAGAAATTCCTCGAGGCTGAGTGCTCCAAAAAGGGAAGGGTTTCTGTTTGTTCAGCCTCCCCACACTGGAGCTGCACAGGGCTTAGGGTGTGCACTATTTTGTGCCGAATTCAAATCCTTAAACCATACACAAAACTGCGGTTATATCATCATAACAATGCGCAAGGGCCCTGCACCTACCCCATGTGAGATTCTGTAACTAACCATGCACTTTTAGCTAAAAACATTGCCCCTTATCACAAAAAATCTAATGTGTTGCACTCATATCACTTTCTCTACTCTTGCACAAAATATTCTTACAAACTCTTTTCATGTTAGTCGAGATAAACATTTGTACAAATTATCTTATTGTTCATTTCCTTGTAGCTAAAAGGGTTATATGGGAATACAGTAGGCTTTGAGCGATAGTCAAATGTTTTAAGCTTTGAGATCCCGTTCTCTTTGCACGGTTAATATATAAAAATGAAAAAGGATGTTCCATTTAACGAAAGCTTAAGTTTTCCAAACCTCACACAAATAACAAGGAATATCTCCGAAGTGGTTCACTGTACAAATATATATATATATATTTGCCATTTTGTTGCAAGAAATTGTGGGTTTTTAAATTTAATTTACACAAAAACCGTTGAATTTATTGAAATACACCAAAGGAAAAAGTTGTCGTTTATTCAATTTTCTTTGAATATAGCCATAAATCAAGAACCTTCAATCAATAATAATTAAGCCAGGTGATGATAAATTTTTTTGATAAAAATATTTTTTTCTAGAAAACTATAAAGTTTTCAACATTTTGGTATTAGACTTTCTTGTTGTTCACAACATGAGAAATTCGCTGTTAAAGTCTGGCCGATCATTTCACTTCCACCCTGTATATGCATGCATGCATGCATACATGTGTGTGTGTGTGTGTGTGTGTGTGTGTGTGTGTGTGTGTGTGTGTGTGTGTGTGTGTGTGTGTGTTTGTTTTAGAGAGATCTACATTTTTTCTGTAGTAAGATTTGGTCTATCTCTTACAGTTTATGAGTTATTCAAAAGTCATCCAGAGTAAACAGGACTACATAGGCTATAGCCAGAAAATTCACAATACGCATTTCATTTGCAATAAAAATATTTTAAACATATGTCATTTTAAGCAAAATCATTAGCCATTTTAGATAAAAACAAAATTTTCCAAAAACTTTCCATGTAAAGGTAGTTTATGGTGGAGGAATTTTGTTCAAATTCTTCGTGTCGCATCCTTAGAAGGTGTTCAACTTAAATATCAACTTTGGTTTTTAACCGACTTTTCGTTTTTGAGTTATGCTTACCACAGACTGACACACACACACGGACCTTTTTCTAAAAATGCTTTTCGCGGATTCAGGGGACCTCAAGACACATATTTCCAGTGAAATCTCGACATCGAATTTTTGGGTGGAATACAGTACTTCCTTTACTTACTATAGGTACGTAGTAGAGAAAGTAAAAATTAGCAGAAAACTTTCAGTTAATGTTTTTGTCTGCATATGTTGATATTATATACTTTTCCTTCAAAGCAAAAGCTATATAAGGTGTTTCAAGATAAAAATCCCCAACGTGGATAAGACAAGCGTCAAATGAGTGTCCTCTATCCATCGATCTTGCTATGTATTAATTTTCTAAGTCCAGTGTTTGCACTTTCGCCACATGTTTAAGTTCAAAGCACCGTGAAGTAAAATTTACGCTGTTTCAACGCCAGGAACCACAAAAGTTTTAATGCATTTAGTTAATTAATTGAGTACGTATGGAGAGTGGTACAACATACAAAGACTTTTAAGTACAGCATATGCTAATGTTTGCTCACGGCAATACAAAAACTCTTTCGTGTTTCTGTTGAATTATACAGCCAGGCCGCAACCAGAGTATACTCCCCCAGGATTCATTCTGTAGCATGCTTTTTCTGCCTATTATGTCTTCTACACATTCCCACGTGGCTGATGCAAATGAAGTCGTGACCTACTTGGCTTTCAGATGGCCCTGCACTAACAGAGGCAATTCCGTACATTTACCACATTACCTTGAATCTCTATAAAGGGTGGAAGGGAAGTCATTACATTAATTTAAACCAGCGATAGATCTCGCCAATATTTGGAACACATTTTGTACCTTACGTTTTTCTCTCTGACCATTTCTTAGGGAGATATTTTAGTTTTGTCGAAAACAAGCTGGCAACACAGCAGATTGTGTGGGTGTCACTTTCACTAGGTCAGTACATAAACAAACACCTCAGCGTGGTGTGTCGTGAACATAAACAAATACCACACCGTGTCCTTCTATGTTTACTGTACGAGTGTACACCAATCAGAATCGTTATCTCCCAAAACATTACACCACCCTGCAAACGACCGACCTGTTTACATCCAGAAACCGGTTCAGTTCCCTGACTAACCTCAACGCAACGTTGTCCAGATACCACGCCTCAAAAAGCTACTGGGAGTATTCCTTCAATTCTTTTAAGTGATTAATTATTTCGAAATCCTGTAGGATGTCGCATAATTACTACCAAATTGTCAGAAATACATTACTCTACGAATCTTACAGGTAACAAACTATTATCTTCGTACATTCTTGTGGAATTATGCATCCAATTTGGAACAAAATGCCATTAGACTTTTGTATTTGTAATGCTTCTATGAAGCACATATTTGAAGAAATATAATGAATTCCCTTCCACCCTGTATATAAAAATCAATTGCCATGCTTTAGTTTTGCAAAAACTCGAAAATGCTCGACCGATTTGAATAATTCATTTTTTTTGTTTTCTTTCCCTTAGTACCGGGATGATTTAGGAAAAAAGAACACCAGGAAACCCCCAAAGAAACAGCGGAAAATCGAAAAAGTCGAAATTGGTAATTTTGTATGGGAATTGTCACTTCGGATGTTTGTTCTCTATGCAATCCTAAATCTCTTGACCAATCACCGTAAAATTTGCCACTAATGAATTCTTTTATGGGGAAGGTTTACATGGTATCCATTTTACTATACAACATAACATTCACATGCTTTTCCCTGCTCTTTGTTTACGTAACACATTTCAGCTAGTAATCAATATAAGTACATGCGTTTATGTGGCATAAGCAGATACTTTGAGACTTTCTAAATACAAAAAATCTGATCTGTTGCACTCATATGACCTCTACTATTGTACAGCCATGGAAAAAATGACTGGGCACTTTAGGAGAGCAGAATATGTATAACACCCAAGTCTAATTTGCAGTGCGGTTTCACAAGTCCATATTCCCAATATGCTACCATAGTTTATTGATGATCTGTGCCAAATGTCTGTCTGTCGGACACACAAATATACAGTTTGCTACACCACTTCTTTATCAGGACCAAATATAATGCGAGGACGATTAAAAATACAGCCAATTTGTGTCCCACAAACGATAACATATGGCACAGACTGTCAATAATCTCAGACTGCATGTTGGAAATATCGACTTTTCTAAACCGCGCTGCAACATGTGCTCTCCTAATGCACCCAATAATTTTTTCCATGGCTGTACTAGCTATTCTTACAAACTCTTGTTCCTGTATCTTCCTCGTGTTAGTCGAGATAAAAATTTGTACAAATTATCTCATTGCTAATTTTCTTGTAGGTGCAAAGGAAATATGGAAATACAGTAGGCTTTGAGCGATAGTTGAATGTTTGGAAGCTCTTAGATTCCCTTCTCTATGTATGGCCAACAGATAAAAAAATATGAATAACGACCTCCCATTTGAGAAAACCTTAAGTATTGCAACACTCTCACAAATAACAAGGAATACTTCGGAAATGGTTCACTCCACAAAAGTTGTACTTGGACATAACTTGTATGTTTTAACGAAATCTATATTTTTTGTATAGTAAGATTTGGTGTATCCCTTACGGTTTTACCAGTTATGCAAAAGTCATCAAGAGTAAACAGGATTACACAGGCTATAGCCAGAAAATTCAAAATATAATTTGTTTTGCCATGCATATGGCATTTTAATCAAAATCGTTAGAGCCATTTTGAGAAAATAAAAATTTTGGAAAAATGTTCCATGTAAAGGGTAGTTTAGGGTGGAGGAATTTTCTTGAAACCCTTCGTGTCGCATCCTTGGAAGATATTAAACTGTGGCTTTGGTGTCTAACCGACTTTTCGTTTTTGAGTTATGCTGTTCACAGACACAGACAGACACAGACACAGACACAGACACAGACACACACACACACACACATGCGCGCGCGGACCTTTTCCTAAACTACCTTCTTTTTATTCAGGGGACCACAAAACATATTTCCGGTGAAATCTCGACATCGAATTTTTGAGTCGAATACGATACTTCCCCTATTTACCATATGTAGTAGAGAAAGTAAAACTGCCATTTAACTGCTGTGATTTACGTAAGACAAATAAACAAATCCAGAAAGCACCCTGGTACAAAACAAAACCCTCGATTTTTATGCAGATTCTGCTTCCTCTCACCGGGATAGCACGAAATGGAAAAGCCGTTTTGCGGAAGGAAGGGGCCCACAGTTTACGGGGGAAACTTGTAGTGTTAGTTTCTCGTTCAAGGAGATGACGCTGAGTTATTGCTCACGTGCCACGGTTCGACGCTTGGCAAGTATTTGAAGAATGTGCTGGTTCCGGTTGGAAATAGAATTGAGATTGGTTGCTGCAGAATGTTCCAGTGAAAGGAGCAAGGCAATGTTTCCAGTTGGTTGGTCTCAACTGGGGTCAAGCTATTTCACAAAAATTGAATCTTTTATGTTGTGCATTTTCAGATCTCGCTCGGAATTTTATACGCTTTTTTTTCCCCAACAGGTAACTTCTATTCTGCAAAAAATAAATATCTGTTCGCACACTTCAAAAGCATTTTTACGTATGGCCAAAATGTTTGAGATACTGACAAATACGTTATTTTGAATGTGGCGGTGCCGGAAAAAGGATACTTGTTTAAGGATACATATGTGTGTGTAAAAAGGCTAAAAATTTCGAAAAATTGTCAAAAATTATTTTTGTTTTATCAAATAGTACAAATCTTCTGCTTTATTTTGATATGCTTTTTACAGCCTTACGGCCTTTTTAACTGCATCAAGTGATCATGTCCATTTAAATCAATACAGTTCATTATCCTTGCTACGACTTCAAACTTAGTTTTCCATGTTTTTATTTTTAGCACTGTTTGCTCTTTAAAATGCTCCACACGATGCAATTTTCAATACATATGCGTGACATTTTGGTGTACCTGTTTAGAAATAACATTAAAAAGAAATGATACGATAATTTTTTCATAACGTGCATAACTGCTGAGTAATTAAATATTAAAGTTTACATTTCGAAATTTAAATGAAAAAATAATGATTTTAAACTTTAAAATTTATTTTTATCCAAACTAATAACAAGATTAAGAAATTATCTCATCAATTTGCTAACACTGCATTACAGAACATAACTGAAAATTATTAGTTTTTTCAAAGCAAAATTGCATCATGGGGAACCATTTATAGAAATATTAAAAATTATAATAAAATATTAATATGTCAGCAACTAATTTGACTAAACGTATGAAATTTAGCGCAGTTACTCCTCAACTGATTGTTGTGTTAAAATTTCAAATCAATCCAATGAAAACTGTAGATTTTCAAAATTTCACAGATGGGTATCCTTAAAGGAAAGAGTGCTCTGTTTTCCCATGAAGAGCAGGCTAGATTTGCATGGCTACCAAATGATCGACAAGCACGGTAATTCCAACCTTGTTGCTTTCAGAGTATGAAGTGTTGCTATCTCCAAAAATAATGAGAAACAGGTGAACGACTTGGTCTATATATAATATATATTAGTAACATTCAGAAAGCAACAACATCGAAAATTTTCCACAGTTTTACTTTTTTGACTTTGAAAATATTGTTTTTTTTAAAGTTCTAGTAAATTGATATGCAAAACTAAATAATTTAGGTTCAGAGATAGCTGATTACGCTGTACAACATGAAAAAATGTCCTTTAGATGAAAATATGTTTCTTGTACAAGTATGGCTGAAAATAACAAATCTGTAATTAGTTTTTGTCTGCCACGTACCATTTTCCCAAAAACCCAAGTTTAGTTTTTTACGTATTTTCGCGATAAATTTGCGTCTTTGTTAATTTAAATCAATTTTTTTTATAACCTGCTTATTCTACTCAACATTTACACTGCAGGTATATATGTACACATATTAAACAATGGATATCTATATCAAACATTCACTGTCAGCTTGATCTTTTGACTATGTCAGCATTTTAACTGTAAAATTTTGTTTATTTTCGGAAGTTTCCTCTCTGAAGTGCTGCTGGCAGGAATATTTTAGTGACGATCATATTACATTCAGTGCATTATAATGTCTCGTCACTGTAAAAATAAGCCGGACGTATTTTGTTATGTGTGTGGCGAATTTACATTGAAGACACAGCAATGCAGCTTGTCGCCATTGTAAAAATCACTACACCCGTAAACAGTGGCCTTCAAGACGAAGCTTCATTCTTGGCACCAAACATATAGCACACGAACCACTTATGAATCCACAATGTGTCTTTCTACCACCACTGCACATTAAACTCGGTTTAATGAACATTTTTGTAAAAGCTCTGGACAGAGAAGGAGTGGCTTTCTTGCATCTCAGGAACAAATTCAACAAATTAAGTGAGGCAAAGGTAAAAGAAGGGGTTTTCATTGGCCCCCAAATTAAAGCAGTCATTTATGACGAAGAGTTTGAAAATAAACTGTCAGAGGGAGAAAAGGCAGCCTGGTGTGGTCACGTGCTCACGTTTCCTTGGAAATGAGAAAGCTGAAAATGATGAAGATCTTGTCAGCGACATGGTAGAATGCTTTCATGCTATAGGTTGCAATATGTCATTAAAACTACACTTTTTGGACTCACATCTGGACTTCTTTCCTCAAAACCTTGGCGCAATAAGTGACGAGCATGGGGAAAGGTTCCACCAGGACATTTCTATGTTTGAAAAACGTTTCAGTGGACGATGGAGTGGAAGTATGCTAGCTGAGTATTGTTGGTCTATTGTCAGGGACACATCAACAGATGCCTACAAGAGGAAACGGTCAAAAAATCATTTTACTGTATGTTTTCTGTACTCAAGTCTCATGTTTCATTTCTCTGTAATCAATTTGTATAAATATCAAAACTGGGTCTCCTACAAAAATGGTACGTGATGGACCAATTTGGTTTTCAGATATGAGTCAAGCACCTTTTGTTTATACAGAATCACGCAGTTTCATCTAAAGGACAGAAAAAAAAGTTCAAATTTGTTGTGCAGTGTTCTTAGACCTCGGATTTTAGGTAAAAGCCTACTTCTTTCCTCATGATATATAGAACATAAAAGTTGTGTATATATTAATTATGGAAATATATGTTGGAAAATGGTGGTCCTATACAACCTAAAAATACCTAATGCTCTAGTCTTCAGGCAAACCGGTCTACACGCAAGAAGAAGAGGTGACAGAAAAAATCAACTTGGTTCCTGGTTATGTTAGCTAAAAAGTGTCTAAAACCTCAAATCAGTGTTTCAAATAAAGCCAGGACTGACAGCTCTCTACACATTTGCTGACATCTTGTCCGGCAAAACACCTGAACATGAATGTGCTGCACCCTTGTGTCTAATACCAACACTTAAATATGATCCGGTGACATCAGTTGATGTGGAACGCTAATAAGATGGTGTTATCTGACAAGCGTACCAGTTTCTCGATAGAAAACTTAGAAAAGGTGTTAGTTGTTTACTGTAACCCTAATTATAGACATGTGCCATAAAGATAAGTCAAACGTTTCGGCTAATTTGTAATGGGAAATAAAATGTCATCTTTGTTCAACTATTTTTCAATTTTAGAACCTATTTTAGGTACCTAATTTAAGATTTTTAGCAACTAAAAGTCCGAGATCTACTGATTATACTAAGAACAAGCATGCAAAAGTGTGGCTCTGTATTGAGGTAGTTTCACAGAAAACGGTTCAATGAATTAGCATGTTTTAAGAGTAAATTTTATCATTGTTCTGCTGGGTGAAATATTTTTTATAGATTCAACCACGTACGCCATCAATACAAATAACCACCTGAAATAATTGTCATGGTTTATTGAATAATTCATAAAAATTTGAGTAAAAACCATTGGGAACTTTAAGAGCAGTGGTAATCTAACTCAGCAAACTTTCAGTTGTTGAACATGGGGAAACCATGTTGGTTTTTTGAACGGTCTTATCTCCAAAATGCTAATTAAAGCAAGTAGCAACTTGTTCAAGAGTTGTGCTTGTATATCGATTTACATTATCACCAGCAAAGTGTTAACATGATTACGCGGAGAGGTTGGCAGCCGTGCACCTGTCGCAGCGTTACTTCATTAATTTACTACTTTGAGAACACACTCACTGCTTCAGAACATTGACGTTTGCACCGTGTTCCTCACACGAAAATGTGCCTGTAATGAATCGCTGAGCGCAAGTTTACCAGCAGCGTAGATGGTTAATTCAACAATGGATCCTACCAAGTAGAACAAGAAATAGTGTGGTGTGTAATTACTTAAATCAGCACTACAGAACAAAGAGTACCAGAAAGAAATACTTTTTTCAAAGGTTCTAAACGAATGGGAAATATTCTATGTACTTCAAAGAAAATAATCTTATACTTTATTAATATAAAAATCTGATGCGTTGCACTCACATGACTTTCTCTACTCTTGTACTAACCATTCTTACAAACTCTTATTCCTATATCTTCTTCGTGTTAGTTAAGATAAACATTTGTACAAATTATCTTATTGCTTATTTCCTTGTAGATACAAGGGGAATATGGGAATACAGTAGGCCTTGAGCGATAGTCAAATCTTTTAAAGCTTTCAAATTACGTTCTCTTTTCACGGTTAACAAATAAAGATGAATAACGATGTTCCATTTGAGAGAAGTATAAGTTCTCCAAAATTCACACAAATAACGTGGAAAATCTCCGAAATGGTTCACTTCACAAAAATTGTATTTGGACATAAACTGTGTGTTTTAGCAAGATCTATATTTTTTGTATAGTAAGATTTGGTCTACATCTTACGGTTTACCAGTTATGCAAAAGTCATCCAGAGTAAACAGGACTACATGGGCTACAGTCACAAAATTCAAAATATACATTTCATTTGTCATAAAAATGTCTTAAACATGTGGCATTTTAATCAAAATCGTTAGTCATTTTCGGGAAAATCAAACTTTTCGAAACATTTTCCATGTAAAGGGTAGTTTAGGGTGGAGGAATTTCCTTCAAAATCTTCGTGTCGTATCCTTGAAAGACATTAAACTTAAATACCAACTTTGGTTTTTAACCGACTTTTCATGTTCTAGTTATGCTGTCCAGAGACACAGGCGTATACACACACGGACCTTTTTCTAAAAACACCTTTGTTGGATTTAGGAGGCCTCAAAACATACATTTCCGGTGAAATCTCGACATGGAATTTTTTAGTGGAATACAATACTTCCTCTTCTTTACTATACGTAGCAGAGAAAGTAAAAAATACACTCATATAAGGTGAAGTAGCATTCTGAAGAGCCATTTATTCAGTAAACGTATTTATATTAATGATTTGCTGCACAAATATGAAATTAGAGCCTCTTTGTTTGGGGTGTCAGGAACACCCCGCGCGACCAGTAACGTTATGAAAACACGCGCGACTACATAAGGGTTAACGCCACTAATTTCGACATGGCTCTCTCTTATTAGTAGTAATTACTTCCATCAGAACTACTCGATTACTCACCATGAAACACAAGTAAACAGTCTGTGGTCAAAACTCTACTGATGTGATTTCTTACACGTGTGAAAAGGGGTTGAAAAGCAGGTAATGATTTCTTGGAATTGCCGTCTCCCTTACATGCTATCTGACATGGTTTTTTCACATCTCTTATTTCCCTTCACTCTAAACCAGTCTCTCTCAGGTATAAAACAATCCCCTGACCACTTATTTCGCTGGCCACTTTTTTCATACATTCCTTTCAACGAATCGTAACAATCTATCACATAAGAAAACCATATGCTGTTTTTCCTCCCAGATAGTGGAGCTGATTTCTGATCTAATTTGCGTGATTCACTCATTCTTGTCAACTATCAGTATTTAGAACTGCGTTAAGAAATTAATTAGGTCGACAGTTATGATTTGAACCGCGATTATTTGCTTATGGGGAACCCAATTTGAGTTAGGCTAATTTTAATACCAGTTTTGCTTCTTTTGTATATCAATTTTTACTTTCTCTACCACGTATAGTAAAGTAGAGGAAGTATTGTATCCGACCCAAAAATTCGATGTCGAGATTTCACCGGAAATGTATGATTTGAGGGCCCCTGAATCCCCCCCCCAAAAAAAAACGCTTAGAAGAAAGATCTGTACATATGTGTGTGAGTGAGTGAGTGAGTGAGTGAGTGAGAGAGAGAGAGAGAGAGTGTGTGTGTGTGTGTATGTCAGAGAGTAACTCAAAAACGAAAAATTGGTTAAGAACCAAAGCTGGTATTTAAGTTTAATGTCTTTCAAGGATGCGACACGAAGATTTTGAAGAAAATTCCTCCACACTAAACAAACCTTTACATAGAAAATTGTTCGAAAATCTTGATTAAAATGCCATTATGTTTAACATATTTTATGGCAAATGAAATGTATATTTTGAATTTTGTGGCTATAGCCTATGTAGTCCTGCTTACTCTTGATGACTTTTGCATAACTGATAAACCGAAAGAGATACACCAAATCTTACTACACAAAAATAGATCTTACTCTCAATTTATGTCACATGATCTTTTCTGTGAGGTGAACTATTTCGGAGATACTCCTTGTTATTTGTGAGAATTTTGCAATGCTTATAGACTTTTCAAATGGGAGGTCGTTATTTTTTTTTTTTTTTAATCTCTTGGTCACGCAAAGAACATCTTTGTGTTCAATCTATGAAAAATGGGAACTTAAAATACCAAGGTTGATATTTATTTTCGTTTTCGTTTTTGTGTTACACTGCGCTGTCTTTCTCCCAGACCTTACTTAAAACTGCCTTTATTTATTTTTTATGGGGGGGGGGGGCATTGAGAGCTCTCAAAATGTGTGTTTATGGTGAAAGCTAGTTACTGAATTTTTGGGAAAAGTACAGCTTATACTTTTAACTGGAAAGAGTATAAGCTCTATACGGCCAGCAAAAACTCGATTACAATAATTAAATCGTAAACCTGCCGTGAGATTTAGTCATTAAAATTCAGTACCTCCATACCGCTGGTAAGGTACAAATGTCACGTTTCAACTTTTTGTAGGGGTATGAGAAACATCTGTAGCGAAAGTTTTATTGCCACCCGGCCGTAAACCACGGCCTTCTGAAGCCATTACTGTCTCTCGCATATCCCTTCTGTGAGGATGAACAGGGATGTCGCTGTACAGACACTGCTGCCAACCTACACAGTTTAGCATACTGGGCCAGTTGGACAAAAGTCTCGGCACTGGCACTGTTTACACGCTTTATTATTCATCAACTAGGTGACCTAGTAAACTTCGTACCACCTAAACTTGATTTCATTACACTCTTCATAAGTAATTATCAATCCTAAATAAACCTTCCGACTCCAATTCATTGATATCGATAATATTAGACGCATCGTGTACGGTTTGAGTGTTGTTTGGTTATTAAATTAAACTCGTTTGTTATTCAAATGAATTTAATTTAATGCAAAGCTTTCTGGCAGACTACTTTTTTTCTTTACCTGTGCATAAATGAACAAAGAGGATGGCTTTCCGACACGCTTTTTCCGGATGTTGACAAATTGATTTCCAGTATTAAGAAGATCTTTGTGAAAGCCTCATCAAGAATCCTGACATTTAAGTCCATTGCATCAGATGTACCTCTGCCCCCCCCCCCCCCCCCCAACCTATCATAACAAGATGGGAGGCATCGATCTCAGCAACATTTGGTTTAAAACTTTGAAGTTCTTTAAAATATGACGATCGAATTATTGAATAGTGTAGTCTTTAAATAAATGGGTATTTCTAACTGTCTTTTATTGCCTGTTTTAGTACTTATAATGCCTTTTTCTCTGCATAGTTTAGCTATTTGTAATGCCTTTTTGTCTGCCTATTTTAATGATTTATGTCTAAACTTGGGAGCTACCAGCTCCATGAGCTACCATGATGGAAGAGATGTACACTCACAAAACGTTGATGGCTATGTATCACTACACCTGGCTAGAAGCCCGAGAACATCTTGAATATGTTCGTCGCCAGGAAAGCTTCAAATCATATCTTACCACAATTGATAAAAAACTTTTACCATTCCCAATGTTTCAGTTAATATGTGGTTTGATTTTAAATGTTTTGTGATTGCTCTAAGAAATAAGGTTTAAACACAAAATACATGAACTTCATGGAAATGTATTTGTTCATTGCTTCAGTATGTTTTGATACTGCTCATGCCCAGCAGTCCACTTATAGACCAGGTGATTTTGGGACTCTGAATGAATAGAAAGGCAAACAAAATATATTGACATACTGTACGCTGTACTAATACATTACACATGCTTCTTTTTTTAATTTTTGAAAAAATAAAAAAAATAAAAAGTTGGACGGTAATGGGTTTAATGGCATATCATATGAAAGCCCTCAAAACAAGCTTTAAATGGATACCACTCCCAGGGCAGTATCCTAACTGGTTGTGTCCTTCACTTAATTAAAACTACCAAAATGACTCAATTGTCATGAAAACTTCAGATTTAAACACTTAATAACTTAAGAACTAATGTAGTAAGAGATCTGAACTTACACATTTTTTCAGAAGTCTGTCATTTAATAACTGTGTGAAATATCCTTGAAATCCAAGGTGATAAGTCAATCCTTTTAAATAGTGTTGAGTTGACGCTGAATGATCCTATGTATTTTGCTGTAATGCATTTTTAATCAGAATTTCAAAACTAATTCTTGCAAATGACATCTGTAAAGGTAATTACAATCAACCTCTTTATGTGTTCTCTCTTCAACACACAGATACAGACATACACATTTGTAAGTATGAAAACATACACACATTGCTCATTATTATTGCAATTAAAGTTATAAATATAAGAACATCAACACAAGAATCATAAAAATAAACATTTGTAAACATAAAAGTCACCATGTTGATGCTACCACTTGAGAAAATCCTTTCTCTGCCACAGTAGTTGATAGACCTGCGAGACAGTTCTTTCTTACATGATGTAAGTTATCCGGGTAAGGTTTTTTCCGGGGGTTCTTTGAAATTTACTCCTTTATTATATGTTAGAGTCTTTCCTACTGCCTCTGATAGTTGTTCTTGGGTATATTCCAGACTTGGGTCGGACATGACACACTGGTGTAAGGGTGATGGACTAGCTTTTCTTTGTTGATGGCTACATAGTCCTCCACTCACATCAAAACGATCAGCATCACTGCTAGCTTTGGAGAAAAAATCGACCACACAATGCACAATGGGCCAATTCTGAGTTGGAGTCTTTTACAATTGGTTCAAGCGAGTTACATGATGAAGTTGGTTTTTTCTTCACTGCACTCTTATACATCACTTCCTGATTTGTTTCCGTCACTTTTACGAGTTCAGAAAGTAGAGTTGCTATTTGAACACATTCGCGCGGGTTCGAGAACCACATACCAAATATAATGTGAGTACAATGGCGGTACATAACTAATGGGTTGTCTAAATGCACGTCAACAATGTGTGCAATGGGCTGCACTAAGTTGTTGGTATTTAGAGAATTGATTATATTTAATGTATGATGCGATTCATTTTCCCTGCATACAAATAACACACCGTCGATGTTAGTTTTTTCCCACTTAAGGTCATCGACGTTAAATGTGAATAAGGACACGCGTCCTGCCGTGTCTAATATATCTGTCACCAGCGGATTAACCACTTTTAATGCAGCCATTGCGTGGAACATTCTGCCACTAAACGCCATTTTGTTGTAGCGTTCATAATTATATCAGTTCCTTAATACTACAAAGCACAGAGCATATAACAAAGTAACCAGCAACTTATGTAATGCTTACAGCGCTTTCCACCAACAACTAAGAACAGCATCTTTCATTTAGAAAGAAATTCCTTGGAGCATAATACTTGATAATAGTATGATACCTACAGTGAAGCACAAAATTAATTTGGTTGGACTAATACTTCATGCTCAATTTATTGCTGGTATTTACAAATTTCGACTGTTGGATTTTGTCTCTCTGGTGAAGATAGAGGCGCTTCTCTCGGTGACCTGATGAACTTCAAGTTACACCAGAAAAAAGAAATAGATAAATCTAGACAGGGCAGGCCAGAATCGCCTTCCCGCGCAAACAGTACCGGAGCAGTGTGACGTCATTGGGAATACACGCGAGGCTCGGAATACACGGGACCAAGTGAAATAAGGGCGCTTTTACAAAATGAAGCACATTGTTAATATCCCAATCCCAGGCCTGTCTGTTAAAATAAACAACACAATGCAGTTATCCAGTAGCTATTCCTGATGGTGGACCTTCTGTAGTACATTGAGTAAAAGTAGAAACCATTGCTCTGTTGCTGGGTGTAAATATGCTTCATATAAAACTACGGATGTAGTTTATCATAAATTTCCTAAGGATGTAACATTACAGCGTGAATGGGTGTCTCGGTGGAAAAGGGCCGATCCAATTAATGGCAATAATGCAATAATTTATTCAGTTCATTTCCTTCCCGAAGATTACGAACGGGATTTAAAACACGAGCTTCTAGGATTGGCATTAAGAAGAGAATTAAAAAGCGATGCTGTGCCTTCACAAAGATTCCAAATTGGCATGGAGACACATGGGAGACTGCTGTGGCAAGTACCAGAAAGGACAATGAGCTGGTAATTAATATGCGTATTCTTAAGACAGTATTTCTATATGTAATTAATTTCGAATTTGTTTTATACATTTGAGGATTAGAGATATTGTCCAAGTATAATGATAAAGATAATTACGACGATATTTCAATAAATAATAAATAAATAAATAAATAAATAAATAAATAAATAAATAAATAATAATAATAATAATAATAATAATAATAATAATAATAATAATAATAATAATAATAATAATAATAATAATAATAATAATAATAATAATAATAATAATAATAATAATAACAACAACCAGATTATATTTTTTTAATTTATACGACATATGATATTAACATATTTGTTGACTGTTCAACTTTAGATTTCTTTGGAGATAAAGCTGATAAATTAGATAATGCTCTCTTTCGTACCGCCCTGTCTTCACATCGGTGATCTCGTGCTGATATATGTCCTATGACAAGAGGAAAATGTTATTGTAGCACGCAGGGCTTGTTATTCCTTTACACTTAATGAAATATTCCGTCTATTTTTACACTTTTGCGACGTTTTATACTGGGCAATAGCACAAACCAATGCAGTGCTTTAACTATCGCGGTAAACCAGTATTCCCGATGACGTAATGAGCGACAGCCAATAGCAGCGTGATTCGCCGGAATGGCCTACCTCTCTATTCTAGTTGCCTTGAAATCTAGAGTTGCTTAACATTTTTGGTAGGAGAGCTATGATGTAAAACAGGAAGTTCATTTATCAAAAATTGTTCAGGGCCCAATAGCATATCCACGTGGGAAAATATATTTATAAAGAAACACAAAGGCCGTGATCGCTGGAGCGTAGGTATGTCTTTGGCGCTCCGCCGTGCAGAGTCCCGGGTTTGAGTATGAGTGAGAGTGTATTGCTTGTTTGACGAAAGAATACAGTTGTTAAGGGAGCATCCCCGTGTAGCATGATATGGTTTATAGTTTATAGTAGTTAGAGAGGTCAGAGAAGCCGGGAATATTGTGCAGTACAGTCTGGCCATCAAAACATCAGCACAGCGTTCGTAAAAAGGAATAAACTAAAAGATTCACATTCATAAACGTACTGTTTCCTTTATCATTAATGAAACACGTCCTTAATCCACAAGTAGGTTGAGTCTCCGATATAGAGGGCAGACCTATATCTGCTGTAAGACTCCACTACTGCATTCCAGTATTGCGGAACTGTCCACGGTATGCACCGAGAATGGTGACGTAATACCGCTTATCTATACCTTGTTCCACTCTTAGATGACAGTATGGAGTTAAATGGGATATATCTGTCTCTATCTAGCGCATACAAGTTGCCATTAGCCTCGTCCTTTTCTACCCTCGCAAGTTGCCAGGTTCCTAATAGCATGGTACAAATATTCAGTTGTTATAAATTTCAGGTTTGAACACATTATCCTACGCAGAATTTTTTTCTCTATTAGTTTATATCCTTTTTAGAGTCATTATACATTTCTATAGGCCCATATTTCTTCAAAAAACATTTTTTTCAATAGAAGTCCGATATGTGCTGTTTCTATACTCATCACGCACTAACTAACAAACTGCTAAAATGCGTCTATATTTTGTTCTTAGGTAGAGTAGGTAAACTATAGTGCTACTACCTGCCCACTTTGAATTCTCTATGTTTACTCAGTTAAGTGTTATAATTTTTAAATTAAATGTTTTAGGAAAATTTTATACCTGTGCACTGCAAAAGTTACGCAGTGTGAAACTTTTTTGTTATTGAGTTTACATCAGGGAACCAGCGAGAACAAATGTTGACGAGGGTTGGAGAAAGTTTTTAAAATAAACCAAAAAGCTGTAACTTCTTTCTTTCTTCGAGTAGGGAAAACAAAAGGTATTCATCTATTTAGCGTATTCTCGCGCCAGGCCTGACCCAGATGATAGTATAAGGAGCAGCACTAGCATTAGTTCAAAAGAAGTCTGTGTGTAACTGTGTGGAATCTATGAGCTGTTATTGCGTTATTTGTTTAATAGTTTCGTAAATATTTGTAGTTATGGAAGGGGAAGCTAGTAAGAGACGATATATTGGTAAATTAAGAAGTAAGGAACGCCAAATAATTATGAAGGTGTTAGATTATTTTTCAAGTAAAATGCGTGTAAGTAAGGCAGTAAAAGAAACAGCTAAGGCTATCGGGTGTTCAGAAGCAGCAATGTATAGGATTAAAAAGCAAGTAATGAAAGGACCTCTAAGAACGCCATCGAAAAAGAAAGCAAAAGGGGCGGGGAAAAAAGAAGTATAGAGTGAATAGTGCAATGTGGAGTGCGGCGAATTGTTCATTCTTTACTGTTTGCAAATATTCAACCCACGCTAAATATAATTTTGTCACGGGTCAACAGTGATGGGACCCTACCAAATTTCTCAAGGGTTAGTCGGTTCTTACATGATTTGGGGTTGGAATATGAAAGAAGGGGTAACAAGTGCATATTAATAGAAAGAGACGATATCGATATCATCAGATGGCGACATAAATATCTAAACGACATAAAAAGGTTTAGGGACCAGGGGAAATCAATTGTTTATACCAAAGTTAAAAGTGCCCATCTCGTCAAGCAGCAATTGAAGGACTAAGTACAGGACTCGGCCACCTCGGGATCGCGCGCGCAGAAAGATTCGCAACTAGTACATGTTGCAACACTGCTCTCCATTTAATGTGTACTGTCTTCTAAGGGTGAAACGCGCTTTATGTTTACGCAAGTTTTCGGTGGTGGCCGTCTGCATTCATTTTTACTTTCTCTACTACGTATAGTAAAGTAGAAGCAGCATTGTATTCCACTCAAAAATTCGATGTCGAGATTTCACCGGAAATATATGCTTTAAGACCTCTGAAGCCGAAAAAATAATTTTTAGAAAAAGGCACGTGTGTGTCTGTGTGTGCGCGCGCGCGCGCGCGCCTGTCAGTCTGTGGGCGGCATAACCAAAAAACGAAAAGTCCGTTAAAAACCAAAGTTGGTATTTAAGTTTAATGTCTTTCAAGACCTGGTGCTTAGCTGACCACCCGCTTCCAGTCTTCACTCTGTCTGGTCCATAGGTCCCTGTGCTCCCCGACAGGCGTCTGACCCAAGGCACTGGCTTGTAAGTCCTACATAAGGGGACGCTAATCTGAAGAAAAAGAAGAAGTCTTTCAAGGATGCCACACAAAGATTTTGAAGAAAATTTCTCCACCCTAAACTACCCTTTACGTGGAAAATTTTTCGAACATTTTGATGTTTTTGAAAATGGCTGTAATGATTTGATTAAAATGCCTTATGTTTGACATATTTTTGTGACAAATGAAATGTATATTTTGAACTTTCTGGATATAGCCCATGAAGCCCTATTTACTCTGGATGACTTTTGCATAACTGGTGAACCGTAAGAGACAGAGCAAATCTTACTGTACAAAAAATGTAGATCTTGCAAAAACACACAATTTATAACCAAATAAATTTTTTTTCTAGAGAACCATTTTGGAGATATTCCTCGTTATTTGTGTAAGTTTTGGAGAACTTTTACTTCTGTCAAAAGGAATATTGCTATTCATTTTTTATATGTTAACTGTGCAAAGAGAACAGAATTTGAAAGCTTTAAAAAATTTGACTATTGCTCAAAACCTACTGTATTCCCATATTCCCCTTGTATCTTCAAGAAAATGAGCAATAAGATAATTTCTGCAAATGTTTATCTCAACTAACACGAAGAAGATATAGGAATAAGGGTTTGTAAGAATCTGTGTGTGTGTGTGTGTGTGTGTGTGTGTGTGTGTGTGTGTGTGTGTGTGTGTGTGTGAGAGAGAGAGAGAGAGAGAGACAGACAGACAGACAGAGAGAGAGAGACTGGGTGGGTGAATTTCATAGAAATACATCATCCAGATGGCTTAATGGTCCTAGACCCCCCCCCCCCACCCCACCAAAAAAAAAAGTGGTTTGGCCAATATAAATGTCACGGCTACTGTGTAGCAAAAATATCTAGGAAGACAAAAGAGGATTGCAAGGCAACGGTCTTAAATTTTTCTGAGGTTTATTTCTCTGAAATAATTTGCATATTTGTCAATAAAATAACATAGGTTCCCCAATGTTATATCAGGGCCAGTTCTGCTTCTTCACTGAGCAATTGTACATTGTACATATGCTGCAAACACGCTCATCTTGACTTTCTTGGTTATTAAGGTTTTTCTGAATATTGGGATGAACATTGTCTTGTTCGCAAGTCTAACAAGTATCTGGTTCTTTGAGAATGTTATGCTTTATAAAACACTGTAAAATCTTATCTTCGTTTTTGCTACATGTCAATAAAAAGTATTTCCCAAAAATGATTACTCAGTTTCACTTGGAAACATCGATCAGCATGAAGTGATTTCCTTGTTTTTCAATTAGGTGCGCATATTCGATTTGTTTTATAAATTGTTATAAAGCGTGTTTAAAAATGAAAGAACAGATTTCAATTTTATATTACAAAGAAACTATCAAGGATAGAAACACATTGTCCATGCCACTTTATAGAGGAAGGTTCAAAGTTTGGTCGCAGCTGCGCTGTCATTTGTTTATAGCAAATACACCACAGGAAAAGCATTTTGTGTGTTGGAATTTGCAAGATCTCAGTCCATTGTTCAAGTGCAAAGTGCAATGGCGCAAGGTGGTAGCCCACAATAGATCCATGTCAGGGTCGCGGTGTCCCCCTTCGTTACATACATACACAGACAGACACAGACACAGACACACACACACACAATGAACTTGCACCTTACAAACTCAAGAAGATTAATTCAAAAGAAATTTTATACAAATAAATGACGTATCACTTGCTAAATCTCATACATCAGTGGAAGGTGAAGCACTGATGACGTCATATGCAGATTTTTTAGTGGTATCAGACAGAATTTTACAAATGCTGCATGCAAGCTCCAATATTTCGAACAGGGAACTATTTGATTTCATACAACAGATGGTCAAACACGTCATACTGCTGAAAAGTAGGGCGTTTGGTAAACCTGACCAAAGTTAATAATCAGCATTAGTTGAAGTACAATTAAACAGAATACAGAACCTCTTAAAATGTTTGAAGAAGCTTGAAAACCAGAGGAATTTAGTGGACTTCATAGTGGGTCTTTCACAAGTAAGGAATAATGCAAATGAATCTAAAATTAACTCATTTTCTACAAAAATACTTGGACACGTAAAATTTAACATCCTGAAAGGAATATTTTACAAAAGCTAACAAAATTTCAGCAATTACTATATAAGGTGTGAAGTCATCAGCAAAAAAATTTAAATGGCAACATACTATTTTTTCATTTTTTTCTGAAAGGCAATTATCTTACTTAGTTCCATTAATAATTAATCTCTTATATATGAAGTTTAGTTGCTCTGAAATGAGTTTAATCATAAATGGGAAGCATTTTGGGCACCTTATTAAATAATTATAATTTCATTGGTCACAATAGTTGCTTAAATTGTGGAGAAACTTACTAAACAAACAAATAAATGGAACAAAAAAAGGTGTCAATGCTTTGCATTTTTTGAAATTCATTTTCAAATAGTTATTAAGCAATTGCATGCTCCAGATCATTTAATAAATGCAAGTAAAAAGAAACCTTTCTTACCTTTTTCGTAGATTTTATCTATATTATACATTTATAAAAAGTTCAGTAATGAAATTTCTATAATTTATTTTATTTTACATGAATAAGCAATGAGAATTCAAAAAGAATAAGTGAGCTTCTAAATGTTACAATCAGAAAATTATTTTAAAATGTGATATTGCAAAAACAGTTGCTCTCAGATGTTGAATAATGCAATGGTTGATGTAACAACAAAGAGAACAGTTATATTCAGGTTATCTGAACAAGATGAAATTTCACAGTGACATTATCAATAATGTGCCCATGTGATTATATCTTGATTTAAAGAAAACACTTTGTTAGATCCTGATTTGAGACCATATACATTACACAAAACCTCTAATTGTATCTAACAGACACAAGTCGCCAGTTATGATCGCAGTAAATGCATTCACTTAAATTGTATATTGATCTGAATAAAGATCTAATTGCAAAGAAAACGCACAGAAACACATTTATTGCCTAAGAGAAATATTTTAAATTGTTACTACTCCATATTTTCTTTGTTTAGGACAATTTCCCTCCTCAGAGAGGACATTGTGGCTGCAATAACTACATTTTCAGAAAGTTTTGCTACAATATTTCTTGACTTGATCATTTCAAGTCATTGTAGTGATTAATAAGTTTATAACTGTAATAAAATGATCTCATATTACATTTATATGACTTTCTCTACCCATTTTCACCAAACTATTCTTACGAAAGCTTATTCTTCCATCTACATCATGTTTAATTGAGATAAACTTTTGGAGAAATGGTTTTATTACATATGGGAATAAGGAAATACACTAGGTATAAGTTCTTTTAAGAGTTAATCATTATGTGATGGCTTTGAAAGTCTGGTCCCTTTGCATGACCAGCAGATAAAAAATAAATGACTTCCCATTTGAGAAAGCCAGAAGTATTTAAAACTACAGAGCAATAAAATAACAAGTAGTATCTCACATATTGTTAAAAAAAAAAGAAAAGAAAGAAAGAATGTTGACATAAATTTCTAGCTTAAAAAAGATCTACTTTTTATGTAAAAAATATTGTCTATCCTTTAGGGTTTACCAGTTATGCAAAAGTCATTCAGAATGAAGAGAAGTAATAACTTCCAGATAAATAAAACTATAATTTTAATTTGTCATGAAAATATTTTAAACATGTGATATTTTGGTTAAAATTTCTGAGGAAATAAAAAATATTAAAAAACTTTCGCATATAAAGGGTATGTAGTTTGGGATTCACGGATTTTCTGAAGAATTTTTGTGTTGTATCCTTGTAGGATTTTGAAATTAAATACAAAGTTTGGTGTTTAACCAGTGTTTTGTTTTCGACGCACTCATGTACACACACACACACACACACACACACACACACACACACACACTACATGCAGTCACACAGGCCTTTTTTCCAAACATGCCTTTTTGAGATTCACAGGTGAAATACAATACTTTCTCTTATCTACTACAGGTATGTGGCAGAAAAAAAAAGTGAGCAGAGAATTGACTTGGCATTCTAGCAGTGAAGATGTGGACTGGGTGAGGCCTATTAGAAAACGGAGACCTTGGAGACGTGAAACCTACTTATTTGTATATGTTGTGCTTGAGTAGTAAATATGTGTTGAGCTGCTTTTTGTTTTCTGTTTTTGTCAACTTTAGGCCGATCCCTCTCTTGCTCCTGGTTCCTGAATTTACAACCGGAGATTTCTTCACAGTGAAATTAGCCTGAAAATTCTCTTTCTGGTTAAATGTGTTGGAATGACGTTACCACATAATTTGTCTTCCCAGAGCTCTAGCATAACTCATTCTTTCTGCGCTTATTGTGTATAAGTTATATAAAACTATATTTATTTATACTGTTTTTCCCTAATAATAGGTGTTCAAAAGCTATTATGTTGCACTTGGTGGTAGGCACCTCATCACTTTTGAAATTATGCATTACTTAGGTACATGAGATTTATTGGTGGAGATGTATGTTTTCACATAGAAATGTTACAATACTCAGTTTCCCCTAAAGGGTTAACTTATATAATAAAATCCCTGAAGCCATCAAAGTACCACAGATGAAAGCATTTAAAAATAAATTTTAAAAATCTGATATGTTGCACTCACATGACTTTCTCTACTCTTGTACTAACCATTCTTACAAACTCTTATTCCTATATCTTCTTCTGTTAGTTAAGATAAACATTTGTACAACTTATTGCTTATTTCCTTGTTTCGTTTTTGAGCTATGCTGTCTACAGACTGACATACTGACAGACTGACACACAGACTGACACACAGACACACACACGGACCTTTTTCTAAAAATGCTTTTTTTGGATTCAGGGGGTCTCAAAACATATATTTCTGGTGAAATCTCGACATTGAATTTTTGGGTGGAATACAATACTTCCCCTACTTACCAGCAGAGAAAGTAAAAATGGCTCTTACAATATGTTACATTCAGTTGATGAATTCATGAATACCCAATTTTGATTACCCTTTGCACTGAATCACTTGCTTATTTAGAATTAGAATTTAGGTAAATAAGACACCCATTCTAGTTAATTTTTTAAAATATTGCCCCTCAACTGTTTGTTTCATGGGTCCTGTCCATCTGGGAGATGCACTTCGTCTCAAGAAGACGCTTGATGACAGCCTCTAAGACTGTATTCGACATCATCTGTATTTAGTACTCTATCACCTCAATTGTAAATATAGTGTATATAGAATCAGTTTAAAATGTTCAAATGCTACTGTATACTTGACTGAGGTTTTTTCCGAGGTTTCCCTCAGTCCTTAACGCAAATGTTGCGTACCTGTGTTTCACCTCGGTGCGACTTTGTGTTATTTTCTTGAACTTTGTATACTGTAAATATGATGTCTGTCTTAACATTTTTTGACAAAGCCTATATTCTGTATGAATTCTCTTGGTGAATAAATATCAATCATTTTTTGGTGGAGGAGCCTGAGCTTGTTACCAATTAGGTGGGTGACATGGGTATTGAAAAGCGAGTCCAGGGGGGCTGTGGCTCCCCCTTGGAAATTAATGAATTTAGTGTTTAGTCAATGAACTGTCCATTAGACTGTTGTTTTAATTTTCATGTCAAGAACAATTTTTATTCAGCATAAATTATTATGGTTATCTGCAACAAATACTATAACTTTTGACAATAGAATAATGATTTAACATTGCCTTAATACTAACTTCCAACATATGCCCCCCCCCCCACCCCCGAAAAAATCTGCCAATGGCCATGGTGGATGATAGAGAACGTAAAAACACATAAACTAAATGTGTGCTAAGATAATGACACTAATTCTTTTAACTCTTTCACTGTGTTTGCCGTCACATAGACGACAGGGCATTTAAGCCTTTCACTATTGAGATATTTTCCACTTTCTTGCTATGCCAACCTAAATAAATTGAATTCAAATATTTGCAGCTGTTTCCTATTGTAAAAATATTAAATTAAAATATTAAATGTTTGCAATAAAACTGTTTTTTTTTTTTTTTGAGAATAAAGCAAAATCCATGCAACTGCAGTCAAATGTAACCCTGTCCACTTCCAAGCATGACATTAAACCCATTATTTTACTTGGGCCCTCCCCTTCCTTTACCACAGGCAAATTTGACTGCAGTTGCTGGGCTTCGAACGTGCGATGTTTGGCTTTGAATGAATGACCAGTTCATTGCATATTACCTTAACCATCACGGCTATCCGAATTGCTTCGGCCAAGGTGCCTCAGAAAGGGATATGAAAACCGCTTTAGGAATTAGAGGAAGAATGGCATTTGTAGCAAAATATCTCAGCAGTGAAAGGGTTAATACCTACTTATTCTATTCACTGGTCTACACTCAAAATCTATCCGAGTTAAAAATAGTTAATTCCTATTCATTTCAATGTGAAATAAACAAATATGACATTTACAATGTTTGCTTAGCTCTCATTCCCTTGAAAAACAGGAATTAATTTTATGATAGGGGGAAATTTTTGCATTGTTGGTAATGTTTTTGCACTGTTAATGAACTCCTGAGGACAACCAAGAGCTAGATTGTAATATATCACTCAAGATCCACTTTTGAGACTAACATCTTAACATCTGGACTTCTTGCCAAGCAATTGTGGCGCTGTGACTGATGAGCATGGAAAGCTCTTCCATCAAGACATTTCAGCAATGGAAAGAAGGTATCAGGGCAAGTGGAACTTACATATACTTGCAGACTATTGTTGGAATGTCATGAGAGATGCCCCAGAAGTAGATTACAAAATAAAACAAAAAGAAAGGAAACACTCAACTGAATAATAAACAGGTAAGAGACCAAAGGAAGAAGTCACGCACGCACGCACGCACGCACGCACGCACGCACGCACACTGGGTGGAAGGGAACTTACTATATTCCTTCTAATATGTGCTTCATAGAAACATTACAAACAAAAACGTCGAATGGCATTTTGTCCTTTGATCAGCCGAATTTAAAAAAAAAAAAAATTGTTTTTGTTCCAAATTGGATGCATAATTTCACAAGAATGTACAAAGATAATAGTTTGCTACTTGTAAGAGGCATAGAATAACATACTTCTGACATAGTTGTGGTAGTAATTATGGGGCATCATACAGGTTTTCAAAATAATTAATCACTTGAAAGAATTAAAGGAATATTCCGAGCAGCTTTTTCATACTGAAGTAACTTGGCAACTTTGCTTTGAGGTTGGTCAGAGATCTAAACCGGCTTCTGGATGTAAATAAATCAGTTGCTTGCAGACATGACACAGAGTGTTGTAATGTTTTGGGAGATGAGTGCAACTGGCACTCTGATTGGCCTACACTTGCACAGTAAAAATGGTATCGTATCTGTTTACGCTCACAAGATGTGCCGCTGCAGTGTTTGTTTATGTACTGACCTTGTGAAAGTGACACCCACACAATCTGCAGCTTGTCCGTCTCTTGTTTTCAACAAAACTAAAATATCTCCGTAGGAAATGCTCAGAGACAAAAATGTAAGGTACAAAATGTGTTCCAAATACCAAGATCTATCACTGGTTTGAACTAATGTAATGACTTCCCTTCCACCTGGTATACAATTCTCTTTGCATAAAGAGCTAACAAAACATTTCTGGTGTCGTACTTCTGTTCTTCGACCTCAATTTGGTTAGAATTTACTACTTTTGTAAAGGATAGAGATAACTTCAATTTTTTTGTAGACCAGCATTATCTGCCAAGTTACAGAGCTTATGTTTATATAATCGGTAATAGTTATTTCAATAACAACTAAACCAATATGTATAGCTGCTATTGGAAATTACATTTCGCTTATTACTTCCCATACTGCATACATTGTTGTAGAGGAAGTATTGCATTCCACCCAAAAACTTGCTATCCTGATTTCACCTGAAACACATGTTTCAGGGCTCCTTGATAAAAAAAAGTATTTTTAGAAAAAAGTCCATGCAAGTGTGTGCGTATGTATGTCTGTCTGTGTAAACCATAATTAAACCAAAAGTCCAATAAATACCAAACTTGGTATTTATGTTCAGTACCTCTCCCAACCACAAACTACCCTTTAGATGGAACACTTTTCAAAACATTTAAATTTCTAGAACTTGCTGTAATGATTTTGATTAAAATGCCACGTGTTAAAGATATCTACACAAAAATAAAATAAAATGCATATCTTGAATTTTCTGGGATAGTCTGTATAGTCCTCTGCATTGGAAGGAATTTTGTATAACCTTGTATAACTGGTAAACATTAAGCAATACAAGAAAAACACAAAAAAGGTTGATCTCTTCAAAACACACAATATATTTCAAGTGACCTTTTTTTTGACATAGGGCATTTCTGAGATGTCTGTTACTAATGGTTTAAATTGCTCAATATTAGCAAGACTTTTTAAAACCTGTTGAATATGGAATTTTAAGGTCAGCACGTAACACCCAGTTCTTAAACATTTGACTGTTGCTATTTCCTTTGTATCTATAATGAAGTATGTGATGTAAATGTCTCTGCAAAGGTTTATCTCGATTAAAATGAAGTAGATGGAAAAATAAACTTTCATTAAAATAATATGTATACTCACTAATAAATGGCAGAGGTAGAGAAAGTCATGTGAATGTAACACTGATTTTCGTTAACAAAACTCCAGGCTGTGGATTCTTGGATGAAAATACAGAAAATAATTTTTATCAAGTACCATAATGTCTAAATTACCATTTACTAAATCTTCCTCTGCACGTGGCAGAAGGTCCTTTACTTCTACCGACTGTAAGGTACTGCTTTGGCCATATGTTAACCAGGGATTCTTCATGACAATTGTAACAAGTATGTCCAACACTATTATTGTCAATAAAGAGCTGTTTAGCACATATTTAGTGCTATCTATACTAGATCCACTCTAAGAAACACATTTTGGTATAACTCTGTGCAGTACATGTACAGCATAAGCAGTTAATATGCAATAACTGCCCAGTTTCTGTAAACTGATTATTTTATTATTTTCTATTTCCAAATAACAGTGAAAAATGCACTGGATTACAGTAAAATCATTAAATGTATTCATTAGTGCATTTAAAAAGTTATACCATAAAGAAAATATAGGATCTATTTGCTATTCTTTGTTTACCTCAAGTGTACTTCTTATTTCAGAAGGAGTATAGCTGGATATAATGGATATAAATGTTTATTATTTCACTAACTGTCATGCAAACACTGTGCAAACAATGCTGTAATGTCTTTTTATCTTAATTCAAATGAATTTAATGTGAACATGACGCTGTCAATTCTCACTTAGAAATTAAACTTTGCATGACATTTTAACATCAAATTGTGACTAACTTCATTTGAATTAAGGTAGAAATGCATTGTGGCTTTTTTCATACAATGTTTGCAGGACAGTTAGTGAAATAATAAACCATTTATATTCACCCATCAAGAAGCTAGATGACTCCAACGTTTGACATATTTTTTACTTTCTCTACTGGTAAGTAGGGGAAGTATTGTATTCCACCCAAAAATTTGATGTCGAGATTTCACCAGAAATATATGTTTTGAGACCTCCTGAATCCCAAAAAAAAGCATTTTTAGAAAAAGGTCCGTGTGTGTGTCTGTGTGTCTGTGGACAGCATAACTCAAAAATGAAGTCAGTTAAAAACCAAAGTTGGTATTTAAGTTTAATGGCTTTCAAGGATGCGACACGAAGATTTTGAAGACAATAGCCCCACCCTAAACTACCCTTTACATCGACAATTTTTCGAAAATTTTGATTTTCTTGAAAATGGTTCAAACGATTTTGATTAAAATGTCATATGTTTGAGATATTTTTATGACAAATGAACTGTATATCTTGAATTTTCTGGCTATAGCCCCTGTAGTCATATTTACTCTCGACGACTTTTGCAGAACTGGTAAACTGTTAGAGATTGACCAAATTATACTATACAGAAATGTAGATCTTGCTAAAATACACAATTTATATCCAGCTAAATTTTCTTGTAAGATGAACCATTTCGGAGATATTCCTTGTTATGTGTGTGAGTTTCGGAAAACAACTTTAGTGAAATGGATCATCGTTGTTCATTTTTTTATATGTTAAATGTGCAAAGATAACAAAATCTCAAAGCTTTAAAAGATCTGACTATCGCACAAAGCCTACTGTATTCTAACATTCCCGTTCCACCTACAAGGAAATAAGCAATAAGAGAACTTGTATAAATATTTATCTTAATACGAAGAAGATACAGGAATAAGAGTTTGTAAGAATGGTTAGTACAAGAGTAGAGAAAGTCATGTGAGTGCAACACATCAGATTTTTTTTTTTTTTTTTTTTTTGGGGGGGGGGGGTGAAACGGTTCTTTATTGACAATAATTGTATTGTACATATTTGTTACACTCATCATGTACAATCCCTGGTTAACATATGGCCGAAGCACTACCTTCCACCTGTATATCCTGTATATGTTTGCTTCATAATTATTGCTGAAGTAATGTAAAAACACAAGAAGCATATATTTGCATGCTACTATATGATGGACATCACGTTCCTCTAAACAAATTCATGTGATCTCCTTGCTAAGAAAAAAGTCTGACGATGTCTATAAGCATCAGTAAAGCCAATTGTGTGACACCTCTAAGCAGCTAATGAATGTAATATGGAATATAAGTGCTTTATCTATAGTGCTTTGATATTGATTTATTAAATAAAAATATTAAGAAACATGTTCTGTTGTGAATTTTAATTAAAAATAACAGTGAAACGATTGTCAGCACAAGGTCTTTCATAAGTAACAAATAATGCAAATAAAGTGAAACTAACTCATTTTTTAAAAACATGCTTGGACATGCCAAATTTAAAATTTTAAAGGAAAATGTTACAAAAAGGAAACAATTTTGAGCCATTATTGTACTGGGTGTTACATTATTGACAAAAATTGTATATGGCAACTTATTATTTCGCCCCCCCCCCCCCCCCTCTCCCTCTTAAAAGTGCATGGTTTTCTTATTTAGTTGCATGAAAAATTTCCTTTGTCTTGTACAAAAGGTTTGGTTGCAACAGGAAACAGCTGTTTATTTGTAGAGTCTTTATTAGAAGGCCTGCTCTAATATTGAAATTACAAGATCAGGAAGGAATATAGAGATCTATCACCAACAGTGATTGGAAATGTTCAACAGGACTCGCACTTGACTTAGCTACTGCCACACTGTAAATGGCAAGCATTTTGAACATCTTATTAAATAATTAGAATTTCATTTGTTACAGGAGTTGTAAACAAGACAATGATTAAACTGTTCCCATAGCAACCAAACCTTTCATATGCAACAAATGAAATTGTTCATGTAACTAAATAGAACAGCTACGTACCTTTCAATAAAAAGATATTGAAAACATAATATCGTGAGAGCAAAAAACCTCAGAACGGGCTGTGCAGTATTTGGATTCTCGGCATCCTTAGCACTCATTGCCACCTACTGCTATCATAGAAAGGCATGGATGAAACCAGGCAACATTCTTAAAACTACCTTTAAAGGGTTTACTTACCAATTTTATGAAAGGAGATGCTGAAACTGGTCACCATCATCCATACATACATTTTTTGGTACTTCTTCAGGAAACTATCCATCATTCACCATAGTTCACATTGAGAAATGCTGGTAATTTTTGGGTGGATATTTTCTTTTAATTCTTCAAGGGTGTATGTGTTTGTCTTGTACGCCTATGTTTTAAGTTTTCCCAGAGATAGAAATTGCAGGAGGTTAGGTCAGGGGAGTACAAATCTCCACTAATAATTCTATCCTGAAATACACTTTCAATTGTTCTCATTGAAAGACTGACCGTATGAGCTGTTGCAGGTTCTTGTGGGAAAAAAGGTAAAATCACACTCCCTGTCTGTTAGTTCTCTAAAGAAAGAGGGGTGGGGGTAAATTGTATTCACGTATATACAGGTATTGACTCGGAAAAAATTGGCCCTATAACTCAGAACCTAATATTGTTCATGAAGTACCCCTTCATGATGAAAAATTTGGTGTATGGTAGGCCATTAGCAGAGAAAAGTCTCTCAGAGCTCCAATAAGTAGTTTTCTATCTCAGGAGTAACTTAAAACATAAAGTGTATAAGACAAATGCACATATACTGGAAGAATTAAAACAAAATATCCACCAGGAAATTACCAGCATTTCTCAACATGAACTGCAACGAGTGATGGATAGTTTCCTAAAGAGCTGCCATAAATATATGTATGGATGATAGTGACCAGTTTCAGCATCTCCTTTCATAAAGTTGGTCAGTAAAGCCTTTAAAAATAGTTTTAAAAATGTTGTATGCTTCCTTCCGCACCTTTCTATGATAGTGCCGAGGATGCAAAGAGGCCAAACACAGTGCAGCCCATTCAGAGCTTTTTGCTCTCCTGATACATTGGCATTTAATATTTTTGCCAACATAACACCTGTAAAAAAATGGCTGAAAATTTTGTTCCTTTTTTTGTAAACTTTTTCTTCCAAAATACTAAATTTGAAATGTGTGAGCATTTTTAAAACTAAGTTAATTTTAGTTTTATTTGCATTATTCCTTACTTATGAAAGACCCTGAATAAGTATGTATTTTCTTTGATGTTACTACCCTTATGGTTATTATCAACTGAAGGCAATAATAGGAAAACTGGGACCACACCTTGAACCATTATATGTTACTTACTTTTCACTTCCCTTCCAACACCCACCTCTGCTGGTTTTCAATTCACGTGACTCAATTACTAACAAATGAATCACTTTATTGATGCACGATGTTGTGAGTGTGATCCTTTGAAATAAATTAACGTGCATGCATGTAACGTAAACGTAATTCTTTCTCTGTTTCAATCATTTAAAAGCAGTACATCTAAGGATCCTAAATGTAAGAACAATTATGACATTGTTGCAACCCAAGTATTGGCACCAAATGTTGGCAGGTTCGGTCATTAGTTATGACAGTAAGTGAGTGAATTTCTTCTTTTAAAACGCAAATTAACGAGCATTCATGTGTCATGCAAACTAAATTTTCTCTGTCCCTATCCTTTGCAATAAGTAAATAAAGAAATGTGACATTGGGCTGCATTCGGTGGTACATATCGGAGTTGAAGGAAGTAGTGGCGGGGGAACCAAAATGTTTGGAGGGGAAGTGAAAAAGTAGGTTAAATGTAAGTGTTCAAGTGTAGTTCCAGCTTTCCTACTGTTGCCTCAACTGACTTCTTTGTGTTAATAATTTTATAGCATAAAATCATTTATTGCTCTTGTAACAAATGTATGATTTGTGAAATTAAACTTATAACAGGAACATCATCAAAATCATTCTTCACATTTCAAAAATTCATAGCAAAATGCCTATGCCCTCAACCATTCTTTCAGCAAGAAATTAAAAATTTGCACTTACCTGCTCCAAGAGCTGCACGACGCTACCACAAACATGACAGGGTGCGAAATCTGTATTAAGAGGTACGGGAGGAATTTGTTTGAATTCACAGACTGACGTATACAAGAGATAGTGCACCAAGAAAAGATATACACCAAAACATCCATGCATAAGCAAGGATCTCAACCTCCAGTGTACAAACAAATAATATGAAAAGGCCTTCTGTCATGCTCTTCCAATCCCAGACACTACGTACACAGTGGGTGCATATATTCCAAACCAAGTCAACATGCCACTGCTGTAAGAAGTACTTGGGATGTGGAAACTTCAGATGCAGTGTGCGCCAGTATGTTGGTCTGTGGAGGCCTTTACAAGAAGAACAATCTTCCCTACAACCTCTGCACAAGAGCAAATTTTGAAATCCATTTGATGATAGTTTGGTAATGTTGCTGAATACCGGCTTCCTGATGCGCAATGTCGCTAAACCATGCCAACTTGACATGAAGAAATACACTACTGGACAAAGAGGTTGGCAACTACCAATCTGAGAGGAACACCGGTAATGGAACGGAAATGCGTTCTAAAACTGAAACAGTGGAATAATGTAAATAAACGAGACGTAACATTAGCAGAAAGTGCTACAAATACTTTTTCTGCTTAAGCTGTTATTATTAATTGAAATCCGTGTTTCAAATAATGTTAAAATCACCAATAATTTGCCACAGTTATTTCCAGTAAAATCCAATGTTTAAAGCATTCTGTTTGTCAATCTACCACATCTAACTGTTATAATGCTTTGTATTTGTTTCATAAACGTACATTATGAAATATACTGATATTGTACAGCTATCTACCACATCTCATGCACAATTGCACAGATTATAATTTCAGTTATTTCAGGTTATACAGTTTATACCTCCAAAATGCAACTTTGCATTTCTTTCATAATCACATATTTACAAAATAGATTCATGTTTAAGGTTATCTACCTGCTGCAAAACCGAATAAGCTTATGATTTCATAGTTATTTCAGGTTATGTGGTTCATAAATTAATTTGTTTGATTTTAATATGAAGGGATCTTCATTTACTCTGCAATTACATTACATTACATTTGGGAGAGCTTTTGGGTTGAACTGAGAAATGTATGCGTAAGTAAAATAGTGCCCTGCCTTCTAGTTGCCACAATTCGTCATTATGAATGAGAATAGAGTTTTTCGCCTTCTTCATATCTATGTCACCTATGTACACGTGTTGCCAGAAGTTATCTCCATTCTCATCTTTATGCATTGCCATGTACACAATTCCGTCATTCAAATGTTCTATTACTGTTTGCAACTTTCATTTCTCATATGCTGGCATCCTCTGTTACGTGGTCCCTAAGCCTGTATTCGGCAACATTACCGATAGTTTGACCACATGCTCTAAATGCAAATCAAAACTTATTCCTTTACAAGAAGCAAATTTGGAAACACTGATGACAGTTCTACCACTGCTTTAGTCTAAGAGGAAACAAATTTAAAGCAAATCTGGCTACAGTTAAAAACACAATGTCTCGTTATTATTCCTCCATTTATACTGCTTAAATAAATTTCGCACCCTGGAAAAAGCTACCAATTTGAAAGAATGGGGGCAAGACATCAAAATGCCACAGATGTTTTGTTGAACAGTAAAGCAGCAGTACAAATGTATTTAACAAAAATACACACACACATACACCCACCACCTACGTCCACTACTGCAACTAAACCCATCATGGGAAAAGCAAGTACTCGAGCTCTCTTTCTAGAAATTTCGAAAACCTTATCTGCACTTACTAATGTATTAACAATTTTTCTTACTTAAACGAAATATTCTGCTCAGATCAATTAGAATTAAAATTTGTTTAGTATACAACTAACTTTTTAAATAGCTTACAACTGGTGCTATGTGCTGCCAGATTTTATGGTCTTTCATATCTGGTTTTAGTTATATTCTTTCTTTCTTTTTTTTTTCTGTCATGCACAAAATTGGTTGTTACATAGCTTCTAAGATTCCTGTGCATTTATCATGCATTCTAGTGCAATACACTACAGCTTTCTGCCTTTATAACAGGGCTATTATTAAAGTGTTTTATTAAAAAAAATACATACATAATGCCTCAACTTTCCCAAACTAAAGAAAGCCCACAATGCATAGCAAATACAAAAAAAGTACTAATGTTTATGAAAAAAAAAAGAAAGAAAATACAATACATCATTTGCTTAAGTGCTAAGAAAATCAATTTGAAGAAAATTAGCATATATGGCAAACACACACAAAACAACTTGTTAGCATACCACAACTCTACACGAAACATAAGCAAATAAAAATACAAGATTCTGTGACTGGTTATACCAGGTTTGGCTCATGGGTCTAAAAACAGGTGAAGGGCTAACAAATACCATTTTTAGTTGAATATATACTTACTTGCTACAACAAAGTGTATATTCAACTCTTAAAAGAATTAAACATTTTTATCACTATGCTTCGAAGTATATTCTTTTCAGTTTTTAGTTTGTATATTAACTGTGACATCAAATTTTGTTTTGGTTGCACTATAAGAGACTTCTAAAATGATCACAAGCTAAACCACCTCTTTCCTTTTAGCATATTTGCATAAAGAAATGGATATTCCTAACAAAACATATACAATATCAGATATAGCTTTGGTAGGCAAGTGAAATTTGCATACGTGGTCTTTACAGAGAGAAAGTGTTACGTACTTAAGCTTCCCATGACTACCTGTGGCAGCAAAGGCTATCTAAATAACTCACCCTGCTTGGAAAGAAAGGTTATTTTAATTAACATACAGAAGGTAGATACAAAATCCAAGTACATCTATTTTCTAACAGTTTTTATTTTTTTGCTTTACTGCAAAACAAAATTGAATGGAAAATGTACTTGTTATGCCTAATGTGTTCCTCCATATGATTTCTGTGGAGTTCAATACAGCATTTTGCTCTTGTACGTAAGATGCTGTATCTGTCTGTTAATTCACTCAGTCATGGAATGGAAAGCTTTCAGTTTCAATTATAACTTAATGAAGTTCATCATTGTCCACTGTAATACTTTCCTTTTGATTTCATTGATGATCTAGCTAATTGACTGGCAATGAAAGCACAAGTTTCCCATTCAGTTGAGGGTTCCTCTACTTAAGATGTTTATATCCACCATTTGGAATTATTGAATATGGCTTATTGCGAGGGTTGAATGAAAAATAATGCCTCCACCTTTGTAACTCCTCAACAGATGGCAGCACTGGTATGTGGCAGGGATTGGCTTGTTCAGTAGACTCTCTCTACAGTTCCAGTTGGTGGGAAACTTTATGATTGAACGGTTGTGTTGTTAAAGTGCAAAATATGTAACCCTGCCCAGACGGTTGGTCAACGTGATTTAAGCAACATGCAGTTATTGAATTCTTGGCAGCAGAAGATGTCATCCCAAAGAGATTCATCAGAGGATGCAAGCTGTTTATGGTGCTTGTGTTGATGTGAGTATTGTGAGTCATTGGGCCAGTAAGTTGAGGTGGGAACATCTGACTTGCATACTAAACAAAGAGTTGGACATCCTGCGACAGCAACCACCGAGTCTCACAAGCAAACGGTTTATAGATTGATTCAGGATGACCATTGTATCACTCAGAGAGATATTTCAAGCATAATTGGCATTTCACAAGAATATGTGGGTCACATTATTGCTTTGTTTGGCAATCGGAAGATCTGTGCATGATGGGTACCCGGGATGCTGATGCCTAAAATGAAAGCACACAGACTTGAAATTTACTCTCACGTTATGAGAATGAAGGTGATGGCTTTCTTCATTCAATTGTGACAGGAGATCAAACATGGGTACACCATTACGACCCAGATGAAACGCCAGTCTATGGAATATTGACACAAAGACTTGCCCCACAAAGAGAATTCAAGACACAGTCCTCATCTGGAAAAATCATGGCAATAGTGTTCTGGGATGCAGATAGTGTTATCCATGTTGATTTCCTTGAAAGTGGAAATTCAGAGCGTTACATCACAACACTCAAACTTTGAAACGAAGGCTAACAAGGGTCCAAAAGGAAAAAGGAAATATTTTCCTGCAGCATGACACTTCACATGCCACCACAGCAGAACTTAAGAGACTGGATCTCTCCACCATAGGGCATCCTCCACAGAGTACAGATTTAGCACCGTCTGACTTCCGTTGTTCCTGATAATGAAACAAAATCTGTGGGTACATCGTTACGGTTCTGATGAAGACGTTGAGAGAACTGTGAGACCCTGGTTGCAGAAATAGAGCGTCAACTTCTTCCAGGATGGCTTCAGAAAACTTGTTCATCATTGGCAGAAGCATATCCAATTGCCTGGTAATTATGTGGAAGAGTGAATAGTGATAATTAAAGAGAACATTCTAAGGATTGTTTCTCCATTTGATTTATTAAAATATTCCCACCCAAACCCAAGTAACGAAGTGGAAGCATTACTGTTCATTTATGCCTTGTATTTGCATTGCATTGCATTTTCTGAGTATTTCTAGATGTATATAGAAACATTATGTAATGGACGAGGTAAACCTTTATTGATATTGCATGTAGTATTGCTGCCATGAACTTTCTCTAAAGTCTTAACACAACTGCCATCTTCGCAGTGCACATTTCTCCGTCTGGGTCTTGGTGAGATGTGGTACAGCCATGGAAAAAATTATTGGGCGCATTAGGAGGGTGGAATACTTCTAAGTTTCACGTTGTTTTGTAGCGTGCTTTATACAAGTCGATATTTCCAACATGCAGCAGAGCTTATAGTCTCTTCTATATGTTATATTCTATCAGACACAGGCTATTCGTGTGTTTGACAGACAGTAACATATCAAAGAGACTATCGATAAAGTCAGCTGCATGTTGGAAATATCTACTTGTGTAAACGGTGCTGCAACATGACGTGGGACTATTCTGCTCTCCTAATGCACTCAACCATTTTTTCTGTACATTTGGGTACTGGGGGAGGCAGGGGGAGGGGGGGGGGGCTTAATTGACCCTGTGATGTTAAGGAAGAAGTTTGCTGAGAAGAAGAGGCTACTATGGATATTGAAGTACATTACACAATATCCGTCGTTCTTCCTTTGTACATCAGTTCATTGTTTGACAACAAAGCAATGCAGTTGTGGATTCCACGGAAAAAAGAACTGTTCGTCCTGCCTCTCTCAGCAATGGTCAAACCAAAGTTCAACGTAAACAAATCTGAGCAAGCAGATCATGTTGTTCTTTTTCTCCTTTGTGTATTTGCGAATAGTGTAATTGAAAGTTATAATTGTGGTAATTAGAATAATATTTCTTTCCAAGCAGGATCCCTTCTGTACAAAGTGAGTGTTTAAAACCCTCTTTAACAACTTAGCTCGATGGAGGAAATTGCTAAAGTGCATGAAATTGTCTAAGGAGGACAATGGAAAACAATATGCAAGTGCTGTATCCGTACCAAGACAGCAAATCCAGTCCTCTACATTGGAAGGTAGACAGCAGTGGGCAAGGAATGTTTTAGCATGTAAGCTTTGACCTTGTTTGATAGCTTTGCCCTAAGAAGTCATGGAGTCACTTACAGGATTTATATAATCTAACTGAAATCTGAGCATGCAGCATGCAGAGAGCTGTAAGCAAGCATTTAACTACCACAAGTGCAGTTCCTCCTACCTACGGGAAACAAATCTGCACCCATGCCATTCAGGTTGTCATTTTAGCAATACTCTGCACGCACACGAGCGACAATTTGCTAATTCTATGCCCTCTTTTTGTGGCATTAAGCACCTTTTCAGCTATGATGCACACTGCATTACTCTCTAGTCACACTTATTATTTAAAATTAAAATATATTAGGTATTTTCAGGAGAATATACTCGGTGAAATGTCCCTTCACCTGAATAGCCGCCCTTGGGTTATGCTCAAATGCAGCAAAGAAATCATTCACAAAAAATCATGCAACTGAAAAGAAAAGATAAAAAAGCTGCTTAAGAAAACTTTGATCACAGAAAACATTAATACAGCTGACTTTAAAGTTCTCCTTTCCTCTGTGCAATTTTGAATATTAGCAATTTTAATTCCTAGCTCAGTCTGTGACATCTGTTTAAGGTTTATTTATTTGGATGTGGCAAGAAGGTTTATGTGGAATTAAGATTTGTGGATTTTGTTTTATGTGAGTTGAGACAGGGGGAGGTTATGTCTGAAAAAATGCCCAAGTATTACGAGTGGAAAATTTTATTTTGGTTCAAATAAAATTTACAAATTGTACACGTACAATAAGAGAAATAGATTTTCATGAAATTACTCCTTTTAAGTTTTTAGGAAAAGAAGGAGGAAGAAAAAAAAAGACAGTAACCAAATAATTGTAAGGAAGGGTAGTACCTCCTTAAACACAATGATTATTTTACCATGTAAGCACCGTTAACAATTTGAGTTGCTTTTTAAAACACTGAATTGAAATTTGAAACATTTTCCATTAATTGACGACAGATTGCAACAGTTTCTTTCTGTGATTGAAGTAGACAAAATGTTTTATCATCTTACTATTAAGTCAATAAAGTCTAAAAATAATATATAATTAATATTAGTAGGCTATCAACTGCACAAGTGAGCAATGCAAGCTAACTTAATAAGTAAATGCCTCAATTAAAATGTCTACATCTGCATGCTTCCATAATAGTGACACTGTGAATGAAAAATAAGGTAGAAGAGAGATTACTGAGGGCCTCATTTGACAGTCTAATAGGAAAGAAACCACAGGTATGTCCCATATCAAGCTGACAAAGTTCTACCATTTGATAGGCAGCATTGCCCTTTGCATCACGTCAATCAACATGGCGATCATCACAGTAATATCACAGAACCAGTGCAAGGGTACCAACTCTTCCTGAGGACACTGAGAAAAGATTGTCTGCATCTGGTTGGCTGCCATGTTTCTTTGACAGACTGAGGGGCAACACCACCCATTAACTGCGTAATTCCAACTACAGATTAGGCCCTGTATTTAACATTATATAAAACATACACATCGCACTTGGTAATACTGTTGTTACCTAACATCATGCAGAAATATCTTTTTTCTTTTTTTTTAATAAAAGACAACAATTTCAAAGCTAAATAATTTTACTTAAAATTGTATTAAAGTGTAAATAATTTAAATTACTTTCTTTTTTTTTCTTTTTTTCTTTTTTTTTTTTTTGATTTTACAGTTTTATTTTCCTATATGCATCCAAAATACATTGCTATTTAATTTAGTTTATGAGCACATAATAATTAACTTTTTGATTTTTGATTGACAGTGGTGAACTGTTATAGTTTGCATTATAGCGAACCTATCCCTATACCAGTATTTTATCCCATCACAGAAAGATTAATGCTGTTTGTATACCTATTACATTAACAGTAGTAATAAAATGCAGTAAAAATTGGTCCATTTTCTTAAAACAATATGGTGGTATGAATATAACATCCATACCAAACCATAACTGTATTAAAAGCTTAAATACTGTATATAATGTTCCCTATTAAATTGACCAGATGTAAAAGAATATAAGTGTTCAAGTAATTCATAAAGGAGTAAAACAATAAGGGACAAATATACCAATATATACATGTAAAGAAAACAAAAAAATTATTAAAAAAATGAGCATTAATTTGAAAACTATAAGAACAAATTTTCAAACTAATATCTGCATTTCTTCGTCACCCTTATACCTGTTTCACCTGGTCCACATAACAATAAGCAAAATCTACAATAAACAGTGATTTTATTTAAGTACACTATTTAAATTGAATACACAAACAAAGAACCTCATCTGATTGTTTACATTAATATGCAGATATGACTATAATTTTTCCGATGTTACTGGCACCGTTGCGAGTACTTGGTTTTTCCCACCCCTCTGGGTTTTCATCGCTACCACAACATCCATTACATTTTTAAATATGTAACGTGGAACTATAGAGGGGAAAAAATGTAATTTTTAAATTTATAAAGCCTCTTAAAGAACTACTTTTGATTATGTTCTCCAGAAAACATTACCTGCCACCTAAAAGCTTTCGGACTTGACAAGGCCTCCCTGCGAAGGGGAGCCACCATCGCCAGGGCTGGTGGCTTCTGACTGCTGGTGTACATCTGAGTAATATTCAACATGCTGCCCGACAGCGGTTGTGGTAGCGGCAGTACTGGTGGTTGTGGTGGTGGGTGAACAATGTTCCTCGCTTACCTGGCTATGAGATACGCTGTCAGGAATGGGTAACGGCTTCGCTACGCCAATCCTTACCACCCCTTTTGGTGCCCCCTTCAATGCTTGAACTGCTTGATCAAGAGATGCATTCTCAAGGTTGGTGTCATTGACAAACAGCAGGCGGTCGCCCGGTATAAGGCGTCCGTCAACTTGAGCCACACCTCCTGGGACCAGACTTCTGATCACTATCACTGTTTCGTTTGGATTCATTGGATCCTGCAAAACAGTCCAACAATTTGTGAGCAGTAATATTCCAAATGCTGTTACTACACCTTCAGTTATAATACTGACTCATAATATACACTGTACAACACTTATACATGATACTCACAGTTGTAAGTCTTTAAACACTACAGATAATGCTTTAAGTCAATGTTTACATGCATAGGAGTACTCCAAAGGGATACATCACAGAAATAAAGCAGAGAGTGTAGAAATATATAAAGTAAGAAACTATCATTTACAAGTCAAGTTGCTCACCATCACCATTTCTAACTCTACTACAAAATCATCACATGCCAATGCTATTTCACTCTATAACTTTCTACACTCATATTACAAAAGCTGTATAAAATATTAAAGATGAAGTTCATTTTTCAAACATTTTATTTATGAATTTCTATGCTGTTTAACCAATCTCAGAACAGTTACACAAGATATTTTTATAACTTTTAAAGTGCTCCTACATTAAGTCATATTAACCTGGAAAACAAAAGATCTTTAACATTTCTTACACTCAGGGCATCATCCATTAAAAGCAGTACACATGGGTAAATGATATTAATCAATGTGTACATAAAGCAACATTACTTTTAGCAGTCCAAACTGCACACTCAGGATAAACACTAACACCTTTAGTAACATTAACAGATATTTCAGAAATGCTATCCACTGTATGTTTAAAAATGCTAATGTTATAATGCACACAGTGTTCTTTGATTACTGTTCATTTTCAAATAAAAATAATTACTTTTCCAAAAGTCTCACAGTGGTAAAAGAAACTCTCCTGTAACACTAATCTTATTTCTGCTGTTTACAAGTTGCTGCTGAGATCATATTTGCAATTCCAGCTAAAACTAATTATGTATTTTAGTGTGGGCCTAAATATAAGTTGCGTCTTAACAAAAAGACAAATACATTACTACAAAACCACAAAACGTATTACATTTTAACTGGAACTGTTTATGAATTTTGCTCTTGGGGCAAGCTTGCCAGATTTTCAACTACTTGAAAAAGTATAGATTATAAATAGAGATGGGATGTCAATACTTCATTATACTCGACACTCATAATATCTAAGCATATATAATTCTTCAAAATAAATATTCCATATTTTTAATCTTCACATTTGTGTTCCAAGCACCATTCTTTGCTGTTTGGAACATCCACTTTGCGCTAGACAACAGTGAAAGGAATGGAATGTGGTTGAGGCTTCACAGTGTTGCCATTCTTGACCCCTGTCTGTTTCCTTAACGTGAATCACTGCAACACTCCATCAGCTTTTATACCTAAATGAAAACATGCAACAATGTCGGAAGAGAGAAATTATTCATGTAATCTGCAGTGTTAAGTGTATTGTGGACGAGCTGATTTAGCGCAACACTACACAGAATTGATTCTACCATTGACTGGACTGGTAAACAACTTGTTCTCAGCTTTTATGTTTGCATACTTCAGTGACAAAAACTGTTGAACCCAGCAGGATCAACCTACAACTTCAGATATGAATCTTCTTCTTCTTCCTTTCCTTCAGCCTGTTAATTTACGGCGTTCAGACTCAGGCTATACTTACTCTTTGTGTAAGTACAGAGCTTCATCAAACATTTTCTTCCATTCAATTTGTTAGATGTGCAAAAATTAAAAAAGATTATTTTAAAATAATTTTGTTCTTTAACCACACTACCAATTACCAGGATCACATCAGCGTCGCCGGTGTGCTGGAATTTTGTCCCACAGGAGTTCTTTAACATGCCAGTAAATCTACTGACATGGAGCTGTTGTTTTTAAGCACACTTAAAACCCACTGGTCTGGGCCAGACTTGAACCCACGACCTTGGGATCAGCCAACTGAGCCACCCAGACCGATGTTTGATGTACACAATAATGATATTAAATAAAATATGAACAAAAAGTGGAACAATTTTGAAGTGAAAGTAAATAACAATAACAGTGGTCTGTAAAATACACAGAAGAAAATTTTTGCATTGGGAAAATTAAAAGGAATTTGAAATTCGAGTGAATTAAGATCTAAGGAATATAAAATACAAACAAATACAGGGCCTTCATTTGGACACTAACAGGAGTTTTCTTGCCACTAAGAAGCACACAGTTCTGTGGCAGTCAGATCTTCACAGCTGCTTAAATTCAAGCGCACAGATTTCTCATGCAAATTACACAATAGCTACATACCTTTGTTACAGAAGATGGAAATTACGTCCCTGTGCCATCAAACATATCTCACACCTTTTAAGACATTAACACTCGTTTATTCTTCATGGTCATATAAATAAAGCCATGCATCGTCGTAAATAAAGGTTAAACTTGGGTCAATACAAGAAACATTACTATAATCCACCATTAAATTGCAGAAATGACTCTTAATCACATTGTTGCATGGTTCCATTCTCAGAACTATGGTTATCCTATAGGGTTTTAATTTTAAAAGCTTAGTGACATTCCAAGCCAAGGTTTGCAAAACTCCTGATTCCTGTGCAAACTTTCTCAGAGATTTCTTTGGACTTCATTCTAACTTTTCTCCAATGTTTTTAAACTGTAAGAAAATGGCAATTTACTTTCTGTTTCTTTTCAAGAAAATAAGATGCCATTTAACTAAATCTATTTACAAGATTATGAACCATTTCTCTGTGAGGCATATGAATAGCAGGGAATCTGTCTATAAATCACCACCTTACTTCTCTGCCAGTTTGTCAGATAGGAATCATACATGACGATTACAGACATTTTGGCATTATAACAGTACTATGGTAGACACAGAATTTAATGGTGGCTGATACCTAACCACTACTACTTTCCTTCCTGTTGTGCAAATAAATTTTGCGGGCTAAAATGATATTTATATCACCACCTTTACAGCATGATTTCACAGTGTGTTTAATTATACAACTTAGCAAGCCCTGGCAAGCCTCTGATTGACCAGCTCCTCCTGCCACCTGCCATTAAATTTTGTGTCAGCCATAATATGAGACAACACTGATACACTTGGTCTCACAAGATATTGACCTCAGTACAACATAGATTTGGCATCAAATCATTAGCCAACACACAGGGAGGAACGAAAGTGGCAGGGGAACATAACTGGTTAGAAACAGCATAGTGCAGGGCAAGCAATTCCCTGTAATACAACCACACATCAAAACAAAAGCTCTGTAGATATGTCTTATCTGGAGCTGCAATCATAATATATAACATGAACACTAAACTGCTAAAATACATAAAGAGGCCATTAGAAGTCAGTATAAAAACCTTTTTTTTCAAAGAATATTAGTATACTGCAAAGGAAGGAGCCAGATAAGTAGTCATTACTATTCGACTGACAAATGATATGGAGAAGCTTCTTGAAACGTTTTATTGATTAACAGACCAAGTGGATCAAAAGGTGTGTTAAATGTTTGCTAAAATGAAACAAAATAGGCAATGTAACAGTTCCCTGACACTGTCAGAACCTGCAACATCTGAAAATGATAGCCTGCCTATGTACAGCTTCAACATCAGGCACAGGAGGTAAAACAATGAAATTATATTCAGCCCACAATATAACTGTTTATACACTGAAAACTAAAATTAACATAATTCGGTGAACAAGCTATTGCCTTTAGGCCTTTTTTATAAAATTAGTGTGTGAATTGATTATCAAGAAATACCAGTATTGGTCCATCCCTAGATATAAATCTGTTGAACACTTTTTTATGAAAGAATTTATTGTGAATCCGGTAATTTAGCAATTGGAGCATTTCTCTAAAAGCAATATTTTACTTTCTTAGTTTGATGACATAGTATTACTATGAAGCTCAAACTAGATTAACTTTCTTTACTAAAGCCAAAACAATCCCAAAGTCTTCAAAGCACACTAATGATAATACACCTTCCAAAAATAACATTTCTTAAACCTTTTGTTGTATATCATTAAAAGCAGTGTTAAAGCAGTACCATTACTATATTACTCTTAATGGCTTCGCTATTGTTTAAAAGAATAGTTACTACTCTGCAAGATAAATGCCTGAGTAGCGTTAAATCACACAGTCTGAGAATGCAAGTGGATGTAGATTTGAAATTATCAGAGGCATAAAATAATTTATTCCTTTGGCAGTATTGAATTTTTCAGGTATAAATCACTTTTCAGTTTTAACAGTTGGTGCAAGTACAATTCCTATGCATAAATGCAAATTTAGCATTTGGCTATAAGTAGGGTGTATACTTAAACTCCAAGGACATGTACTGGGAAGAGAGAATTGGTTTGAGTAAGCACAGAGCTACTAAAAAACATCAAGAAGAGGATGTTTGGTAATTGAGTGAAGTACCACTGGATTTTTTATATGAAGTGAGGCAAAAGGTGGAAAATGTACAGAAGCAAGAATTTGGGATACTTATGTACTTAAAAAGGAATTCCCATTCCCCCAACTGGGAAACAAACCTAAGAGATTTGTGTTGTGATGCCAGAATGCTAACCTCTTGACCAGTCTCATTAGATCAGGCCTTTCCAACTCGAGCACTTAGCGCGGGGGTGCACTGGTGCAGCACTAAGCAGCCCTGGTGCCTTCCCCATGTAGCAGCCACTGCAACTGCATGTGTACGACAGACAGTAAGAGTAACATATTGTCTCTCTCTCTCTCTCACTCTCTCTCTTCTCAACGTAGATGTGGTGTTAAATAGAATATAGCAGATAGCAGAGCAGTTATTATAGCTTCTCCTTCATTACAAAATGTTGTTTAACCCTTTCAGTCCCGGTGTCCATTATAATGGACATAGGCATTTTTTGCCTACTTGTAATACTTTTAATGGTTTTCTGCTATATTATTGTTATACTGCTCGTCACCAATTAAATATATGTATTTGAGATGTTCTGAATCCTGCAAAATTATTTTTTTTTTTACAATTTACATTGTAGTGTTTTTTTTTTTAAATAAAAGAAGCAAAATCCATGCAAACGCAGTCAAATGATACCCCGTCATCATCCATGTGTGCCATCACACCGATTATTTTATGTGGGCCCTCCCCGTCCTTTACCACAGGCACATTTGACTGCGGTTGCCGAGACTCGAACTCACGACCTCAGGCTTTGAGTGCATGGCCAGTGCACTACGTGTCGCCTTAACAATCATGGCTATTCAAGTCAGAGGGCTGGAGTTGTCCCAGACCGCCTAATCTAAACCGGTTTCAAAATAATTCGGGACTGAAAGGGTTAATTCTTCATGGGGAGATTTATATCTGTTGCCAATAATGAAGGGCTATCCTCCAATGCTTAATTTGTCAAAGAAATTAACGATATGGCACCTAAAATGAAAAAGCACCATCAAATTTCCAAACAGCCAATAAAATTACAGTGCGATGTAATCCTAAAAGACAGGTGCTACCATTACAGTGGTGATTTAATTAAATTTTACAAAGGTGTTAGTCAACACGAATTTCCCAAAATTCATACACTTGCCTTAAAATTTGTGTCAATGTTTGGCACAACTGATGCATCCGAACACATGTTTTCAATTATGAATTTAAATAAAAGTAAAAGCAGGATGCTGCCTTGGAGATGAATTTCTACTGCCAAATCTATTGTATCAAATATTCATAAATTAGTTGCCGCAAAAGAAGTAAAAAATCTACCTAAATGGTAAACGTACACAAGGATAACCAAAATATATGTAGAGAATAAATGTTGTGTTTGTATGTTTGCAAAATTTCATTAACAATAATTGTTTTGGTAAGCTGCATGCTGACTTGACGACCAAACCCACTCAACTGTCAATGCAACATTCGCCCCACTACAGGTACTTTGACTACCGCTACCACAATACCTTCTTGGTTCTGCTCTTACTATTTCACCTTCCCCCACCTCTCCGGTGCCCAGTGCAGCACCGGTGCTACTGTCAGTGCTGGCTGGGTCCCCAACTGAACCTCAGTTCGAAAGGCCTGCTTTAGATTGTCTAAGACAGTTAAAAGTTATTGGGGAACATGTAACTTTGTAATCAATCTGGAAAAAAGGGTTTTACATAGAAACAAACAAGACTGAAAGAAAAGAAAAGAAAACAAAACAAAACAATGCTCAGAAGGCACCACTAAACACTACATGTCAAAGATGTGTAAAAATATTTTCTGAAAGTATTTCCACCTTTAATATCTTTGCCACAAACCTGAGAGAAATTAGCAAACTATGCGCTCAGCTAAAGTTCTCCCCATCTAGTACTAAAAGTATTACTCAACAGTCTTTTTCACATTAAAGGGCTGTGCTTGTTATGTTTTTCATAGCAAACAATGATGGGGAGTATGTATATCTTTGTAATGCCATTTGTGATATGAAAACTGAAGTAAGATAAATGGAATGAATAGGCAGTGCAAGTAATATAGCGTATAATCCAGTGGCTCTCCCATAGAATGCTCTAATGTGTTGCTTTATAATGCAAAATCTGGCAAACTTACCCTACTGCAGATATAAACAATACATTAATATTAACAGCATGGAAGAGATATCTTGTACATTTCAAATATTGGAGCACAACTATGCTTTTCTGTTTGTCTTCCTTCCTCACTTCATTATACACTTTAATTTTAAGTCTCTTCTTTAAGTGATACATCAAATGTTTCATTCAATCCACACAATCAAATCATTGCTTTGGTTTATGTTAATGGAAAGTAAGAGATCTATTGTTATCATAGCTTCCATAATGCTGCTTCCATTTTTATACAGAAAAATGCTGTGTATAAACAAAGTGCTTAAAAGGTGAATCATTATGAACAGCCCCATTACCATATCTAATTTCTTCGACTTTGCAAGCATTTTCTAATCAACTGTTGCACATCTCCCCTTCTATGGAGTACCATAGCTTATAATTTTATAATTTGAATCCTTGACTTAAATAATTTATGATTATAATACTTATTTACAATACAAATGCTAAAACTAGGATTTCATTTTGTGAGTAGAAATGTTTGTAAAATGAGGTAATAGGCCAAGTGTAGCAATCCTACAAGCAAAATGAAATCAATTTTAACATGTGTGGCATACACTATTTTTTTAGAAAACCCTGCAATTTTTAAGATAATAATAAAATAATATATTGAACCCAGGCCTATATGAAACTAAGAGAAACGGCATCTAGAGTGAGATCAACACACTTGTGCAGTGAGACTGTAGGTGTTTTGTTGATTTGCTAATACAGCATAACCTCCTTAACCTGAAGGGAGCAAAAAATCAAGAGTTTGTGTTAAAAAAATTTATGTTAACTGAAAAACACAGATTTTAATATGTAGAGTAGTACAGTAATGGGTTATACCTATAGTATCAGGCACTTTACATTACTGTAGACTTTTATCACTATAAAGTGACTGTAAAAGTACAAGTACATACTCACAAATTACACTTATTTTCTTGGAAAAAATTCAAGTATGGTTTGCTGACATACATGGGAACAAAAATATCTTGTAGTTTCACAGCAGTATTAATTATTTTTTCTTGATTTTTAATTATCGTAGATAAACTAGATTTGGGAATTCCAAACTGCTCTGCAATTGCTGTTTTCTTTGTACCACGGTCCATTTCATCTAGAATCTTAAGCTTTATCTGTACATTTTGAGTTGTCTGTTTCCTCTTTGCCATGTTTGCGTGCTCCCATTTGTAGATTTTTATTCAGTATCCTAACTCGATTTGGCTATGACTAAAAGAACACCTGGCATCGAACACATTTCTAAATGTTAATGTACACATTATTGAATTTACTTAAATGTACCATACATGCTGATTGTTGAGGTGATAATTGCACCTATAATACATTATAAACATGTCAACAATGGGTAGTTAGCCTTGTAGTTATATTTCTTGCATTCATTTCTGAAAAAATTAATACTTAAAAGTACTATAACATCGAAAGTTTGTGTTACAATGAAATTTAATTACACTAGGGACTGAAAAGGAGTTTGTAATTTATTATTTGAAACTTCCCACAAGAATTAATGTATTCCTGTAGAGGCCAATACTTTTTTCACATTAATTGCGAGTTTGGACTAATGAGGTGATACTGCAGTGCTTATCTTACACGAGTCAATGAAGTGAATATATGCTATATGATACTGTTTTCTGGATTTTTTTGGCAGCTATTCTAATGTTACTCTTCCAGCAGCTTCCAGAAATTTTTTGGTCATAGACAAAAGAATAAAGATTTAGTTACAATAAAATACAAGATTGCCAACACATGCAGAGGTTAACTGGACAATGCATTGTGATAAACTGAAGTATGACAAATTGAATTGTGAACTCATAATGCAACTACCATAGCCAATTAATCACGAAAAAGGACATAATGAAATGTAAAAGCTAACTGAACCAAGTCAGTTTATTAAACATGTGCAATGGGTAATTGCCATTTAATTGGATTTGAAACCAAAGTTAGCAACAATGGAATGGCATAAAATTTTATTGCAGTGCCTCTTAACATAGTTTGGAGCACTAGTATTCTCAAGGGTACAGGAAATGTAAAAATGTACACCTTTCTCAAGTGATAATACAAAATTGCTGCTACACCCCTGCAGTTTTCCCAAATCTCCATGGGGATACATTAAAATATTCACTATTATGTACTTGGTTTCTTTAGTAACAGTCATACATCATGGATTTAATCCTGAAATATCGTATCACTCTACTTAATTAGTAATAAACACAACAACGCACAAAGATCTTAGTGAAAATGATTCTTGGACTGAAAATTTTGAAAACAGAAGTGTAATTCCCGACTAGCCAAGAATTACAGCAGTGGCTATGTATACACTGATTACAAACATTGTGTGTGGCAGCCCGTCTATGTCACCATGTCATCATGAATAAACTTACGACACCATTTACAGTGAAAAGTTAAATGTTTACATGGTATAGGCACAAGATTTTGCATCTGTTATTTAAAGGAAGTATTCAAAAGTCATGTAATGCAAGAGTTTCCACACTTTATACTTGCATTGCATCCATAGACCATGAATTCTTTCTTTATTTCTCCATGCATAGCCAGCTTCTGAAACAACACATGATTGTGATGTGAGATTTTATCCCATCTAATAGATAATCATGGTGCTCTTCTGTTTGGCCAAGCCTTACAATTTTAAATGCTGACGCTGATGTTGACTTTGATATTTGCTTATGTCCTGTTTATTTATACACATTGCATGAATTTTCATTTTTGATATTACTGATTATGTTATTCTTTTTCTTAGTTGTTTTTAAATTAACGTCCTCCAATGTAATGTCATATTGGATGGTGAATGAATGAAACGGGCAAAATGATACTCAAATGAGCCTGAGGTCCATGGAGCTTTAAGTTACCTGACATTCGTCTTTTCAGGATAAGGGAAAACCTTGGAAAAAAACCTTACCCAGATAACTTACCCTAAGCGAGATTCAAACCCGCGACCTCTTGAACATGAGGCAGACACGCTAACCACCACGCTACCGAGGCGGGCGTCATGTTATTCAATTTGAAACTTAAGGTATGTCCAAAAGATTTCTGCATGTAATTTACAGATCTAGAAACCTGTGCCAACTTCTTGCATTATGCCCACAGCTGCACTTATGCTTAGTACTATGTCTTCATTGTGAATGGGGCCTTATATGTTGCAAACAAATTCATATCACTGATCCTACAATGTTTCAGGAAAACTGAAAACAAATGGAAGAAATAAATACTTTGAATTTTTCTCTAGGGAAAACACAATGAAGTTATTTGAGAGGTAGAAATTTATCTAATGCGAAACAACTAACAGCCTGGGAGAATATATTCATTCTGAAAAATAAATACTGAGTTTTAACTTTGAGTTGCTCCAAAGTGACGCCCTCAGCAAGACATTTCTGGAAAACACACCAGAAGATGACAGCATTGCAATCTCCAACACGACACCACGTTCCAGCAGTCGGCATCAGGTTGAGAATGATAGCAATTGAGCTCTCAAAACATATCCCATTTTTAATAAGTGATGCGCTGTCAGTAAATCCAATTCACTTTACTATCTTGATAAGGCCTCTGTTTATATAAATTACAAAATCAAACATTTTGTACGCTACTTCATTTAACAGCAAAAATAAGGTAATTAAAAAAAGGGTTATACTGTTATCTGCTAACTGCTTATTGGAAAACAAAGATACATTACTTAAGAATTCTCAAATCAGATTATTTGCACTATTCTTAACCCTTAAATGGCAACGTCTGTCTCTCAGGCAGATATAAAAATTCTCAACGTATAGTGGGCACATGTGCAATGTTAATTTGATCTTACATTTCAGCTATGCTTTGGTTGAGAGTTGAACTTTGAATTGTGTGGATGTCACTGTTTTAGTTCCGCAATAGAATTGTTTTATGAACGTACACAAGTAAGCCACATTGTCTCACAGGCATGTAAAGATAACAGACTAATATTTGATTTTGTAACTTTTGCATTATTTCTTGCAATATGTGATGTAAACTGTATCAAAATATAAATATTAATTTATCAATCTTTTAAATTGCTATTTATTTTCGACATTCACTAGAGTGGACATAAACTGGAAACTTTTGTCATCTTAGTCTCCCAGACAGATGTTACCGTTAGTGCCATTTTTTCACGAAGACTGATATTTAATTTTATAAGTTTAGCATAATTGTAAACAGAATAAAAATATTAGTATTAATAATTTGTCAAGCTTTTAAATTGTTACAACAACTAAAGTGGACATAAAATGTAAGATTTTGTCATCTTAGTCTCTCAGACCGATATTACTATTAGTCCCCTTTTTTCACATGTTACCAATTAAGGATTAAAAAAATTTGAGTCTAAAACACTAAATGGTTCACAGCAAGGAGCATTTTGATGAAATTTAAAATTTACATTTATGAAGTAAGCAATGATAATGGTGCAATATACAGGTATCAAATTTGATGTATCATTTGTATAGTATTCTCATGGACAGTTCAATTTGAGGTTAATAGTGTTTTTACTTTTGCACTGCCTTAAAGTAAAATGTATCTTTTGAGGTGTGCTGTATACTTGACAAAGCAAATTTTCCAATTTATTAAGTGATGCACACACATCCAACAAATGCAGGATTTTATATTTTTAAGAATTATAAAATTATAATGCTTTAGGCAGTACTCCATTATTTCTATTCTGTAAGAAGTAACAATATTAAACAGCAAAAAGTTACTGTAGAGCTCATGTGGTATGGAAGATTTGTAATAGAAGCAGCATCACAGATGGCAGTGATCTCCAAAATTCTGTACCAGTATTTCATCATATTTCTTATGGGTACTTTACAATGCATTTAATAATTAATATATTCATATTTACACAACATTCATTAAAACAAAGCACACTAATTAATACAGCACACCAGCAATATTTTGCATCTGTTTCAAATTAACATATACATTATCATATGAGATTGCAATTCAAAAGCTTACACCCAACTGTGTCTTTTTAAATTCCAGATACAAAATTTATAAGAACAAAACTATTTTCGCAAGTCTTGCTCAGTACCAACCTTAATTACTCTCTTAACAGATTTTTCTTTCAAGAATTAATAACTGACAAATAACACACTTTTGAATACAAAACAAGACCACTCACCTGAAAGTGGAGGAATTTTAAAAGTGTGATGAAATTCCCTTGAAGGTTATACTAATCAAGCAGCCTATTAAAATTGCTACAGTCAAAGCAAGAGGATATATAGCAGAAGAAATTATACAACAAAACTGTAACATGATGCAGATCCTTTATAAAGTATGGCTGTAGTTTCAAAAACTGCTTGCAGTATAGAAAATATTTTATGCTAAGCAATGCAAACATTATAAAGGATGCTGCAACTTAATTAGGAAAGAAATAAAGTGTTAATAATTACAGGAAGAGAAATGTATATGTATGTACATATAAACAGAGTAGTTAACTGCCATAGCATTTAAAGAATTTAATGACAGCATTTTATTTCTGGTCCCAGATTTAGGCCAAGTATGCAACTACCAGTAGTCTAATGAACTCCATTTTGTGCATACTTTTCTCAAGTAGACCTTTAGAATATTGCTTGAAAAGCTCTAGTTTAATCACATCATGTATAAAACTTAACAAAAATTTAAGATTATCACAACCCTCCCCAAATAAGGACATTTCTAAATCATATGGAGTTAATTTTATAATCCCCTGTCACAAAAGCAGTTTTCACAATATTTAAATTTTAATATAATTATATGAATCACTAGCAGCAGATCAAATTTAAAGGCTTATCTTTCCCATAAGTCAGTTAGAGTGCACTCGGTAATGAAGTATAGTGTAGAAGCAAAATAATCTTAAGAACTTTTATCAAATTAGCGATTCAACATTTTCCTGGATCTATGATGAATCATGTGGTTTGATAGGTCATTACAACTGAAACAGACTCACAACCTGGTTTCCCAATTGAAAACTATTTACAGTTTTCAAGAATAACAGGAATTATTTGTTTGTTGTGCAGAAAACAGGAACGCCTCAAATTAAACTGCTGATGGATTCCAGCACTGACCATGTATTCAAGACAAGGCACAACAATCTTCAAGTTTCCAGAAGGATCCGTCCACATATAAGTAATGCAATACCTGCAAGCAATGTTCAATTCTTCTGGAGATGTCTATCAGAGTGTTCAATGAAACATCAGGTTTTAAAATAAAAACCAATGGATCATAAGAGATAAATATCTATATAAAAATCAACTGCCATGCGTTAGTCTCGCAAAAACTCAAAAATGGCTCCACCAATTTGAATAATTTCTTTTTTGTTTTGTTCACCTCAGTACTGAGATGGTTTAGAAAAAAAAGAACATAAGGAGAAACCCAAATGAACAGTTCAAAAATAGAAAGAAAAAAAATTAGTAATTTTGTGTGGGAATTGCCACTTCGGATTACTTTGAATATATCGTGTTTGTGTCGGAACTATTGTTTGACAGCTGCATCTATTAGATTTAAAATAGTTTTTTCATAAAGAAAAAAGGTACTGGATTTTGAGAGTAAATCTGGTTAAATAAAATGTAATTACATTTTGCAAACATTTATTTTGACCAGCCATTCCATTAAGGTAAATTGACTTTGCAGGCTTAGAAATAAATTTATTCAATTTTGCTTTAGCGAGACTCAAGGAATTAGGGCAGGCTTAGACATAACCACAGAATGTGTTGTAGCAAAATTTAAGGAATTAATTTAAGAATTTCAATTTTCTAAAGTTCTCAAGGTAAGTTCAAGGAATCATTTAATAACCAAACAACACTGAAACCATACATGACGTGTATAATATTATCGATCTCAATGAATTGGAGTTGAAAGGTTGATTATGATTGATAATCACTTATGAAGAGTTATAATCAAATCAATTTTAGGTGGAACGAAGTTCACCGGGTCATCTAGTGTTAATATAGATTCTGACTGTGAAAGCCTACACCATTATTTAAAAGAATTCTGTTTCATGCTATATCTCATTGACCTTTCACTCATGTTTCAATCATACACAATAATATCCTTGACATAGTACACAAAAAAAAAAAAAAAAAAAAAATACAGGTGTTCTTTGAGAATGTTTCCAACGGCATCATAACTTGCAGAACAAAGCCATTAAGAATGGTTTGCTTCTCTGGAAAAGTATTTTAAAATATGCTGTTGAGTGTATGAGAATTCTTCGAAAAAGACTTCCTTTTAGCTGTAGCAGAAAATATATGGGACTTCTGAAATGCACTGTATTTCATTTATTTTAGTTAGTTAATTACGTAAAGATTTAATCTGTACAACAATGAGTGAAAACAAACTGTATATGAAGAAGCAAATCATAAATGATGAATTTTGAATATACGTCCTGGCTTAGATATCCAAATGCCAGGATGATGCATTACAGATTTATTTATTTATTCTTTTTTTTTTTTTTTTTTAAGTGGAAACTCACCATGCTGTCAATGAACATTGCCACTTCAGATAACTCTGTTATAACCACTCCATCAGGAGCAAGCTGAAACTTGCTGAGGATGAAATATGTTCAAAGTACTTGGAGTAAGCCGTTTTGTATTTCAATCCCTGGTTCAATAATTCCAGTAGATGTTCTAGTTTACCCAGGAGTGAAAATAAATCATAGAATTTTAGGCAATTTGCATTCTGGAGATTTAAATTGTGTAGGTTTGGTTCAATTGCTGTGTAAACAGCATACTGGGTATTCAATACAACTAAGTACTCTAAAAGAAACAGGAACAAACTAGATGGTACAAGAAGGCAACAGGCTGGCCCCATAGCTCAGTTGATAGAGCACCTGCCTACTATGCAAGGGGTCGCACGTTCAATTCCCGGCTGTAGGGTGGGAATATTTCTTAACCAGGATTATTCCCTACCCTCCCTAGAGTATGAATGTATGAATTTAATGTAATAAGTTAATCCAAAGTAATATAAACCCAAAGATCAAACCACCGCTAAGTGAGTAACACCATTGTCATTGTGCAATTGTTCCAAAGGGTCAAAAAGCTGGCAATATGAACTTTGATGTTCGATGCGATATATAATGGAACATTAAAAAAAAGAAGGCAAATATGGAATGAAGGTCATCTATTAGCATTTTACTATGTGCACGCCCAGAGAACAATTTGCACTTCCACAATCTCAAAAGTAATAACCCCTAGTGCAACAGCTCTTCATGGGCCAAGGCTTACTGCCCAGCTGCTGCGTCCCTCGCCTCTGCCCACTACAGGTGTCATGAGTGGGGTGCAGAACTGAGGGTGGGACGTGATCAGCACCCCTAGTCCTCCTGGCCAGTTATGAAGCCTTCACAATCCTACTTCTTTATCAAGTAGCTCCTCAATTGGCCCCTTCGGGACCTAACAAGGCTAAGTGCACCCCTTGCCACACCTCCCAGTGGGACAAAAATCCCCATGCTGGTACTGGGAATCAAACTGTGCTATGGAGGCAGTCATCTCAAAAGTAAACATTCTAATTAAATAAGAGCAATGAAACTGGCACAGGAAGACAATTGCACTACTGACACCATCTGTGTAACATGGTAATGAAAGATCCTCATATAAACTCACACATAAAGAGACACTAAATAAGAAGAAAAAAGATCCACAGTCAATGGTGATTAACTGTCTCCCCTAACAGTCAAGAACCATTTGGATAACCAGTTAAATGTTTTCAATATCAACTTATTTCTTTAACTGTATTTATTTTAATAATAAAGAAAGAGAACATAATACGAAGTATTATATGCAACTACTAAAGAAAATCCTTCTACCGACTTTGCTTCTAGACTTTGTACCACAATTAAGGGAATAATTAATCATGTATGCAGATTTCAGAAAGAAAATATGAGATATTAGTTGCATTCATTGTCAAATCTCATTACAGTAGATTCTTGCCTATCTAATTATTTATCTTTTAGTCTCTTTACAACACTATAAATATAGTTATACCTTTAATATAGCTTGTCTAGCCACAAAGAGTAGAAGAATAAATAAAAAGAAATGACAGAAACATTTTAGCTTTGTTCATCATTCTATGAGGTACATATTCGTCCACTACAACAATGCATCGTAAATATCCTGCTCATTTATAGGAATACAAATTTCTAAACTTCACTCCAATGGCTTATGGGAAAGTGAGAATAAATTTGATTGCCTTGTGTATATCTACGAGTTCAAATTTACTAGTATTATTACTATGGATTATTATTATATTATGGTAATACTTTGAGTTATAAATAAAATCTATTCATTTGCAAGGGTTGGTGTGCAAGGGCAGTTGTTAAATAGTAAAATTAATGTATTTTGAAAAGAAATTAGGTTATGAAAAATATATATACCCAAACTGAGAGTATAATCAGAGATGGTAACCTATTTTGGTTTTTGCACAGAAACAAGCTTAAGTGCCTAATGTAACCATGTTTTAAAAATGAATTTCCATCACATAATCAGCACCTTCCATCTTGTGAGTAAACTAGAGTTTTTAATGATGAGTACAGTTTCTAAGAAGAAATAATTTTTCTGGATAAAACTTGAAACCCAAGCACCAATATGTACACCTAGATATTATGTGATAAAGCCTCCAATTTATAATAAAAGCAAAGGAAGGGTAAACATGAGCAGAATAATAACCAAGTGAGGTGACATCTGACCCTAATGCCATTTTTCAGTATTTGTTTTCTTCCTTATAACTGAATGGGAATCACTACTCTGTTCAGTTTGTAAACCGTTAGGATTAATCAATTAATGCAAAGAACTAAAGATCAGTGAAGTAAAATACTTTGGCCAAACAAAAAGTAAGTTCATTCTTTATATTTTGTTTTAAATAATGGGCTACAAAAAGCTTTCAAAGAGCACTGATCGTCCTTAAAGCACTATGCAAATGTAAAATTTGTTAATGACTGAAAGAAGAGTTTCCTTTCCCACATAAAATCTTTTCAAGGTTATTTCCATTCAGTTTTAGTAGTTTCTGTTACACTGTGATATAAAAAAGAGAAACAGAAAGTTGAACAAGAAATTAAAAATGTATTTCATCAAATGAATAGAAATTCATTTTCTTATTTATATGCCAGTACTGTGATACTTTTTTGTTTTGTGTGCTTTTTTCTGTTTTAAAAGAAAAGATGTTTGAAGAACTTTCATTTACTACATAAAATGTTTTCAAAAATTAATTATCTTGTATTTAACTTTTTAAGAACCATTAATTTGTATAATGAACAGCCACTTGAGCACTGTAAGTTCTCCTTTAAATACTCAAATATGATATCTTACACATTTGTAACTGACGTTTCATTTATCTATTTTAATTAAATCAGCAGGACATGTTTGATATGTAAAAAAGGTTTTTAAGACTGAGAAATTTAAATATCAAAAAGTTGTTAAACATAATTTTCCCTCAAAAAATAAGAAACAAATTACAAATTTTTAAAATGCATTTATCACCCTTCAGCAAATAATTAATTCACAAACATCAGTTCCTCAAAGTAAATTCTTCTTCTTTTCCTGACAACCCTCCTCTTATGTAGGACCTACATCCCCTAGGACTTATAAGCCAGTGCCTAAGTTTGGACACCTGTCGGGGAGCAGAGGAACCTATAGAATGGAAGCAGGTGGTCAGCCAAGCACCAGGTATGATGATAGGAGGAGGATGATATGAAATGCCGGTAAAATGGATAATTGGAATGGTGATGGAGCAATCCGTAGAACGAGTGGCATGGGAAACTGGAGAACTCGGAGAAAACCCACCCAGACACCACTTCGTCCACCGCGAATACAAATTGTGGGTCCCTGGGATTGAACCTGGGCCGCCTAGGTGGCAGGTGAACGGTCTAACTGCTCAGCCATGGTGCCAAATCATAAAAATCTGTTAGTAATTTCTAAAAAGGATAAGCTTTCAGAAATAAAAATTGACATTTACCAATTAGTTTGTTTAGATTGTGACCGAATTTACAATGGAAAAAGTAAATAAAATTTAGAAACCAGAATGAAGGAGCATTTTATAATTATTAAGTACTAGCAAATAATTTTTGGTCAGTCATTCAATAAGTCCTGAAAGATTTAGGAGAAAATATTTACTATAAAGAATAATAGAGACTTTATGACACATATCAAAATACTACCAAATGAGTCTGATCAACAAATTTGTTTTACTTCCAGTAGATGGCAATAATGTAGCAAACAATCATGTAGCGGCAGCAGCCTTAACCCCATTACATTAGCGAATTGTAATATGGAAGCAGCTGTAGATGCAATTAATGGACCGTAAAACATCCCCTATTTATAAACTGAATTCAAAAGATAAGTGGCATAAATAACAAACATATAAGAGATTTATAACATTAGGTATTTGCTTCACTGTTGCTAGTTTCATTTTCTTCTTTTTGCTGTAAATTCTGCAACTTCTGTTATCTAGTGTGCATCCTGTAGATATGGTATTGTTTTTTTTTTTTTTATTATTACTAGTATATGTGTGTGTATGGAAAATACATGACAATTCTTAGTATGTTGGGCAGGACATTAAGGTGAACATTTTTCAAGAGGGGAAATTATCTCTGTAAATACATGATTTGAATGCTGTGGGGCATTCAAGTTTCATCAGAATGTTACTCGATATGGTGCCACTACAGGTTTGTTGGCTGCAACACGACAGGTCCAGCTGTAGGCACCACCTGGACATCTCATACCCTAATGGATGGACGGGGACCTGTGTCATGGCCACCACAATCTTACACCTCTGAACTATTTTCTGTGGGGTATCATGAAGACTGGTGAATTATGCCCCACATCATCAGAGGAAGACATCGCACACTGCCACTAAAATACTCAGCACACAGCCACACTTATTTAATCATGTGCATCTGTATCTGCATTGCCAATGTATCTCTGTATTTGAGTAGGTCAACAGTTTGAATCCCTTTTGTAATTTACTGCACATTGCAATGTTATTGTTGGGTTTCTTAATGAAATGTGCAACAAACACCCATCAAGATATTTGAACTGTCCACAAACTTTGACACCCTGCAGCTACCTAACCATGGGTTACTGCTTGAACAATATTCAGTTTAATGTCCCACCCGACATACTGTTGATGTTTTTTCTATACACACACAACACAGGTTGTTAATGAACTGCACTGAAATGACTTCAGAGATTTGTAGATGTGACTGATATAAGTATAATTTGAGATAGACAATGTATGGTCCATGGCTAAACATAACACAGTTATATAGTGTTAAAAATATTGTATGAGATACTGATAAGTTGGTGATGAAGCAAATTCGAGTGAAAAATTGGGTTAGAATGTCTTTAAAACTGCTGCCCAAGTACACAAATATCAATTTTTGGAAGCTCGTTATCAGCATTCTCAAGATTGAATGCCACAAAAATCTCACTAATCACTTGACAATGTGACACTGAACAATGGTTAGCTGCCTTCTTGCATTATGCAGCATGCTCTGGAGATCTTTGACCGGTCTTGTGGCTTAACTAGTAACACCAAAAGCTGTTGTCCCAAAGGTCATGAGTTTGTTTCTTAGCATGCAGTTATTCTTTTTTCTTTCTTTGTTTATTCCATATGAAGAAGAGCATTAACACTAATATCATTTCTGTGATTCGGCTCACACCAGAAATCTTAGATGGAATATGACAATTGTTCCTTCGCCACTGTCAAATTTACCATGAAAATACAAGTCATCATTTCATGCAGTTGCTATAAAACTGGCATAAATACTTAGATGTTTTTATACTTTCTTTCATCCTTTAAATCACTTCCCATTTTGAAGTACAACATACAAATGTATTAAGCAGGACTCAAAATCCTGTTAGCAAGAATTGTAATTCATTGTACTGATATGGTGAAATAAAAATGCATAAATTGAAATAGAATTTAAAAGCTAGACCAAAACAGCATTAATATTCTCTACTCAAAAGAAAGGGAAGAAAAGAAAAAAAAGTAGTGAATGAAGCTTAAACTCACAAACAATGATCTTATGCTCAAACGCTAATGTTACAATCATTGCAATGGAGAGGTTCGCTCAAAACTGTTGCAATGTTTTCATACGTTGCACTCTCAAATGCCTGACATTGGCCACTGGTGTACTGGTACTTTAGAAACTTTTAGTCTTAACTTTGAAATCTGAACAAACAAGCCATAAGTCTCCTATCTCAAATTACTTGTTTAAGACATCTCCATATTCTCTGAAAATATTTTAGTGTAGTTCATTAACATCAGTTTATGTACATACGGGGTGAGTCAGAATAACACTGAATAATTTTAAGGCATGATTCATGTGTTATGTGTGAGTATTTTCTTATTGGAAATGTATTTCCATGAACGTCTTGTTATCGAGTTAGAGGACATTTAACGTTTTTCAAATGCTGTCTCAAGTTAGATGAAATTCTGTCACAACATATTCCTTGTTCCCCCTTCGGCATTGGGACATCGCTTAAGTTTTGTTTTCTTTGCATTATGGAATTTTGCTTGCATTCTGTTTTTAACATTGTTTATATCACCATTAACCTAAAACCTACATTTTGTTACTAAAATGGTAAGGGATTCTGTTGCGTATTATACAGTACTGGATAGAAACATCACTTTTTATATAAAAATATTATGTATTATAGCTATATGTGATTTTGTCATAGGCAGAGAGAGTCATGTGAATTTACATAAATCAGATTTTTGTATTATTTCAATTAGTGTAAGAGGCAAGTAAAATTATTAAGGCATACTTGAATGTGTGGCTTTGACATTAGTCAGAAAGTCAACAGAAGTATTTAAATAAGGCATTTGAGCTCAATCATCAATGATTGAAACTTTCTGTTCCAGACAAGTTTTAATGAAAGTGACTGCAAACAATAACAAAGGATTCAAGCACTAGGTTTGTGATCAAGAATATCATGAAAAAAGTTTAGTAATCACGATTTTATCCACCGCTATTTATAAAAGCATAACATTTTCCATTAGCCTTAAAATGAAAGCAAGCATACACATTTTTCCTGCTTACAAGGAAATGAATAGGCCTAACTTAGAACGAGAGCTCGAGGCTCAGAGAGTAGATCAAAATTTAAATTTTCCTAATTATTCAGAAGTTTAAAATAGGCTTTCTTTACATCTTTAGGATGCGATTTTCTCAATAGTTACTTTCTTGATTATTCTCTTCAGCATTGAACAAAATATCAGGCATTTTTAAAGAATTTCCATCTCTTTTTCATAGCACAGTGTACATAAATTGTGAAAATATTTTTAAGCAACCTAATTGCTGCTATATCTGAAAACCAACTGATTTAAATAATATGTACGTAAGCAATTGTGTAATTCATCTTATGCTTATGGGCATTTTAAAGAGAATACACCAAGTGGGCCAAAAAAGTACGCTACAAAATTCAGGGACCTATATATCCTTGAAAGTGTTTTAAAATTACTTAATGCATTGCAGCCACAGAGAGAATACAGTTTCTAGACAAATGAACATTTTTTATGCTTATACATATACTAAAACTATTTTGTGCGTATGTGCGTGTGTGTGTGTGCGCATGTGTGTACGTGTACGTGTGTGATGAACATTTATTAAATCTTTCAACAATCAACAAGCACAAAGGTTTTCTGGTGCAAATTTTTTCATACCATCACACCACATGCTGTGCTTCTGAAACCAGCAGATGTGCATGTATATTTGGCTGACAAGTATAAACAACACAGAAACAAAAACTATCTAGGAAGCATTTATGTGATAACAAAATATTTAATGTGTCTGACGGTGAGATGTGAAAGAAGCCGTGAAATACTTTTTGTGTTACTTTTTTGTCCCACTGTATAATTAAACTTTTCCTTTTGGATAAAACGAAAATGGACTTCAATGAGGGAATCACTAAATATGGGAAGGATAGCATACAAATACACTTCTACAGACAAATTTAGATTACATTTTCTAGTACTACAAGCATGTAAGACAAATCATTGGAATTCTTATGCTCATTAATGTCCTACGAAAAGGCGATAGCAAGAAAACTTCACAGATCTAAAATAAAATATATTTATTTATGTTGGTTTCAGTATCAATGCATATCATTGAAAGGAGATGTAGATCTTGTTAACCCTGAGCTTAAAGCATAAATAAAGAGAAATCTTATGACACACAGGGAGATATGCTGGGACTTCAGCAAAGGAGGTCTATACCACGACTTTTAGGGATATCCTTCACCAGAAATTTTCAGGGGACCCATAAAGTGTATTTGGAGACAACTTGTCCCTGAGTGTACATCATACTGGGACAAGCATTATGCACTCTTGAACAATTCTATGGTGTCCGGTATAAAGGGTATAAGTCAGAATTTAAAGGACAAACAAAAAACAATTTTGTATGATTTATTTTGGAAGTATTATTACATTACACCATCCTAAAGTGCATGTTTTCTTCATCTGAAAATACTCATTTTAAAATCTTCATTTTTTTACTTTCTCTACCACATACATTATAGGTAGAGGAAGTACTGAATCCTGTTCAAACAGTGATGTCAACATTTCAATAGAAATATTTTTTTATAATGTCCCCTGAATCCCTTCCTCCAAAAAGAACCTTGTTTGAAAACGGTCTGTGCTTAACTGTGAATAGCTTAAGGGACACTGGGAGTAAAATTTTGGTCAAAATTGTCAAAAAGTCGAAAATTATTTTTTTACCTTAAAATGTTCCTGGAACACCTGTGCATTTGGATCAGCTAACATTTTTCATATCCCCCACTCCATGTGGTGATTATGGCCCTTTCAAATAGTGCTCTTCCCTTAACATACACAGTATGTTCATATATAAAAGTCTGTTTTTCTCAAAACTACATTTCTGCACATTCCAAAAGAAGGTCGCACCTGAGTTTTGCTTCAAATTCAATGAAAATTTCCAAAAGAAGGTCGCGCCTGTGTTTTGCTTCAAATTCAATGAAAATTTCCAAAAGTATTCATAAATAGCAGCTAAACAAAACTATGATTCAATGTTGATGTTATCATTAACATGAATTCCAAAAACTTTTTTTTGTATGAAAAAAATCAACAATTTTTAAGATTAAATTTTCTTTGCTATTAAAAAAATATGTACAGCATAATCAGCAAATGTATTTGAAATATCTCTTCATACAATTGTTACCCATGTTTTAGAGTACCAGTTCTGCCAATATAAGTGAATTTTGAAAAGTCAATAGACACGAGCTCTATTTTGAAAATGTGCCTATTAAATTCATAAAATAATTTATATATCATAAATGAATTATCCAATTTTAATTAAATTTAGTGTACCTCCTATTCTCATATAAATATAAACACAGTAAAAATTTCAGAAAAATCTATCAAGAAATGTGGAACTTTCAAATTTCACTCCCAGTGTCCCTTAATTCAGAAGCAGAAAGTTGGTTAAAAACAGATTTGGTATTTAAGTTTCCTCCAAAGAGGCAACATAAAAGACTTTCAAAAAAATCTCCAAACCACTTCTTATGTGGAAAGGTTTTTGTTATTTTTGATTTTCTTAAAAATGGTTCTAATGATTTTCGTTTAAATATCATGAGTTTAAGATATGTGTATAACAAATAAAATGTGTATCTCAAATTTGCTGGAAATTCTCTTCATTCAGAACAAATTTTGTTTAATTTTGCACAAACGGTAAACCATACGAGATAGACAGAAATTATTATATGTAAAATGCACGTCTATTTAAAATACACAATTTATTTTGTTAATTTTTTTTGTGGCATTTGCCATTTCAGAGATATCCATAGTTATTTGTTTGAAGTTTTCAATACTTATGATTTTTTGCGATGCTATTGCATTAAGTTGTTTTTCAGTGTCATGGAAACTATGAAATTTCAAGCACAGCAGAGAGTAACCCACCTTTAAACATTTGACTTCTAACACTGTGTTTCCTGAATTGCCCTTATATGTAACATGAAGAATGCAGGGAAATGATTTCTGCAAATGCTTATTTCAATTAACATGACATTAACTTTTGTAAAAAATATTTTTTAGAAAATACTATCCAACCTAAACTGGACCTGGGCAACGTTGGATAACCGAATATGTCGGATAATACAAAATAAGTTGGAAAATGGAGTAAAACATACCGTATTACTAATACAATTGTTGGTTTTTCGGTATTTGCTGAATAATGAAACCAACTGCACATGTAATATTGAACAAAAGAACAAAAAGAAGCTCCAAATGTCTTAAGAAAAGAAACTTTTCAATGAAGTCTGCTTGCTTGCTGAATGATGTTTCAATGATGCACATTAATAGCACTGATAAACAATTTACTCCTCAGTTCTAAAGTAAGAACAAATTAGAAACTAAAAACTTCACTTATCTTAGTATGATTGGCTTTGAGAATGAGCTGGACACAGCTTGAAACCCAGGGTCACCAAATCATACTAAGATAAGTGAAGTTTTTAGTTTCTAATTTGTTCTTACTTTAGAATCTTGTTGCTTCACTGTTAATAGCTTCAATTTTTCCTTATTTTACTCCTCAGTGTTGTTAGCTTAGTATGTTAACACTTTTATTTAAGACACAGTGAATTCCAAATACTTTATTCGCATTGAGAACAAACTACCTTTGTTTTGATAGTAGGCTAATATAGATTACTCTGCATGTTTTCGCTACCATGAGATAAACCCGAGCGTTTGTTTATGTCTCGAGTATCGAGTGTTATCGCTAACTAGCTGTTGACAACATTGCACCTCTTCACGAGGAGAAGTTGACGTAATAATAATTATAGTGATTGTTATTTGAGAGATATGTTTTTTTCTTAATAGGTATAGGTATGTCGGATAATACAGAATGTCAGATAACTGAGACTCTACTGTATATAAAAATCAATGGTAGTGTGCCGAGAAAGTCTTGTGAATGTAGCATGTTAGATCTATTTTATTTATGTGCTTTATGCCAGGCATCATAGAATTATTCATGCTGGCCAACTGTTTATGACAAATGTTATGCTTTGATGAAGTTAAAAAAAAATAATTATGTTACATATCTCATAATATCTCATAAATGGAGATATCTGCCTCTACCTGAAAAGACTAAGGAGTTGCATTTAAAATACCTTAAACAAGGGCAGAAATAGTTATTTATGTAGCTAGTGAATAATCTGACAGACTGTGGTGTTAGTATATGTTTAACACGTAAATGTAAGCTCATGTGCTAATTTTTACAAGTGCCACAATGAAAAGATTAGGTGCTCGTGTTACATACAACGTTTTATGCAAGTTTAGCATTAAAATATGTAAAAATAATTAATCAATTTGCTAAATGAAAAGTTATAATGCATCAGAGATGACAGATGTATGACATAATATGCTTCCTAAGCAGATGTTTGATTTGTTTCATGAAAAATGGAAGGTAATGATAAAACTATTGAAAATATGGATTGTATGCTGCTTGACATTTTGAATGAGGTCAAGAGTGCTGAGAGTTTATTTACCAAGCAAAGTGAGTATACCAAGTAACGTAGGCTCTGATTAATGTTTATACTGTTGCTGGTTTTGGCTTTAAAATAAATTTAACAAGGTAATTCTTGTGTTTGAATGTTGCTGCACTTGAGAGTAACGATTTCAGGGTTTTTACAGGCACATTGGAGAAAATTATGTTGAAGCAGTGATGACATCATTGCTGTCTTGCTGTCTTGTTGTCATGGTAATTATGTCATTCATTTTCTGGCACTGGTGTCAGAAATAGGGTAATTTTCCACGATTTATGCCGTCATAGTAAGTCATTTTAATGCTGGGATTGCATAAAGGATTTTTACAAACTATTTGAAATAATTTTGTATCCCTGAATTTTGATATTAAATCTTACATGCTTGTATGAATAATTAGACCAAAATCAACACCTAATTAGTTGCAAACTTAAGGTTTAGGACATAAGTAAGCATTACTGCTAGGATTATCATTACTAAATGTTTTAGTACACAGTTAAACTCTCTTAAATAGGTTCCTCTATGGTAAAGAAAACAAATTGTGTTTTTGCCACACACACAGATTAAATGTTTAGTTAGTTACAACAGAATAGTATAGGCAGCAGAATAAAGATTTCTAACCTTCTTTTTTTTTTTTTCTTTCATGCATTGCTACTAAGCTATGAATGTATTCATGGGATGAGTTTAAAATTACAAGAATTACTAATTTTTATACTTTATTGTTTCAGTTCATATCATTTTGAATATTTTTGCTATGAAATGAAAACTGTTTCGTTAATCTTTGCAATTAAGAATTTCTACTAGAGACCCTGATTCCCTCCTGCAGTCAAATTTTTTATCAGTGGTCTATGTTCCCAAATTGATATGAAAATTGCAGTTCAAATACCTGCATGTTTAAGAAAAGTTATTAAGTATACATTTTAATATCAACACATTTACTCTCACCATTAGTCAAATATTGCACAAATATAAACATTAAAAAAGCCTCAGCTCTAATTTTAGCATTGATAAAACAATCAAGAGTAATATATGCAACAATTATACAATACACATATTCAAAGTGGCAATATTACACATTAAACACTTTCTTATGCCATTCTCAAGTACTAATGAAATCTAACGATTACATTTTCTAGGTAGATATTCCAATTTTTGATTCAAGCATTGAAAAAGCACAATTTAAATTATCTGAGTAGTTTTCCTTTTCTTTTATGCTGCTCAATTTAAGATACACATTTCAAACAACAAGAAAATTGGCGAAAGTCTGTTTTCCATTAAACACTACAATGAAACAAATAATGCAGAGGGCACAATTGGAGAATAGATAGAGGAAGCTGCATAAGTATGTAGCAAAGTTTAACTGTGTAATCTGACCTTTCAAATGTAGATGTGATATGAGAAGGGTTTCACAACAGGAGGTTCAACAATGGGTAGATGTGTTCCCTTTCTCCTCACCTGATAATCCAATATAGAGAAGCCTAATCCACGTTCCCCTTTAGTCAACTCGATGATCTGAGGTTCCGAGCTCCACATTGCCAACCCAGTCAACGGCTCCAAGGAGCGAGACTTCATCTTGGAGAAACTGGCATCTGTAGCTGTTGCTGTCGTGGTGGTGGAAGCCAGCGAGCCATCTGACTTAGCTTTAACAAGACGATCTGTTGCTGGAATAAGATTCTGCAGACTTCCTCCAAGAATGCTCTGAAAATGGTAAGTTAAATATTGAAACCTGTAAATGCACTTAACATAAATGTACAATTTTGTATATTTAGTATACACACCTGAAGCTACTAACAGTGAAGCAAATATAATCACCAATATTACAAATAATGTAAAGACCACAACTTTATTTATCTTACATATGTGCTGTAAGCTATTAGAAACAATGACCAGTTTCGACAGGTGTCCCTGCCATTCTCAAGGCAACTGACCTTGGCCGTCATTTAGATCAGCAGATCATTTTTGATCATTTAATCATGAAATAAATCCAACAGGTTAAATTATTAAAACAATTACATAGATCCATAGATTTAATGGTTTGGGAAAAAATATTTATTTTTAAAAATAGGGACCATATTATGAATTTCAAAATACTGATGACTGATTCTGTTAGTAAATTTGTTTTAGGATCAGAGGTTGGGAGTGACGTCATCGCTTGCACGTAATGGTCATTGCCAGGTCGGCCAAGGTCAGTTGCCTTGAGAATGGCAGGGATACCTGTCAAAACTGATCAGTGCTTCTAATAGCTTATACCACATATTTAAGATAAATGGAGTCATTGGTCTCTACATTATTGGTGATAAATGCACAATTTTGTCTCTTAATAAAACAACATCAATAATAAGAACTTCCTATCCAGTATGAAGCAGCTTACTCAAGAAGATAACAGGAAGTGCAGACTACTCGCTTTTATGCATTCCACAGTAAAACCACCATTTAACAATTTCTGTTTTACTTTAGATTTCACAAGTGACAAATTTTACTTTACTTGATTGATACACTTCAAAATTTTATTTAACATATAGTTTTCCATTATACACCATGGATTTAACATAAAAATACAAAGTATATTCAGAAAAATTAATATAATTCTCACGATTTATAATGCAGTACATTTGTAGATCGGCCAGACTGCTCTGCAGTGGCACCGAACCAAGTAAGAACCAGTGCACCCTCCACCAGAGTTACACTTAAACATCTGGAAAGTCATGGGTACAGAACACTAACTTCTGTAGTAACTTACATTTGGCTTGCCTGCATCACCACAGATGTTAAAATTGATGACCTTCAACATGAACACACTCCCTACATCTCCGAAAACAATTCTGGTTTACTCACAGAAGTTCACGTTGACTGATTGCTTGTATTTCTCTTATGATGATGTCCTTAAATTCTTGTAACATGTGCGGGTTTGATGCATACACTTATACTCCATCCAGCCTTAGATCCGCACCTTGTATCCCTCCACGATAACCTGGTGTTCGTATCAGCTGCAACTAACACAAACAACTACAACGTGGACTCATGCCTCGTGTTTATGTTTCAACAGAATTATATTTACTTGGGAGTTTTAGGAATAACACTACTATCGCGTTACATTCAAGTAGTCTTTACCAGGGCTATCACACATCTTGAAAACTCGCAGATAATCGCCGATATTTAAGATGCTATGTTTTATAGACTGCTTTGGTTTTGGTGTATCGTGGGTTAGTTGTTGACGGCTTGTGTTTACATCAAGTGCGGATCTAAGGGTGGAGCGATTATAGTTCTTTAATGTTCCCCATAAATAAAAATCACATGGTGATAGGTCAGGGGAACAAAGTGGCCACAATCCTTGACCAATCATTCTATCATCATACACACTTTGCAATTCATGCATAGAATTCCCAGCAGTGTGCACTGTAGCTGAATCCTGATAAAACCAGCTACACAATGTTAAGTTACAGAAAAAAAAAACTTTTTAAAATAGATTTTAAATAAAGGTCTGAATCAATTGTGTTGTAAATATAGGACACATAATTCTATGTGCACTCACTGCACACCAAACCCCAACTTTTGCAGTGTGGTGAAGAACTTCATGAATAATATGGAGATTTTTGGTTGTTCTGAGTAAAAATGTGACCTTGAAGACAATACCACACTTAATCAGTGAAGAACATTAAAAGTGCTTCCACATTGTGGTTGTAAACATGAACTACAGTTACCTTGTATGTTCAGCAGTTTTGTTGCCATAAAAACTGACATCTTGGAAATGTTAACCTCTTGTGCTAAATGTCTCAGTGATTTCAATGTACGGGAAGCACTAAAGAATAAAGTGTATGCACTAAATCTGCACACATAACAAGAATTGTAGGACAACATCACAAGAGATATACAGGCAATCAGTCAACATGAATTTTTGTGAGCGAACCAAAATTGTTTTCAGAGATAGAAAATGTGTTCGTGTTGAAGGTCATCAATTTCAACATTGGTTGTAATGCAGGTAAGCCTAATGTAGGTTAGTACAGTAATTAGTGTTCCATATCCATGACTTGTCGCTCATTTACGTGTAACTCTGGTGGAGAACGAGGTGGTCCTCACCTGGCCCGGTGCCGCCGCAGGGTGGTCCAGCCAATCTATGAACTCACTGTAAAATATAATAAACTTTAATGCTTGTGTGTGTTTAAGTCTCTTTCTCATTTTTCCTTTCTTTATTGTACTTCTCCTTACTTTTGCATCATGCTTTAATTTGTTGAATTTTCTACTTTATTCAATGCAAATATGTCAGTACTTATGACTTTTATTTTGGTATGGCTTAAGTCCTGAACCACAACTGGGATGTGTACACAGGCACTTCAATTATATGACTGGCCAGTTAGAAATCAACCAATGGAACATTCAGAAAGAACACTGAATTCTTGTTATTGCACCTTGATGTATGAGGGTTGGTTAGAAAGCTCTCAACCTGAGAAAGAAAGAAAGAAAGAAAGAAAGAAAGAAAGAAAGAAAGAAAGAAAGAAAGAAAGAAAGAAAGAAAGAAAGAAAGAAAGAAAGAGAAAGCAAGCAAGCAACATTTTTAACCTAGCATTTCATTTATTTCCTTTCCCTTTTTTCCCTTCCTTCAAAAATGGTTGATTGGCTTACATGTCCCATACAGTTTGATGAGCACTGGGGAAACCTCATTCCACCAAACGATGTATGGATTTGATTTATTAATTTTTAAATAATAATTGATAAATAGTTTATTAGTAATTAATAATTAATTTATTGGTTATTTCCAGCTCATTGTATGATGGTCATGGTAGCTCAGTGGTTACAGCAACAGACAGAGAGTGGAGGATCTGTGGTTCAAACCCTGGCTGAGGCATTGCATTTTTCAGTCTGATTCTACCTTCTCAACCTTATCCTATACACGGTTAAGTGTGAAAGAACAATTGATTTCCATCCTGGATGCATGTCATCAAAAATGGAAGAATGATACTAAAGAATCTTGTACCAAATTTCTTTTTCATTTTGCTCGGGGTTAAAAATTCTAATACAAATCAGTTACTCACTGGACAATGTTCAATTTTATTCACTTTTAGAAGAGGACCTCAATTATTGCAGCACTACTAAAACCAAAAGAAGAAAACACATTATGAAATTGTATCTGAAGGATCATATTTAAAAACTATCCTTGCTATTTGACACTGCAAGCACCATCTGTGTGTGAGACTGAGAACTTTCCAAACCACCCTTGTATGTGTCAGAAAAAACAACTGAAGCTGTTGCAGAATTTGTATTGGAAGCACAATGTATGCAACTTACCCTAGCTGCAAAAGCTGCTCTGTCTTGAGAGGTATCAATCAGGCGATATGGTGCAGATTCTCCTGGTCTTCGAGCACAAACCATTCTAACATTAACCGGCAGATCCTTCAGAATAGTGACCACCTCTATGTGGTTCATACCAAGCAGACGATGTCCATTTACCTGTGGCAAATAACACATGTTGTATAATTATATTTGTATTTACAAGAAGTGTTATAAATACCCTCTTTTTGGTGTTTAGTTTTATGTTTTGAGTTCCAGTTGTTTATTTAGCTGCATTGCAAAGAATCATGAGTATTTTAGGCCTTGTACAAATAATTTTGGAACAATTTTTAATGAACATTTGTTGAAAACCTTGTATAACTGCATAACCTAATGTCTTTGAAGTGTCAGGGTTTCTTAACCTCCAAAATATTTACTCATGTGGCACAGTATTTATGGCAAAACCTTAAAAAGTAATTAATAAGTAAACAGTTATTTTTAAACTAACTGTACACGATGACTTAAACTACCTAAAACTATTCTGACACTCACTTAAACTCTGACACCCAACTGACTGAACTCCTATTTATACTGGAGCCGGCATGACGTAACCTCCTTTGAGTGCTTCCCATACACACGTGTACAATGACTCAGTAGAAAGCAAGAAGGTTCTAGAGCTTGCTGGACATTACGGTGTTATCACGTTCGATCTCACACACACAGTCACTAGTTGCCCTGTAGTTTCGGACCTCCTTTATGTTTTTCAGCCATTATTACGGTCATGCACACACATAGCCGCTCGTCGTATCCAAGGTCACCCTGCCTTCTCTTGTCCGTATATTGTTGAATGACCCAAAGTCACACTATTATCATCTGTTACAGCGATGGTTTATGATTGCAAAGTAAATTATGTGCAAGTATTATACTGTGATGTTGGACTTGGTGCACAACAGGGTACAGATGGGGCCTGGTTGCTTCATGATGCACACTGTGCTGGCAAGCTGGGAAAGACATTCCAGGCCAGGCTGCCTTGCAGACTGCTGTGTGTACATGACTGTTAAAAATTGAGGTGGCAGAAACAAAAGGAGTAGCAAGAATGTTTGCAAGACTTCTGGCTGAATCATTTTCGGTGCATGTGTGTGTAGAAATTGAGAGAGGTCCGTGTGATGTCATCCCCAGTATATAAGGAGGCCAGAGGAGTGAGTTTTAGAGTTACAGTTACAGACACGTGTTGGTCAATGTGTCAATAAGTGCAAGACAACTGTGCATCGTAAGAAGATTCAACAAGCGTCACTGTGATTACATTGATGTAATTAGTGCATGAGAGACAGAGGAAGTGAACAAAGACGATAAAAGGACTGAGCAAGGTTATGAGAAGTAAAATCTGTGAGTTGTGATTGCCCAAAAGACTGTAGACTGTGTTAACGAGAAGAAAACTGTATATTTGTGGTAACATTTTAGAAGATAAAGTGATAAAAAAAGTAACCGGACTGATTTTTGCCATTTGTCACAATACCTTGGCAAGATTATGCCACTGATTACTGCAACTAGGTGTTTTTAGTTATTAATCAACTCATTTTCTACTTTTAAAGTTTACTATATTACTTTCCAAAATTCAGCATGTTTAACTATTGAGTTTTAATCACACCAATTTTCAGTGGAACTAAAATGCAACTCTCATCACTAGGCCTAGGATATTTATGACCTAAAAAACACCATAATATGCGCAAAAAAAATATGCTGTTATGACCAAACATTTACCCAAATATGCACAATAACACAACAAATACGACCTAACAATATTAAAATAAGCTAAATTTCTATTGTAAAATAAATTAGTAAGTCAGTTTTGATAATGAATTGTTTATTTGAGAATAAAATGCACACGAGAAGCAATTTTACATTCCAGTAAGATTTTTATTAACATTATAGGAACATAGTTAATCTATATGCTTTTTACATCCTCATTGTACGTGTGCAAATTTTCAAATAAAAAAGATTTCCTACTGACAACCAACAAAGCCTTGTACTTTGAAAAGCTCCTTTCTACTTCAGCTTATACAAGAGGAGAGTATTTAAAATTAACAATATCATTTGAATCTAAATCTGAATGATTGAGAACTTTTCACCAACAAAATCATTGAAATGGAACACAGTTTACGATACCCTTCATTTTTTTCCATTTTCTTTGACACTTCTTTTCCCACTTTACCACAAACACCCTCTAATTTATTCACAACTTTTTTCACTTGTTCTATCTGCTTCACTAGTGACATTTTTAATTCCTCCAAAGCAAGTTATGACAGCAGGAATAAATCCAAAATTTCATTTTAGGTATGAAAGTTTACCTGAAATTTCACCATTAGACATTAATTCTTGGGCTAGTCCAATTGAAGTAGCTTTACTGCTATCAAATGAATTAATTATGCTTTTCACAATGTTGAAGTTCTGGCAGTAATAGTTCCAGGCATCAATCCAGGATGCCTGGGAGATGGTGGCAAGGTAGTGTCTAAAGCTAACAACTTAAATGCTGCAACATGTGAAGGGGCTTTCAAAAATAGCTTTTTGATACAGCCAATAAATTTGTAAATGTCACTGAATTTACTACGAATCTCCTCTGCAACTTGGTGCAAGGCGTGAGCTAAACAAGTCACATACACCATTTTACTGTACAAAGCTTTTAGAGAATCTGCAGCTTTCACCATATAAGGTGCAGCATCCATTACAAAGAGAAGTATATTGTCATGCTTAGCACCTTCGGGCCATATGGCACCCATTGATCTGTCAAAACAACTTAGAAATGGTGGAAAAATGTACTTTTTCTAGATGTTCACAGTTTATTAGAAACTTTTCGCCTGAACCATCTTCTTCCAAAGTTCCCACAATGACATTTGCAATATATCTTTCCATAGAGCCTGTGGTTTCAATTGACACCCAAATTTTTTTATTTACAAGCTGTTGTCTGATTTGTTGCATTGTTTTTTCGTAGTTTTGGCTGACAAAGTTCTTTCTTAATGTGGAAGAACCAGGAAGAGATTTGCCTTGTATTTGTCTAAGAATTCATGAAATTTTGGATGGTTTAGTTTATTTAAGGGAATATCAGCACAAAGGAAAGCTGTACAAAGTTTGCAGAATGGTGAATAAGACTGGCGGGATTCCCCTAGGAGCATTTGCAGTAGTGTTTTTTCATTTTCAATCCGCTGTACTCCACGTTTGCACTTATCTGTTGCCACATGTTGCTGAACGTTAAATGACTTCTCTGCAGTTACTCTTATGTTGCACAGTTTACAATACAGTATTTTACCATCACTTGAAAATACTTTCTCACCATATGGAGACACAAACTCTTTTAGTTTTACTTGAACATTTTGCTTCACCTTAGGCATTTTTTCTGATCTGTACTGCACATGCTTACGATTTCAATAAGACTAAATAACACAATGAGTGAATTGGACACTTGTCTGCAGTCCAGGGTCCAGAATGACTTAATCAGCTACCTGCTCCTAGAGTAACAATAGCTTATGCATCAGTGAGTTTGTGTAAGGGTGAAGTCCATATTGTGAATTTAAAGGAAAGAAGGAAGAAAGGTAGATACTTGCCATTTTCCAGGAAACAAAATGAGGTGCGCAATTCTGAGAAATGTAACACGGAAAAATAAATTGCATGAGAAAGCTCTCTCCTTGAAAGAGTGAAAATATGACGAATATGACCATTTACTTACTAAAATATGCTCTGTCAGAGAGAAATGGACATATATGCAAAAATATGACTTAAATTAGGTTAATTCATTCCGATGTTTCATAAGAAGCCTTTATATGTATTTAAGGAGCATGTCAGCCCTGCCAAAAAATATATGCCCTATCTTAAAAATCCTAGCCGTACTCATCACCATGGTTAAAGGTTATTTAAGAACTGAGTGCTATATATTTTGGCTCACTGAATCCAGTTAGCCAGTGAGGGTGGGTTTCAGCTTAATTTTACTATATCTCTTAATTGATAACAAAATACCATTTTTCTTTTGAGATATACTTCTAAGCAAGGTATGCTTACTTCAAGTAGTTCATCTCCAGACCGCAGTTTTCCATTAGTGCCCACAGGACCTTCAGGAAGGATAGATCTAATGTAATGATGTGGTCGAACTTCCTGGCCGTCCTCCACATCAACAGTACCTTCCAAACTTATTCCCAAGCCTCCACCTTCTCCGAACTTACACAACTGGGCAACCTGAAAGTGTATAATAGCAAGTTAGTTTAAGTCACATCTAATATGTGTAGCTGCACTGCTTTCCTTTAAAGGGCCTAAAAAAATTTAAATCCCTCACAGTTTGGTAATAATCATGAAACATTACTGATTAACAGATACTCCTTATATGTTTACAAACAAAAAGCTGATTCTTATATACACTTTACATAAATTACAATAAACTTTTGTCTAGAATTAGATAATACAGACTTTCTTAAGCAGGATGTGTGTTTATATCCCAACAAATTTTGTCATAGAAAGGCTTAACTGATAAATTTTAGAAAAATGTACTACACTAAAACTGAAGAACTCTCTAAATCAGAACATATACTTCAAATGACTTATCTTTGTGGCATCAGGCATTTCTGAGATATTGGTTTGACTATTTCAATACTTTTGTCATTCTTAGAGTACTATTCAGTTATCTTCTTTCTTGGCAGTTTGAAAACAGTGTTGTAATCACTATTCAGTTACTTGCTATGCCATGGAAAGAGTATGGAAATTTCAAGGCCAGCATGTAGCCATTTGCTTTTAAACAGCCAACTGTCAATTTGATTTCCCCCCTATTCCTACAACAAAATGTATTAAAAAAGTGTTGTTGTTTTCTAGTGCCTTGCATCTGGCAATGAAGCCATTAGCATTCATGCTTTCCAATACTTTTGAACTGTAGTTTCTTCTGATCTTAATGCTTCACAGGTTTTCAAGTGGTCTTCGTTCATTTCTGCTGGATCGTTACACAGGACACATATTGGTGAGGCTGAGATACCTATTCTGTAGAGATGACTTGCTAAGCAGTCGTGATTTGTCAATAGTCGGAAGGCTGCAACCGCTGTTTTCCTTGGTCTCTGGGGGATCATATCTGGGTTGGAAAGTAGTGTAATCCATTTTTTATCTTTGGCACTTGTTTCTATTTCTTGTAGGTATGAATGAGAAAATTTTTTAATGATCAAGCGTTTTATTGAGGAATATGAGAAATTGAATTTAGACTTTTGTTTTATTGTTGTGCCTTTCTTTGCAAGTGAGTCTGCAGCTTCGTTCCCCATGACTCCACAGTGTGCTGGAATCCATTGGAGATGAACAGTCTTATTAAATTTTTGGAGTTGTGTTAACATTTTGTAGCATTCTCTAATTTTTGTGGACTTCTTTGTAGTATTTGAACATATTCCCTGAATTGCAACTTTAGAATCTGAAAGAATTACTGCCTTGTTAAATTTATTAAAGGGAAGATTTAATAATTGTCGGAGAGCAATGTGTATAGCCTCTATTTCTCCGTCATAATTTGTTGTGTCTCTGCCAACAGAATGATAAAAGGAAAAATGTGAACACGTAACTCCAGCTCCAGTAAGGTTTTCCTTGGAGGATCCATCAGTATATATGTGCAGCCATTCTTCTGTGGGATACCTAGTATTGATTGTTTCCAGAGCTAGAAGTTTTTGTATTTCTTTTGGTGTGTCTGATTTACTTTGTATAAAAAAAGTATTTCTGCAAATGTTTACCTTTATTAACATGAAGTAGATAGAGAAATAAGCTTGTGTAAGAATGGTGTGTAGAAATTATATAAAAATAAACAATAGTGGATAAAGAAAGTCATGTGTATGTAACACATCATAGTTCTTGCTAACTTCATTTTGTCTTTAATGCAATATCAACCATCCTTTTGTTTTTGATTGTGATTTGTATTTGTCAACAAAAATGCAGTAACATGGAATTCTCATAGTGCTAAAATTTGGCATTCTTGGATGTCTTGATGGTTTAATGCCTCTGTTCTTCATTAAGTCCATTGTGAATGTCTTTTGAGACAAAACTGTGTAAATAAATGAAACATCATGAAGTGCAGGTTATCAACACCAGCCCTTACCTACATTCTGTGCATAAAGACAACAAGCAAGTGACTGTTGAAATTAATCACTTTCTTCTCAATATCACTATGAATTGCTTCAGAGGTGAAAAATAGTGAGAGAATCAGGTGCTACAAAACCATGGTATTCAAACCAAGGGTTGGTAATGCTGCACAGGTTTTATGACTTTGCCACAGTAATACAGGCTTCTTCATTTAAAACCTAATGGGCGCACAGCATTTTGCCTGTGCGTGATTGATTGTGCCACAGCTGGCTTCACTCCTACTTAAACTCCATGTAAGGAATATATAACACTCTTACCTTATAGAAGATGCTGAAAATGTTGTCCATCCTTGGCTAAACAAGCATTGTATCGGGAGAACACATTTTGATTCACACAATTAAGTTGGGCCACTGTAATGTTTCCCATTTCATTCCTAATATTTTGTTTTAGTTCTTCCATGAACTAAAGAGGATTTAGTCTAAAACTAAAACTGTATAAGTGTACAAGTGTCCATGCTTTAAAACAAGGTGACCGAGTATCAAGAATGCATTATTGTGAATGGTTTCTTTCATCAATGAATGATGGTTTAATTGATTCACACAATTATTATCTTTTCCGACGAGGCGTGGTTCTACCTTAATGGTTGTGTCAACACTCCTAACAGTCAGTACTGGGCTTCTGAAAATCAAGAAATCCTGAGTTTGGCGTGCTGTTAGCGCTAGATGCATAATTGATCCAATATTCTATGATCAGACTGCAAATGAAGAGAGGTACCGAAAACATTTTGACCCCATTTTGTCGTGAACTGACAGAAGAAGAGAAGTCATATGGGTGGTTTCAACAAGATTCTGCTACGGTCCATACAGCAGAGGAGTCCATGAATAAAATTAGAAAGTGTTTGAAAATAGAGTGATTAGTGCTGATGTATGTCCCTCTTGCTCCCCCGATCTAATATGTGTGATTTTTACTTGTGGGGTAACCTGAAAGACAAAGTTTAGGAGATAAATCCTCATACATTGGAAGAACTAAAACAAAATATTAGAAATGAAATCGGAAACATTACAGTGGCCCAAGCTAACGGTGTGAATCAGAATGTGTTCTCCTGATATAATGCTTGTTTAGCCAAGGGTGGATGACATTTCCAGCACCTTCTATAAGGTAAGAGTGTTATACATGCTTTACTCACAGAGTTTACGTAGGAGCAAAGCAGGCTGTGGTGTACCCAATCATGCACAGGCAAAATGCTGTGCACCCGTTAGGTTTTAAATGAAAAACCCAGTAGTTTAACTACGGTATTACAACAGTGTACATATACTGGATTGATGCACTCGGCCACCCAAGGTTTATATAATTGCTTCATTGTGCCTTCTGAATTTCAATGGATTATTAAGCACAACACAGTTTGAAAATCTATACAGTACATAGCTCAGTTTGCACCATTGGCAGCTCACAACCCAAAAGATCTGAGGGTCTATAGAATTCAAAATTCTAAGCCACAAAATAGGGAGAAATAGAAGAGGCTTTTAACATTTCTTAAATATAACAAATATCTAGAGACTATAAGCTTCACTTATGTTAGTATTTGCTGCAAGTTCTTGAGAATAAACACATTTAATTTCAAGAACTTTAGCAAATACTAGTTATTTGTTATATTTAAGAATTGTGTTGCTTCACTGTTTACAGCTTCAGTTTTTCTTTGGCTTTTAACATATTTTGCTTTTCTGAGGCACCACTACACTTCTAAGTAAAATATAATCTTTCACTGTTTGGTTAATATTTTCTCTTCTCATACCTAACAATTCCTGATGTATTTGAAGAACATGAAATCCGAGTTTCTCTGTATTAGCTATACTTTATTACACACTCCAGAAAGTAGCTCAGTACAGGTTCAGTTAGATCAGATACTTACCACTATTTCAACATCTGGTCCCATTATCTTTCCCCACTTTGCTTTGATTGCTGCTTCAACAGAGGGCTTCAGCTTGCCAGTGTAGTTGGTATCTATCAGTGCATCTACGTCCTCCAACTCTGCGTTGATTACTTCCAGAGGCTCAAGGACCATGGAGTCAATAGTTGTGTGGGACTCTCCCTCTACTTCTATTTCAGTTTCTTCTCCATCCTTTAAAGAATACACTTAATAGTTATTTATGCCACTAGTATTGTAATTTGTTACAATTAGTACACTGTACAACATTTTATCTACTTTGACAAAAAACAATAATTTAATATTTTGTAAATGTAACATTTTTAAGGCTGGCTATAAAGGAGATGTGATCAAAAATTTTCCAGAATGGCTTCACAATAATTTTGCCATTGAGCTGTATTTAATTCTTCCTCAAACATTACAGCACTCTCTTCGGAATGATAAGAATGAGAGGTCACATGCCTTTCTGTGACCTTGAAGTGCAGATGTGGAAGCTTTAAATGTACCAGTGTTTTGCACCTGCTGCGATTTTTCTGTCTCTTGAAAATGCTAGATTATGAATGACAAAGAACAAACATTAAATTTTGCTTCAAACTTGGTAAAACTGCAACAGAAGCTTAAGAAAGATTAAGAACAGCTTATAGGGAGGAAGTAATGGGCAGCACATTTCAGTGGTTTTTGAAATTTATAAGTGATGTGACATCAGTTAAGGATTCAGATTGTTTGAGCCAACTCTCTTCCAGCAAAACTGATGAAAATATCAATCAATTGAGGGAAATGGTATTAAACGATAGGCGTTTTAGAATAAAAGACACATTTCTGACTGATTAGGATGCTCGTTTGGAAGTGTTGAATGCATTTTGAAAGATGATTTGGACATGAGAAGAATTGCACGCAAACTTTGTGCCCCACCTCCTTTTGTGGCAACAAACGAAGAACTTTCAGGCAACCAATTTTTGGGTAAAATAGGATGAACAGCCTTCCTCATCCTGCCTATTCTCCAAATTTGGCTCCAATGGACATTTTTCTTTCCCCACGAATTAAAATGTGGTTCTGAGGACACTGTATTGAGGACATTGATGGTATTAAATCACAGAAGGCTCTGAACGTGTTCAAAGAAGATGAATTCCTAAGGTGATTCTAGCAATGACAAAAATGCTGGGACAAGCATATCAACTCCCAAGGAGACTACTTCGAGTGTGACAGTGCAGAATAGACAAATCATGTGGTGTTGTGTTTATGACCTTATTCCACAAACTTTTTGATTACACCTCGTACATAGGTTTTCTAGTTTATAGATGCGTGCACAAGAAAGATTTCAACAAACTTATAGTATCAGTATTATATCCATAACTAAGCAGTACTAATATTCAAAAAATGCATGATGAAATTGAATTTGAAGCCAATGGTGCTGTTAATTTATTAATCTAACAAAATCACATATTTCATTTCTGTAGTTTATCCTAGAGTGTGCTAAGACAGCAATATATTCATGAATTTACCAGTGATGTCTAATCAGTTGCACAATATTTAACTCTGTTACTCAGAAATTGGCCTGTTACTGGGAAACTTCTCTTTAATTACTATTATAACTTTTTGGAGAATTTTTTCTCCTCAAGCAATGATTGGACTCATTTATTACATAAAGGTACCCAGCAGGCAAACATCATTACTTTCAATAAAATGACATGAGAATGGTGGTGGAACAAAGTCTTCGTGGACTATGTTTCAAATGAGCTAGCCAGAGGTGTAATCTGAAAAGGTGCAGCTTAACCTCTTAACTGGGTAATTTTCTGCTTGTGAATGTAACCCCTCCTGGTTATTTTTGGTCTGCCTGATGTTTCTGTTTAAGTCATGACCAGATATTATGAGCAATATACTAACATTTTCTAAACTACTAAGGATAAAAGAATTAATTTACTGACATTTTCTAAACTACTAAGTGTAAAAGAACTGATTTATTGAAATTTTCTAAAGGTAAAAGAACTAATTTTATATTAAAATTTAGAAACAGGTGAAGCATTCTCTCTGATATTACTTTGCAGAAATAAGGGCTTACATTGGTCTCTCTTTTTTAAAAATAAAACCATTCTCAGGTTTATGTACAACACCCTGAAGTATCAAAAGGCCTACAAGTGTTTTTATTTTTGATGGGTTGATATGCACCCAACATTTACAGTGAGAGCATGCCTTCAAATCAGGATGTGCAGCAATTGGCTCCCACATATTGCTGTCCATAAATAGTTCCAAGCTCTGTGTTGTGCTTATGTTATCATATAAATACAAATTTTGTTCACTAGCACCAAGAAATGTAAATTCTGGTTGGGAAAAACCATGCAGAACAAAAATATTCTGCAAATTATCTTTCCCTAATTCAAAAGGGTAGAGTGAGACTGAAATATTGAATGCCATGACCGGGATTTGAACCACGGATCTACCAGTTACCGTCCGGCTGCTCTAATCACTAAGCTATCCCGGTCATGGCATTCAATCTTTCAGTCTCACTCTACCCTTTCCAATTACGTCCTACACACAGCTAGCATGGAAAAAACATTAATTACATTAATTGATGTTATAGTTGGTTATACTAGAAGCCCAGGACATAAGTACTTACAGCATTGTAAGTCGCCATTAAGGTATGTTATCTCAAAGTAAATTGGGATCTCCTAGTGTGGTTTATTGGGAATAATGCGAGTGAGTTGGAGAAATTAATGTCACATTGGCCATGATAGCTTAGTGGTTAGAGCAGCCGGACGGTGACCGGTAGACTCGAGGTCCTCTGAATCTGATGAAAAATCATCTGAACTGTCCCCAGATACATCACTATCATTATAATTTTCCAAAACGTCCTGTAAATATTGCTGCCTTTCTTCTTCTGTGAGAGGATTATTATTACGTTTCCATAACAATAGCCATTTTAGGAACTGCCCGTGTCAGCATGTGGTGAGATTGCTATTGCTTCTCAATTACACTTCCAGAGGGTGTATAAGTCAAATAATTCATAGGAAAGTGATGTCATCCATCATGGAAGACTGCAACAAATACCTCCTAGCACAACTACAGCAATACTCGCCACACCCAGCAGAGAACAGCATTAAAAGACACATAATGAATTAGTATGTCATACCTAATATGTAGCCACAACCCCAAGATGTAAATATGCACCATAGCCAGTTAAGAGGTTCAAATTGACAATCTATAGCTGTGAATCAAACTATAGTATCATCTCAGTATGAGAGCCTGCTAAATAAACCATGCAGTTATTATGATGCCCCTGACTGAAGAAGTATGTCTGTGTAATGACGAACAAACAAAATACTTACAGTGCTGACAGGGAAGCGAGGCAGAGATGTAGCTGAAGGAGAAGATGGAGTTGGAGGCTTGAGTTCGCTGTTTGCAATAGCTTGCTGCAGTTGTTCAAATTTAGGCCCTCTTAAATATCTCTCAAGACAAAGTCTGACTGTCTGCCCTGTGCTCCTCAACACTTCCACAGCTTGATGGTTTGTATAGCCCTGTAGAGAACGTCCATCCACCTGAAATGTAACATGCACAAGTTAACTGCTTATATTGCCTTCTTGCATATGGAAATTTAACATTTAACCTCCCTGCCACCAATTTACAACTGGTAGAATAAGTATTAATTCCAGTCAAAAAGAATAAAAGTGATTTTCCAATAAGTCTCTGGATTCAGCGAAAAGATTTTCACAGAATTCCCTCAATCCTAAATAAGCCTTTAAACAGAAAATCTGTTATCTTAAAAATGACTAACAATTTTGTACAAGCTGAGGCTTTCATAGCCGGCATCTTGATGATTAAACATACTATCTGGGCTTGTAGGCTGTGGTCTAGTGGGTTTGCAGGTTCCCAACATTTCGCCAAGGACTACACTTGGCATACTCAAGGTGATTCAGTGGCTGGTCAGAGCTCGAATGAGTTTTCCATTAAGGATAAATCCCTTTTTATATGACTGGTGGGCGGGGCCTGTCCCGTATTTATGTTCTGATTGGTCAGCATCAATTGGCGGGTTGTCCAAAGGAATATGTTTGTTCTTTCCTTCTTGTTTCTTTTGTAGTAATGGTATTCAGGCTTTGTTAGGGTGAAGGGCTTCTTCTTTGTGGTTGAAGTTATTTTTATGTTTATGGATTTCTATTGCCTCTCTTTGTAATTGGGCTAGATAGCTGACATAAGATGACAAAATGTGGGAGTCTTTCTAGTGTACACCATGCCCAAATAATAGGGTATGTCCTGCCACTGTGAATTTATCTGTTTGTCCTAGTCTGCTGTGTCTTTCATGTTCTTTTACTCTTGTTGCCACACTGCACATAGTAGTATCAATGTAAACGTGGCTGTGGCTGCAGGAAATTTATAAACACCTGCAGATGAAAGGCGGTCACATTTGTCTGGTTGATCTTAATAAATGTTTTATTTTCAAAATTATGGGCTCATAGTAGCTTGCCTATGCATTCAGTTACTCCCTTTATGTATGGAAGGAAGGCCTTGATAGGGCATTTTTCTGTTTTTACTGTGGTGTGCCTGGGGTGGAATGCTTGCCGTATCTCCTTGTCTGAGTAGCTGTTCGTGTGAAAGACAGTATTTAGGTGTCCTCTTCAAGTAGTTTCCACAGCAGATTCTTTGAGCTCTTTTGGCGACAGTATTTATTACCCCTTGTTTCTGTCTGGGATGGTAATTGGAAGTTTTGTGCAAATAAAGGTCAGTGTGAGTTGGCTTTCTGTATACAGTACATTCTAGGTGGCTATACAGAGGTTTGCTATTTTCACAACCAAGGCTAGCTTATTGTTCTCTTCTTTTTCCGTGGTGAATTGAATGCCGGGAGTCTGCCTGTTCAGGTGTGACAAGAATAATTGTTGTAAAGCATCCTCCCCATAGTTCCATATCACAAATGTGTAGTCAATGTAGCATAGCTAGACCTTGGGCTTAGTGGTGTGCTCTCAGCCTGTTTGAACCTCACCATGAACAATTGGCAATGACATGACTCAGTGGAGTTGCCGTGCCAATGCCATCTGTTTGTTCATAGAGGTCTCCAACAATTCTTACAACAAAATTGTCAGAGCCATTTATGAGAAAATAAAAAATGCTAAAATATGCTCTATCTAATGGATAGTTTTGGGTTGGGGGATTTTCTTAGAAATCTTTTAGTCACATATTTGGAAGATAGTGAGCCTAAATATTAAGTTTAGTATTTATTAGAGTTTTCGTTGTTTAGTTTTGCTGCCTATACACATTTATACACATTTACACACACAGACCTTTTCTAAAAATGCTGTTGTTGGATTCAAGGGCCCTTATATATTTCTGGTAAAATCTGAATATCAAACTTGACAGTAGAATATAATACTTTCTCCACCTGTATGTAGGTGAGAAGTAGAAAGCTTTATGAAGTAGTAGGAATGTAAAGTTCAAATAAATCCTCTTTGTTTATTACAAGCTTCACAGATTCTTGTAGACTGCTTTTTAAAAAATTAGAAATTCTAACTCAACCTCCTCTTTATCCATATAATTTATTTCTGTATGTCACAAACAATTCTAATAAATTTCTAAATAGACAACACATGTATACAATACAAGAGGAAAGGAAAATGTAAAATACCCAGCACATAGGCTCACACTACTGGAAAAATGGCCATATTACATGGGGATAAAAATATATAACAATTTACCACAAATAATCAGAGACATGGAAAATTAAAATAACTTCAAAAAAGCCGTAAAAGAACTATTTGTTGTTTTCTAGTGCCTTGCATCTGGCAATGAAGCCATTAGCATTCGTGCTTTCCAATACTTTTGAACTGTAGTTTCTTCTGATCTTAATGCTTCACAGGTCTTCAAAAAGAACTATTTGTTAGTAGAACATATTACTCTGTAAATGAATATCTGGAAGATGACTTGTAAACAAATGTATAATTTCTTACATGTGTTTCAAGAATATTTTTATTGGTATTTATGGTTTCCACAAATGCCATTTTTAATTATATTGTACTATTTTGTCTTGTATATGTAATTGTTTAGTTTGCAATGCTAATCTGTTATCATTGTCATCGTCGTTGTCATTGTCATCATCATCATCATCATCATCATTGTAAATATAATTATTAATGCAGTAACTTAAAAGGTGCACTGTGATAACTAGGCACAAGGTGCTATTGTTCTTTTCAGTACTAAATTTTGCTCCGTTGTCTTTTAATCTGACACTTTCTAAATCATGAAATCATTATACAAACTTACAGAATGGTAATAAAATACACCAGATAAAGGCATAACTATATTTACCTCAACAATGCGATCATTCACTTGTATTTTCTTACATAGATCTGCTGCACTGCCTTCGCTGATGCTCTTCACAAAAATGCCCGATAGTTCCTCTAAACAAACAAATGAAAGATTAGGTTCATCTCCTTCAGCATCTATCTAAGTCAAGTGTATCTATACATTATTTAAATTCTGGTTATTAGATGACATGCAAAATAGAAGCTGACAAAAATATTCATATGAAAAGATGATAAAATTTATGCTGAGTAAGTATAGTGATTACCAGGCATGGCAATTTCTAAGCTTTAAAGTCGTGACAAAAGGAAATAAAGTTGAACTGTTACTAGACTTATACTGTGACATCACAGTTTACAAACTACCCCCATGCTTTGTGCAGTCTGTTGATGTCTGCAGACATAGCCCTCAGCCAAACTAGTTTACTTGCCTGTCAGTGACCCATGATTGCTGTTGCTTACATTCTTTGTATTGATATAATGATTGAGTGTAGATCACTTACAAGAAGGCTTAAGAATTCTTATGCCTGGTGATTACAAAGACAATAAAATGATGACTGTACTGTTCACCTAAGCTGCCAAGATATTTTCCTTTCTTAGAAGTTTGAAAACAGTGGATGTTCAAACTCTGGCAGTGGTGCGTAGATGACATATTTGCAATAGTTCCAAAAAGACACATCAGTGATGCATTAAAACTTCTAAACATACAGGACAAAAGCATAAATTTCACAGTGGAAGTGGAAAAAGATGATCAATTACCACTTTTAGATCTAAATATAATAAAAAACAAGGATAGAATAAACTTTGGTATTCACAGAAAACCAACGCAGACGGACAACTACATAAAAGCTAATAGTTACAATCAAAGAAGCCACAAACAAGCAATCTTCAATAGCTTAACACATAGATTGATGAACATCCCTCTTCCATCAGAAGAATACAAAACAGAATATTACAAAATAATTGAAATAGCACAAAAAAAATGGCTTCCCAAAGAATTAGTAGATAAAAAAGTAAAACAAGCAGAAAAGAAAAAATTACTAAAAGAAACTACAACTCTTACAGCAGCAGAAACAAAAATGACATTAAAAAAATTCACATATCCATGGGCCTCTGATAAATTCAAAAAAGTGTTCAAAGAATACAACACTCAGCTAGCACCAATAAACCATTACTCCATAAAAAGACCTGCTGCTTTCGAACATCAAAGATGCTATTCCGCCTAACAAAAAATGTGACATATACCAAATTGAATGCAGTGATTGTAATGAAGTATACATAGTAAAAACCAAAAGAAATTTAGAAATTAGATCCAAGGAACACGTTAAGAACATCAAGAGCAAACAATTGGAAAAATCAGCAGTTGCCTTTCACTTTTGGACCAAAAATCACGACATAAAGCCAGAACCAAAACTCCTCAAACACATAACTGGAAAACAAGAGCTATCCACATGGGAACAAATCTTCATTTTAAAAAATAGAAACAGAGTATTTAATCTCAACATTCCCCAGAAAGATATTTTCAGCAAGTTCCTTGTACCATTACCAGAAGAAACATCAGAAGCATCACCATCCGCACCATGGAAAGCCAGTCATTGTCCGGTTGATAATGACGGAAAGTTAACCTCTGAAACGCGTTCCAGAAAATTATAAATGTAAGTGTTGTTTAGTGTTATTAATTGACTCACCTTTTGAATTAAATTGCCAAACTATTGTTTACTTTACAAGCTCTGAAAGTCCACTTGTCAAATGTTTTCACAAGAAAGCTGATTTTGTGTTGGCATGGACATATTTTGTGCAGTCAGTTTTACAATCTGCAGCCATATCACATGCAAGATATCCATGAATGTTTGTTTGGAGAAATTATATCTAACTTTAAATTCTGTGAGGTTCTATTCCTGGAATGGATTAAACTTGTATTGGTTAAGATTGCATATTTGCTAAAACACTTCACATCACTTTTTGCACACGTGAACATTACACTTCACCTTTTTATTGCACAACTTATAGCAATACACATAATTAGCAATAATTTACAGTCAGGACATAGTAGATACAGTTAGTGAAAAAGTGAAGTTGCTGAAAAGGGACAGTGGGTGGATCCAGTGACTTTAAGAAGACAACATTATAATGTTAAATCACCACTTATTAACTCAGGATAATTTTGCACCCACCAAGATTTGCTAAGATAAGTATTTCTGACAAAACAGCATTTTTAGCAGATATGCAATCTTATCCAAAAAGCAGTCAGACTGAGCATAACTTCGTCAGACAACGATTCTGAAATGAAGAACAGAATAGAAATATAACACTTTCCAGGATAAAACTATAATTCTATACATATCTCAATTGACAATAATTCATACAGCAATAGTTTTTGTTTACTTATATGTTTTCCATATCAATGAAAAAAATTGAGAGCAAACCGTAAGATGAAAGCAATAATGGAGGCAACCCAATGACTGTTTATAGGTCAGAGACACTACCTATACTTTAAAGGATCCATTAATGATTCAATAGCATTGTGTGCACAAGTCTTGCAATTCAATTCAGCGGCAAGTTAAAACTTAAGTGCTAACAAAACCTATAAATGGTTTCTTGCAACTCAGCATATATGTAATTAATTGCTGGGATTGCTGCACATGCCTCAATTTATTTGGGTGTGTTTCTCAGATATGTAACCCAACAGATACAAAACTAAGCTTTATAATATTTTAAAACAACTTCCAAAAGCTTTATAAACAGATCTAATGACAGCAGATCTAATGACAGACTTTAAAGCTGATACATGCTATAAGTACAATTATACTCAATGCAATTTTAATTTCCTTCTAATCTACAAAATTCTGAAGCCTGAACAGCAAAGTTCTTATCATTTTGATTGGCAATATAATGACATTTAATGTATAGAATAGAAACACAAGTAAACAGTAGTGATACAATTAAAATATTCAGAATGCAATAAACAGCTAAAAATACTGAGAGTGCTGTGCATATACACTTATGAAATAGTTATTCAAATGCAAACAAACCTAGACTATTTTAATAAAAGCTCTGAAATTCATAAACA